>CM026399.1:35776305-35840252 GCA_014843695.1 Archivesica marissinica
CGGTAAAATGGCGGCTATGGTTGTATAAAATTTGAAGGCGGAAAAATTGAAGATTTGTTCTATTTACGTGGGAAATATATACCCAAATTATCGAAACGATGACTGTAAGTTTATGTGAGAAGATGCAAACCGTTTAATGCAGTTCATAAGTCGGAAAAGGGAAAGTATTAACTTTATCTAGAACTGATATGAGTGAGCCATCAACACAAAGAAAACACACTGAAAAGATTTCAACATTCCATAGCACTGTATTGTGATCGATACAGGTGTGCTGGCTTTAGTATATGTCAATATATTGATCGTTTTGTGAGGTTTCAATCCTGAAAAACTTTATTGAACAATATTTGTTGCAATGTCCGTGTCACATAGGGCCAGTGCACTTCCTGGCACACCTGGTCCGGATCCAGACAGAAAACGTACCTATTCTGAAATTGTTAGCCCTAGCGAACAAGCAGGCACCGACCACGCCAACGTGCCTTCTCCAACACGTTGGAAGCCTGGATCCCCTAACACAACAGAGGACAATATTAGCCAGGGTGTACATTTTATCCCGGACCAAACCTTCGATCTAACACAGCTGGTTCACGCTGCGGTTTCTAGTGACACAGTGATCAACGCACTCACAACAACAATGGTCCCTATGATTCAGGCGATTGTTAATAAGGCGTTGGAGCCATTATCTGAGAGAACCTCCTCAAATTCCAATGAAATTCAAAAATTAAAACAAGTTTTAGAGGTAAGATTGCAAAAACAGGATTGTATTATTGAAAACCTCAAAAGTGAAAATAGAGAGCTGTGGGCTAGGCTGAGGTCCTCAGATCAGGACATGGATTCAACGAATATCCACCTGGATGAATTAGAACAGTATGGGCGTCGGACAACATTAAGATTCCATGGTGTCCCCTTACAAGATGGCAAAAGTACAGATGACCTAGTTATAGACATATGCAATAATAAAATAGGTATCAAGCCTGAGATCAAAGCAGACGATATAAACAGGTCGCATACAATCGGGAAAGATAAAAATGGAAAGTGTCAAATTATATGCAAATTCAAAAACTGGAAAATAAAAAACGCAGTTTATATGAACAAAAAAAATCTTAAGCGAGTTAACACCGACAACTATAAAGTGTTCGTCTCTGAAGATTTAACCCGGAGGAGACAGGCTATTATTCAGCAGTTAAACCAGGCACGCTTTGAAAATAGAATCCATTCGTACTGGACCACTGATGGCAGAATATTTGCTAAACAAACAGAGACTGGGAGAAAACTGTTTATCAGATCCTTAGATGACATCAATCCCTAAAACAATATTATGTGCCTATACACAGTGATAAAACAATAATATGTGCCTATACACAGTGATTAAACAATACTATGTGCCTATAAACAGTGATAAAACAATACTATGTGCCTTTAAACAGTGATAAAACAATACTATGTGCCTATAAACAGTGATAAAACCCGTGCAAGATAATATCATGCGACCGGTAATTGACACTAATTATTTGTCTTTTTTATACATGTATATACATACACATATATACATACACGTGCATTGGGGTTTATGCTTTATTTTGCACGGTCAATTTTTATACTTATATAATGTGTATGTCATATCATGTGTACTTCGACCTGTATACCTGGTATACACACTAACACTTTTAAACCACACGGTCATCGTTTACAGTTAACTGACTTAATTCCATAAATATGTAAACAATCTGGTTTACATAACTATGTCTCAGTATGTGAAATGTGTTGTGTACGATGTGTTGTATGTCACCTTTGACTTGGCACGTTTTAATCTAGTATGCTAAGTTTCCATGTCCGGGCATACTGTCACAGTTTAGTAGGTGTCATGTCAACATTATTTGTCTATATTTCTTCGGTATAAGTAATAAAACAACTTAAGTACGTTACAAAATGTTTACAATAACATATAACCCATCTGTTGTACATTTGCCATAATTGTACAGATTACGAAACTAACGTTTCGATTGTATACCGGCCACCCCATATAGTTCATATTTGTACATAACCTGTATAATATTATACAATCCAGATATGATGTCATTAGCTAGTATGCATTAATTCATTGATTGCCTCTTCCATTCATTCACTCAATCACTCATTCATTAATTAATGAATGCATTGGTTCGACCGTTTACTCATGCATTCATGTTACCTATTCATGTAGTCATGTCACCTATTATTCATACAGTCATTCAGTCTGTCATTGTATGTATATGGTTCAATGATTGTTTGTTTGTTTATTGCATTGACTGTTTGATTGATTGCATTGACTGAATGATTGATTGATTGATTCTTTCGTTCACTGTTTGATTGATTGATCGATCGATCGAATGATTGTTCGATCGATCGATTGATTGATTGAATGATGGTCTGATTGACTGGTTCATTCATTCATTCATTCACTCACTCTCTCACTCATTCATCTATTTATTCAGTCTTTGACTGATTAATTACTGGGGTCATGGTTGTTAATATACACAGTTATATTGTTGATGCCGACATGTTAATTAACGGATTCATTGATTTGTTGACTAATTGCTTAAAAAATCAACCGATTGTTTAAATTAAACTCGGGCTCATTTAGTCAGAAATGTGTTCACTCATTCGTTCATTCGGTGAATCTTGATATTCAAAGTATTGTTTCATTTTCTCTCCTTAATCTACAATAGTAAATAACATTCTACAATTCGATAAGTAATTACGTATGCAATTGCCCTGCTATATACTGTCTATACAGATATATGCTTGCAGAATATACTGATAATAACACTGCTATATGTCACTAAGTTAACTGTAAACAGTTTACCTGGTATCCAGTGTATATGTTTGTACTGTACAAATCCTGCTTCAAGAGAGTTTTTACTGTCTCTCTTCTCTCACTTAATAAAATCCTTTTCACACTTTTTGTTTTTCGATCACATCTGATATAAATTATCCTGATAAATATTAATAAATGAAATAGCTTGAGTACATGTATAATAATTTACAACTGTTATACTAGTCTTCACATTACATGCACAGGTGGCTAGACTGATGGTTACGTTTAATCCGCTATACACGAATAACAGAGACATTTCGTACGATTTTACACGGGCATTTCGTGTGCTAAGTTAGAAATTTATATAGCGCTTCTCGTCTCCTTTATAACTATATGAAGAGGTTATTGCATATATTATTTAGTGTTAGTATATGATATATAATATGCGGTGATGTACATTTTTACTAAATACGGCTTTCACTCATCATTTATGTGCATTACATACTCAAAATCGGGTTAAAAAAAATTATGGTATTTCTGTTTATCATTACAAAACAAATTATTCTTTTTTTCCGCCTTGTTAGACAACAAGACGATGATAATTGTTCACATTTTGTGTTACCTCTCTTTCCTCTTAAATACAATCTACAGCTTGTGTGTGTCCAGTTCTCTGCAGTTGGTAGTCGGTTGTGTCACATCTGACCTTTTTGCCGCTATTTATAATATGTTTGGATGTGTGTGTCTATATCCGCATCGATAATGATTGATTTGAATTTATATAGAGCGGCAATAGGTTTATTTAACAATAGCACTCAGAAAATGTCTAAGATCGAATATTTGTACAGGTATCCTCTAACAATTATACTACTACTGACATTATTGAATTATCTTACACAGGGCCTTTATATCATTAGAAAGTTAGCTGAAATAATGAATTCCAGTATAGTAAATGTTCAGTTTGTACTGACAGTTTCATTAATTAATATCGATAATTACAATAGCTTAATATTCAGCGACTTTTTGGGCAACAATCTACATTTTCCTGTCCTCCTGTTTAAATTAATGTTATTAGCTGGTGATGTAGCAAGAAACCCAGGTCCTATTATTGATCAGGGCAAATGTCTCTCGATTCTCCATCAAAATATAAGAAGTATCCGAAACAAATTGGAATTTATTTCTGATAACTGGCTGGATTTCGACTTAATTTGCCTCACTGAGACACACTTAGATGGGACCGTTTGTACAGAATCATTGGCGCTTGAAGGCTTTGGTGAAATATACCGAAAAGATAATACCTGTCATTCAGGTGAACTTTTAATATATGTAACAGAACACTTGTCAAGTAAAAGAATTTTGGAGCTAGATAATTATTTACCTGAATCACTTTGGATTCAAATTAAATGCAGAAATGAGTTGTACTTGATTGCCAACATATATAGACCACCTCATACAACAGTGGCTTTTTGGGACAGGTTAAACACATGTCTTGAGAAGGCGTTTGATCTTGGTGGAAAAGTATTGCTTTTAGGTGACATTAATGAGGACCAATTGAACATGAACAATCACAAATTTCGCGATATTTTAATTATAAATAATATGCACAATGTTATATAGGAACCAACACGAATCACAGCTCATTCGTCCACACTCATTGACCCCATTGCTATTTCCCATGACGTTTCGGTGTTACACTCTGGTACTTTTGACACGCCAGGTAATATTAGTGACCATCTTGGTACCTTCATTTATATTAAATTTGATCGACCAGCCTCAATTCCATACAAAAGACGTTTGTGGAATTATAAAAGAGCAGATTTTAATCAATTTAATGAGCTGATAACAAATACTGACTGGACCTTCCTACAATCGAATTCAATTCACGATGCAACCGCTCTATTTACTAAAAAGTTTATTGAATTATCCGAAAAATGTATCCCCTCAAACTATGTTACAATAAGACCTAACGATAAGCCTTGGTATGACTCTAAAATTCGTCGTACATCTCGCCAAAGAGATCGTCAAAAACAAAAGTCTATTAACACAAATAAACCAACAGACTGGATCAAATATAAACTTCTTCGAAACAAAGTAAATAATCTTAAAAAACATGCAAAAGAACGATTCTTTAATGACATAGAAACCACTTTAAGTGATAGTAGTTCAAATAATCCCCGATTTTATTGGAAGATGCTTAAAATGCTAGTTAAAGACAATAACAATTGTGAAACTATACCACCGTTATGTACAGAATAAAACGATGTAGAGGTAAATTTCATTACTGACACCGACACAGCTAACTGTCTTAATAACTATTTTGCTTCAATCTCTACTGTCGACTCTTCACAAACAACACTACCACACTTCACTAGAAAAACTCCCAATACCTTGAAACCGTTTATCATTACTGAGCGAGAAATTATAGATATTTTATCAACATTGTTAATTAATAAAGCCTCAGGTCCCGATGAGGTAAGTCACAGAATGCTAAAAGAATGCAAACTTACAATTTGTAAACCGTTAAGTATACTTTATAATAGATCACTGAGCGAAGGTAATTACCCTGATCCTTGGAAATCAGCTACTGTTATGCCTCTATTCAAAAAGGGCGACAGGAAGTCCCCTGCCAATTACAGGCCAATATCTCTGATAAGCTGTGTTGGTAAAGTCATGGAAAGAGTTGTTTTTAAGCACTTTTATAACCACTTGTATTTTAACAATCTTATATACCCTAAACAATCTGGCTTTCTTCCAGGTCATTCAACGGTTTACCAATTATTAGACATTTACCACCAGATTTGTCAGTCGTTTGATAATAAAGTTCCCACGTGTATGGTGTATTGCGATATATCGAAAGCCTTCGATCGTGTTTGGCATGAAGGATTATTATTCAAACTAAGACAAAATGGAATTGATGGACACAATCTGCAATGGACAAAAACATACCTATCCAATCGTAGCCAAAGAGTATTTGTTGGATCCGAGCTTTCAAACTCAAAAATTGTATCTGCAGGTGTGCCTCAAGGTTCAGTACTTGGACCCCTTCTTTTCTTAATCTATGTTAATGATATTGCTGATAGTTTGGTCAGCATTACTCGTCTCTTTGCAGATGACAGTTCTCTAGCTGTTTCATCTTCTGATATTACATACACTGGTCCCGTCAGTGGCTTGTGAATTTTAACCCGAATAAAACAGAAGTAATGTTTTTTACCCTGGGGTCTGAACGCAGACCAGTTCTCAATTTTAACAATATTCAACTTGATTACGTGGAAAATCACAAACACTTAGGTGTTACCTTAAGTTCCGATGGTAAATGGCATACTCACGTTAACAATATAATAGCTTCAGCTTCTAGAGTTCTTGGTTCGATGAGAGCATTAAAGTTTAGAGTAAAACGTAATGCACTTAATCAAATTTATATTTCATATATGAGACCTATTTTAGAATATGCATCAATTGTTTGGGCTGGCTGCGCTGAATACGAAAAACTATCCTTAGAAAGAATTCAGTATGAA
Organism: Archivesica marissinica; assembly: GCA_014843695.1. Classification (NCBI taxonomy): domain Eukaryota; kingdom Metazoa; phylum Mollusca; class Bivalvia; order Venerida; family Vesicomyidae; genus Archivesica; species Archivesica marissinica. The sequence continues at coordinate 35,782,612 of CM026399.1, forward strand.
GCTGCACGTATTGTTACTGGTCTTACAAGATCTGTTTCTATTGATCGTTTATTAACCGAAATAGGCTGGGTGTCTCTAACTAATAGACGTAACATACAGAAACTTATAACAATTTATAAAGCAAAACATGGAAATCTACCAGAATATTTAGCTAATATAATTCCCATTACCGTTTCTGAATCGGTACCATACCCACTCCGTAATAAAAATGATTACATCACAATGGCTCGTCGTACACACATTTTTTCAAATTCATTTATACCGGCTTCTACTGCCCTTTGGAATAACCTTGACCCAATCACAAGGAACTCTGCAACGCTCAATATTTTCAAATCCAAACTCAAGGATAAGTTTAAACCTCCGATAGTTCCCCAACATTTCCTTAATGGTGAAAGATCATATTCAGTTTACCATGCTCGAATACGAAATTTTTGTAGCAACTTGAATGGTGACCTCTATAGAAATCATTTACGCGATAGTCCCACATGTGACTGTGGTTTTCACACGGAAGATGCTGAACACTACTTCTTTAATTGCTGTCTATTCCGTGCTCAAAGACTACAATTATTTACAGCTACCATTACATATCACCCTCTGAGTACACAAACATTACTATATGGTAAGGATGACTATTCGGCAGATGAAAACAGATTACTTTTTACAGAAGTTCAATTATTCATAAAACACTCCAACAGATTCACATAATCATTGGTCTCTATCTGAATGCTATTTCGCTATGAGTAAACTTATATAGATATGTGCCCTAACATGGCGGCTGACTGCAGTGAACTGGACTTGAGCGCTGGACATTGTAATTAGAAAATTACCTTTTTTCATTCTCTCCTACGATCACAATCTCTCTCCTCCCTCATCGCCTCTCTCTGTCGCCCTCCCTATCTCATACGTCTTTCTTTATCTTATTCTTTATTATTTTGTTTTTATAATTATACAACATGTACTCTTTTCATAAATAGGAATTTGAGAAAAAATTCGCTATATTTCATTATTTATGCTTGAAATCATTAGTCGCTATTTCTCTTGAATTACTATCTGTCGGGAAGGGCCGTAACTAATGTTGCTAGAACTTGTGGCCCGACCCGTTTGCTTTTCTTTAATTTGTCATGTTTGTATTCACATGTATATATGTAAAAAAAACTAATCGAGCAATAAAATGATTAAACCTAAAAAATTAATATAGTTGTAAGGACTTGTTTTGCAATCGAGCTAAAATAAATTTGTATTAACTAACTAAATGTAATACTTCACCACAGGTATATAACAATGGAGACGGTGTGATAGAGTCATCAGAAATAACCATCTACTGGCCGTACGAGTTGGCTAGCAGATACCCACATGGAAAACACCTTCTCTATCTAATGCAGCCCCCACAGGTGCGTAGCTGTTTCATATATTGTGTACTTAACCTGCAGATACCCGCATGGAAAACACCTTCTATATCTAATGCAGCCCCCACAGGTGCGTAGCTGTTTCATATATTGTGTACTTAACCTGCAGATACCCGCATGGAAAACACCTTCTCTATCTAATGCAGCCCCCACAGGTGCGTAGCTGTTTCATATATTGTGTACTTAACCTGCAGATACCCGCATGGAAAACACCTTCTATATCTAATGCAGCCCCCACAGGTGCGTAGCTGTTTCATATATTGTGTACTTAACCTGCAGATACCCGCATGGAAAACACCTTCTATATCTAATGCAGCCCCCACAGGTGCGTAGCTGTTTCCTATATAGTGCACGGTCCGCTTCGATTGGTTACGGTCGCTGACTTGTATACCACTGTAACTTATCATCACTGATGGTCACGGGTTTGTGCCCGTCCAGGCCGTGTCTCATTTATATGAAAAAGATGACAGTTTCTTACGGAGTTTATGCACCACGTACTGGTTAACCGCTGGAGCCTGCCCAGGAAAGGTGTTGTTAGGTAAACTGCCCGCCGGCGATATAGCCCAAAATGGTGCTGATGCAGGCGTAAAACCCCAAACAAACAATACATTGTGCACGGGCAACTGCATCTGATTCTGTAATGTATACAGCAGCTTATTTAATGCCCATGTATGAACAAATGCTTGTGATCCTTGTGTAAAGTTGGGGGGTGGGGGCTATGTGACCGAGTGGATACAGTCGTTTACTTCAAATCACTTTCCCCTCACCACAGTCGGTTCCAATCCCACATGTGAAAAGCTAGTCAGCTGGCTTGCTGAAGGTGGATGGTTCTACATGGGTACCCGTCCATGCCTGCAATGCTGCTCCTAGGAGCACCCAGGATCTTTGTCCACCAATAATACCTGGAGGGTCACCATATTACCTGTGCAGGTTGTGCGACTAGCTCTTTGCACGTTAGTGGTGAAGGTACAAGTCAAATAATCATGGAATTTCATTAGAATGATATGGTAGCGACACAATTCTAATGTAATTCCATGATATATGTCCAGCGTTTTCAGTTACAGATAAGACAAAGCGAAATAATGCCTTGTCGTCGTCGGCTGCAATTATTTGAACTATTTATAGCCTTTATTTTACCCAGCATGCAAAGAGTTAAACCAAAAAAAATATAAAAAAATTGTTGAGCAGCCGTGACTTGCATTATACAAAGATGTAGATCGTTCAAGGTATGAAAAACTGTCCAAAATTCAAGTAAAGTTTAAGTTTAAACTTTATTTATTTTACAATGATTACAAAGCAAGTTCTAACAACTTATATTAATCACTCTCGTTGGCGCGGATGAAAGCGTAAATGTGGTCATTTGTGTGGGAGGAAACCGGAGTACCCGTAGAAAACCCACCTCTCCGATCTGGCGACCACTGTACCATCTCACATACTTACAGGTCCGAGGATCGAACCCGGGTTGCATTGGTGAGAAGCAAGCACACTAACCACTGCACTAATCGGACAGCCTAAAACAATGTAAATACGATGTCTTTTTCAGTAACAACCACATAGTGTGAGTAATAATCTAGTTATGCCCCTTGAGTTATGTCCCTTGGATATTTGCTATTTTGCAGCTGTCCGCACTACCGTTCATTCGGAATACTGACGGTTGCAGACATTTGACCACGTAGCTTTGCTTGTAGTTTCGGGGCTGTTAGTCCAGCAGTTGTTGGTGTATTTGGGGCTGCCTGTGTTTCGGGGCGTAGGGCACAGGCACTTGTTTCGGTCAATAAAATATATTTTTGATTGACATAAGATTTGCTTGTAGTTTCGGGGCTGTTAGTCCAGCAGTTGTTGGTGTATTTGGGGCTGCCTGTGTTTCGGGCCTGTTATTCCAGCAGTTGTTGGTGTATTTGGGGCTGCCTGTGTTTCGGGGCTGTAGGGCACAGGCACTTGTTTCAGTCAATAAATTTTTTTTTTGATTGACATAAGCGCCTGTGCTGTAGGGTATTGCTTACACCATGCTATAACTATTGCATCATTGTTGTAGGTACTGGAAGGTGATGCAGTCTGCTTTGATCAGCCAGAAATTATAAACGTCATTGGAATAGCGGTAAGTTTTTTTTTAGCTTTTAGCGCAATTTAATGTGTTCATTATAAATCGTTCGTCTAATATCAAGTTAATTCAGGTTTTAGTTGAAGCTTTTTGTGTATGCGTTAATATTATTTATATAATAATTGACTAACAGAAATATCTATTGTAGTACTTTGTTTTAACCAAATTAGCTTGATGCAGTCTATGATATAGTTGTATATAAACTGCATATAACATTTAACATACGTAAGCTAATATGTGTACATGAATGATATTGTAAATTATGTATCTGCTGTGTGAATCATGTATCTGCTGTATGGATCATGTATCTGCTGTGTGGATCATGTATCTGCTGTGTGGATCATGTATCTGCTGTATGGATCATGTATCTGCTATGTGGATCATGTATCTGCTATATGGATCATGTATCTGCTGTATGGATCATGTATCTGCTATATGGATCATGTATCTGCTATGTGGATCATGTATCTGCTGTATGGATCATGTATCTGCTGTGTGGATCATGTATCTGCTGTATGGATCATGTATCTGCTGTATGGATCATGTATCTGCTGTGTGGATCATGTATCTGCTGTGTGGATCTTGTATCTGCTGTGTGGATCTTGTATCTGCTGTGTGGATCATGTATCTGCTGTATGGATCATGTATCTGCTGTATGGATCATGTATCTGCTGTGTGGATCATGTATCTGCTGTGTGGATCATGTATCTGCTATATGTATCTGCTGTATGGATCATGTATCTGCTGTATGGATCATGTATCTGCTGTATGGATCATGTATCTGCTGTATGGATCATGTATCTGCTGTATGGATCATGTATCTGCTGTATGGATCATGTATCTGCTGTATGGATCATGTATCTGCTGTATGGATCATGTATCTGCTGTATGGATCATGTATCTGCTGTTGGATCATGTATCTGCTGTATGGATCATGTATCTGCTGTATGGATCATGTATCTGCTATATGGATCATGTATCTGCTATATGGATCATGTATCTGCTGTATGGATCATGTATCTGCTATATGGATCATGTATCTGCTATATGGATCATGTATCTGCTGTATGGATCATGTATCTGCTGTATGGATCATGTATCTGCTGTATGGATCATGTATCTGCTGTATGGATCATGTATCTGCTATGTGGATCATGTATCTGCTGTATGGATCATGTATCTGCTATATGGATCATGTATCTGCTATATGGATCATGTATCTGCTGTATGGATCATGTATCTGCTGTATGGATCATGTATCTGCTGTGTGGATCATGTATCTGCTGTATGGATCATGTATCTGCTATTGGATCATGTATCTGCTATATGGATCATGTATCTGCTGTATGGATCATGTATCTGCTGTGTGGATCATGTATCTGCTGTGTGGATCATGTATCTGCTATATGTATCTGCTGTATGGATCATGTATCTGCTGTATGGATCATGTATCTGCTATATGGATCATGTATCTGCTATATGTATCTGCTGTATGGATCATGTATCTGCTGTATGGATCATGTATCTGCTGTATGGATCATGTATCTGCTGTATGGATCATGTATCTGCTGTATGTTTGGTTGTTGTTTGGTTGTTTGTTTGGTTGTTTGTTTGGTTGTTTGTTTGTGGTTGTTTGTGTTGGTTGTTTGTTTGATATGTATCTGCTTTGGATCATGTATCTGCTGTATGGATCATGTATCTGCTGTTGGATCTGTATCTGCTTATGGATCATGTATCTGCTGTATGGATCATGTATCTGCTGTGTGTATGGATCATGTATCTGCTATATGGATCATGTATCTGCTATATGGATCATGTATCTGCTGTTGGATCATGTATCTGCTTATGGATCATGTATCTGCTGTATGGATCTGTATCTGCTGTTGGATCATGTATCTGCTTTGGATCAGTTCTGCTGATCATGTATCTGCTGTTGGATCATGTATTGCTTTGGATCATGTGATCATGTTTGCTGTGGATCTGTATCTGCTTTGGATCATGTATCTCTATATGTATCTGCTGTATGGATCATGTATCTGCTGTATGGATCATATCTGCTTTGGTTGTTTGTTGTTTGTGTTGGTTGTTTGTGTTGGTGTGGATCTTGTATCTGCTGTATGGATCATGTATCTGCTGTATGGATCATGTATCTGCTGTATGGATCATGTATCTGCTATATGGATCATGTATCTGCTATATGGATCATGTATCTGCTGTGTGGATCTTGTATCTGCTGTGTGGATCATGTATCTGCTGTATGGATCATGTATCTGCTATATGGATCATGTATCTGCTGTGTGGATCATGTATCTGCTATATGGATCATGTATCTGCTATATGGATCATGTATCTGCTGTGTGGATCATGTATCTGCTGTGTGGATCATGTATCTGCTATATGGATCATGTATCTGCTATGTGGAACTATTCTGTGCAGACAGGCATGCCATGCCAATAATATATCTTGCTTTCATTATTATAATAAATGCACCAGAAATCCTATATGTAAACTCTTGTCTCTTTACCGTATGCAACCCAATACAGAACATTCTATTTACTGTGAAAGTTTGATACAATACTAGGTATGGTATGAGTTACCCAATTCAAATGCTCATTCACCAAAATTTACTGATAATGGCAGCAGAATCGTTTAAGCATATTTGATTGCCCCTTCAATGTACATAATACAGGCAATGGGTTTGGATCACAAGTGCAAATCACATTAGAAATCGGCTCTCACCAAATGAAGGAAGAAAGAATCCATACTTTATTTCCTAAAATTTGTGATTTTTGTTTGGCTCAGTCCGTAACAATTCTGTGTTCACCGTGACAATTCTGTCCGTGACAATTCTGTGTTCACCGTGACAATTCTGTCCGTGACAATTCTGTGTTCACCGTGACAATTCTGTGTTCACCGTGACAATTCTGTCCGTGATAATTCTATGTTCACCGTGACAATTCTGTCCGTAACAATTCTGTATTCTGTCCGTGACAATTCTGTATTCTGTCCGTGACAATTCTGTATTCTGTCCATGACAATTCTGTATTCTGTCTGTGACAATTCTGTCTGTGACAATTCTGTATTCTGTCTGTGACAATTCTGTCTGTGACAATTCTGTATTCTGTCTGTGACAATTCTGTCCGTGACAATTCTGTCCGTGACAATTCTGTCCATGACAATTCTGTATTCTGTCTGTGACAATTCTGTATTCTGTCTGTGACAATTCTGTCTGTGACAATTCTGTATTCTGTCTGTGACAATTCTGTATTCTGTCTGTGACAATTCTGTATTCTGTCTGTGACAATTCTGTCCGTGACAATTCTGTCCATGACAATTCTGTATTCTGTCTGTGACAATTCTGTCCGTGACAATTCTGTGTTCTGTCCATGACAATTCTGTATTCTGTCCGTGACAATTCTGTATTCTGTCTGTGACAATTCTGTCTGTGACAATTCTGTATTCTGTCTGTGACAATTCTGTCCGTGACAATTCTGTATTCTCTCCGTGACAATTCTGTATTCTGTCTGTGACAGTTCTGTATTCTGTCTGTGACAATTCTGTATTCTGTCCGTGACAGTTCTGTATTCTGTCTGTGACAGTTCTGTATTCTGTCTGTGACAATTCTCATTTATATGAAAAAGTTGGCAGTTTCTTATGGAGGTTGGTGCACCAAGTACTGGTTAATTGCTGGAGCATGCCTAGGAAATGTGTAAACTGCCCGCCGGCGATATAGTCCAAAATGGTGCTGAATCTTCCGTAAAACCCAAACAAACACACATATTTACTTGTTTCATATCTACTACAGGCACATTGATTGACACGGCCACAATTGCCTTCGAAAATTATAATCTATTTTCATGTATTGTTGTATCAATGTTGCAGAGTAAATACTGAATGTTGTATCGAGTGTTGCATAGTGTGGTCTCGGTACACACAAATCCTGACTGGTCTGTTGCACTTTTGTAAACGACATTGTCTGTGACAATTTGAGTTGTATAGCATGCTGTAACAACACACAGCTAAACACAATGCTTTGAATATGTTGATTCATTTATTGTTTATATCTATAACAGCCTAACTAATGTAAAAATGTCTGATCTCATTAATAGCAGATACACTATGCCACTTCAAGAAATATTTCTAGAAATAATGTAGAAAATCTGATTTTTATTTTATTTTTGACTGAAAATTAATTACTTCATTTAACAAATATAAATAACTGCAATGATTTGTCAGTTTAAGATAATTTTATATATATTATCTGATTTTAATGAGATTGGAAAACGTCTTGTGTAAAAACCGTCTGTCTATATTCAACTGTTAGTTTCATCATGTGAAAACCACACTTGTCCCGGTATCGGGTATAATCTTCTACATCTGCATGCAGCGTAACTGGTCCCGCTATATGATGTGAAAACCACACTTGTCCCGCTATCGGGTATAATCTTCTACATCTGCATGCAGCGTCAGTGGGTTGGCAACATTTGTTGATATTAATGGAATTGGGTTAAACTGTTAAGGACAAACAGTCGGATCTGTAGTCCAGTGGTTAACACATTGGACTTGTAATCCAAGGATCGCAGGTTCAATCCCCTGTCTGACCCTAATAAAATTAACAGTCTTTAAACCGAGGTCTCGTGTCGGTGCTTTACACCATGCACGTAAAAGAACCAGAAGAGACTCTGGAATGTGTCTCTGTCTGTATCATTGCACTACCCTCCAAAAATCTAAAATGACTAATCTCTTCAGGAGGCGTCGCTCATATGGGCAACTGGTAGTGACGATAAATAAACGTAAAACACACGCCTTAAGGACAATTCGTAAAAACATTTTTGGAAACATTTCATTTTGAACAGAAATATGACTATTAACGGCAGGTTTTAACACAAGACGAGAGAACTGAGTGTATTAAATTGCATACTAATTGTGTTAGCATCGAGTTCTTATTCCTCACACATGTTTATATTGCCGCCATGTTGTGTATATGCACACATATTGTTTATTATTTACCTGCATTCCTGTAGGAGGACTATACCTCCAACGTACAGCCTCGGCTGTTTCATGTAAGTGCTTACAAGGTTGCTTGCTGTCAATACAATCTACGCTCTTATGTTTGCTGTCAATACAATCTACGCTCTTATGCTTGCTGTCAATACAATCTATGCTCTTATGCTTGCTGTCAATACAATCTATGCTCTTATGCTTGCTGTCAATACAATCTATGTTCTTATGCTTGCTGTCAATACAATCTATGCTCTTATGCTTGCTGTCAATACAATCTATGCTCTTATGCTTGCTGTCAATACAATCTATGCTCTTATGCTTGCTGTCAATACAATCTATGCTCTTATGCTTGCTGTCAATACAATCTATGCTCTTATGCTTGCTGTCAATACAATCGATGCTCTTACTAACAGGGTTCCCTCTGTCTGATTTTTTATCTGCGCCACTTCTGTCACCAATTGAAAAAAACTGGAGCCAATTTGAAAAACTTGGAGCCGACTAAGAGCCATAGTTCACAGATAAATATTTGTAGCCATGTACTTGATTTGTACTAAAAAAAAATTAAACAATAATTGCGCCAAATATTTTTCGCCAATTCTCAAAATTTATCGCCAGGATTATATTTTTGGTGCCATTGGCGACCGACTGATTAATTCAATATTTTCGATTCATCCTACCATCCATACTCTCCTATAAGACAAGTTTTTCACCATCAGATTGTGGCCTCAATGTGGCTTCCCGTCTTATAATTGAGTGCTAAAAAATGTTAATGATATCAAAATGGCTTCCCGTCTTATAAGCAAGTTAAAAATTTGTGTTTTTTAAGCTATAATTTATAATTACATTTTAGAAAAGAAAGCACTCTGACACTGAACATTTCCTCAACTTGCACTGGACAAACATGCAATTTATACTTGTGTCTGGTGTCCATTTTATCAACCCGTCTTTATGCGAGTGCATGCCAAAACCCACAGGTTTCATTACCAATGTAGGGGGTCGCCTTATAGGCAAGATGTACGGTAATAAATATCCATGCATGTGAACCATTTCTAGACACCAAAGTAGAACACTTCCCATTCCAAAACGGGACATTTCAATTGATATAGAATATGAAGTGGTTACGGTCGTTGGCTTCAAATCATGTGCTCCTCACCGCTGTTCGAATCCTCGTGACCTCTCTTTCCAAGAGTACCGGTATTTAATATATTTTTTGAAAGGAAAGGTCAAAATTTTCAAAATAAATTTTTTTATTAATTTTGTGAAAATAGCACAACACCGCGTCTAATCAGGATCTATGTTGTTTGCTATTTAGACAAGTGTTTTAGCTGTCTGTGCGGTCTAATCATAGCTGATCTCCCATATAAATATTGCTAATAAAGCAAAGGTAGGAGACGTCCGCCTCCGTGGTCGAGTGGTTATGGTCGCTGACTTGTATACCACTGTAACCTATCATCACTGATGGTTGCGGGTTCGAGCCCGCTCAGCCCGTGTCTATCTATATGAAAAAGTTGGCAGTTTCTAGGTTGGTGCACCAAGTACTGGTTAACTGCTGGTGCCTGCCCAGGAAAGGTGTTGTTAGGTAAAGTGCCCGTTGCTCAAATGGGTAACCAGTAGCGACGTTAAATAAACTAATAAAAAAAAACCAGTAGGAGACCCGTGTTTAAGTGATACGACCTATGATGTAGTAAGCATATCTAACCATCCATTTTATTGGCAGCACCGTCGGTTTTCTATTATTTTTGCTTTTTTGTACATTGTCTAGCCTGCTAGTATGTGTGTCCGTGTGCATGTTAGATGCTAGTATATATATGTTCTACAGACGGTCATTTATTTCCACCTTCAGGTGCCCCTTGGGCTATTGTATATTACAATTTAGGCCAAAATACATTAACTGCTGTGGAAGTCGTGATAGCGCAGTGGAATGAAGTTTCGAGAGTGATTAATATAACTTGTAAGAACTTGTTCTGCAATCGAGCTAATATAAATTTGTATAAATCTCGTGAAACTGCCAGGTCGGGGAATGATGATTGATGATACAGTTAAACCTGTGTTAAACTGTCGGGGAATAGTTATACAGTTAAACCTGTGTTAAACTGTCAGGTCGGGGAATAGTTATACAGTTAAACCTGTGTTAAACTGTCAGGACGGGGAATAGTTATACAGTTAAACCTGTGTTAAACTGTCGGGGAATAGTTATACAGTTAAACCTGTGTTAAACTGTCGGGGAATAGTTATACAGTTAAACCTGTGTTAAACTGTCGGGGGAATAGTTATACAGTTAAACCTGTGTTAAACTGTCGGGGAATAGTTATACAGTTAAACCTGTGTTAAACTGTCGGGGGAATAGTTATACAGTTAAACCTGTGTTAAACTGCCACGGGGAATAGTTATACAGTTCTGTGAGTGTCACTGGACTATACAGTTAAACCTGTGATAAACTGTGTACTACTGTTATACACTGTGTTAAACTGCTGGGAATAGTTATACTGCTGATGAGCAACTGGCTGATCAGCAATGGTACACTGTACTACATACTGCTGATCAGCAATGGTACACTGTACTACATACTGCTGATGAGCAATGGTACACTGTACTACATACTGCTGATGAGCAATGGTACACTGTACTACATACTGCTGATCAGCAATGGTACACTGTACTACATACTGCTGATCAGATGAGCAATGGTACACTGTACTACATACTGCTGATCAGCAATGGTACACTGTACTACATACTGCTGATCAGCAATGGTACACTGTACTACATACTGCTGATCAGCAATGGTACACTGTACTGGCAATGGTACACTGTACTACATACTGCTGATCAGCAATGGTACACTGTACTACATACTGCTGATCAGCAATGGTACACTGTACTACATACTGCTGATCAGCAATGGTACACTGTACTACATACTGCTGATCAGCAATGGTACACTGTACTACATACTGCTGATCAGCAATGGTACACTGTACTACATACTGCTGATCAGCAATGGTACACTGTACTACATACTGCTGATGAGCAATGGTACACTGTACTACATACTGCTGATCAGCAATGGTACACTGTACTACATACTGCTGATGAGCAATGGTACACTGTACTACATACTGCTGATCAGCAATGGTACACTGTACTACATACTGCTGATCAGCAATGGTACACTGTACTACATACTGCTGATCAGCAATGGTACACTGTACTACATACTGCTGATCAGCAATGGTACACTGTACTACATACTGCTGATCAGCAATGGTACACTGTACTACATACTGCTGATCAGATGAGCAATGGTACACTGTACTACATACTGCTGATCAGCAATGGTACACTGTACTACATACTGCTGATCAGCAATGGTACACTGTACTACATACTGCTGATCAGCAATGGTACACTGTACTACATACTGCTGATCAGTAGCAATGGTACACTGTACTACATACTGCTGATCAGCAATGGTACACTGTACTACATACTGCTGATGAGCAATGGTACACTGTACTACATACTGCTGATCAGCAATGGTACACTGTACTACATACTGCTGATTAGCAATGGTACACTGTACTACATACTGCTGATCAGCAATGGTACACTGTACTACATACTGCTGATCAGCAATGGTACACTGTACTACATACTGCTGATCAGCAATGGTACACTGTACTACATACTGCTGATCAGCAATGGTACACTGTACTACATACTGCTGATCAGCAATGGTACACTGTACTACATACTGCTGATCAGCAATGGTACACTGTACTACATACTGCTGATCAGCAATGGTACACTGTACTACATACTGCTGATCAGCAATGGTACACTGTACTACATACTGCTGATCAGCAATGGTACACTGTACTACATACTGCTGATCAGCAATGGTACACTGTACTACATACTGCTGATCAGATGAGCAATGGTACACTGTACTACATACTGCTGATCAGCAATGGTACACTGTACTACATACTGCTGATGAGCAATGGTACACTGTACTACATACTGCTGATCAGCAATGGTACACTGTACTACATACTGCTGATCAGCAATGGTACACTGTACTACATACTGCTGATCAGCAATGGTACACTGTACTACATACTGCTGATCAGCAATGGTACACTGTACTACATACTGCTGATCAGCAATGGTACACTGTACTACATACTGCTGATCAGCAATGGTACACTGTAAGCAATAATCCATATCTAAATAGATAACGGGGGTTGTAAGTGGGAAACGATGTAGGTGGAAATAGGTAACCGCGGTTATAAGTGGGAAACGATGTAGGTGGAAATAGGTAACCGCGGTTATAAGTGGGAAACGATGTAGGTGGAAATAGGTAACCGTCGTTATAAGTGGGAAATGATGTAGGTGGAAATAGATAACGGGGGTTATAATTGGGAAACGATGTAGGTGGAAATAGATAACGGGGAGTTATAAATGGGAAACGATGTAGGTGTAAATAGATAACGGGGGTTATAAATGGGAAACGATGTAGGTGGAAATAGATAACGGGGAGTTATAAATGGGAAACGATGTAGGTGTAAATAGATAACGGGGAGTTATAAATGGGAAATGATGTAGGTGGAAATAGATAACGCGGTTATAAATGGGAAACGATGTAGGTGGAAATAGATAACGCGGTTATAAGTGGGAAACGATGTAGGTGGAAATAGATAACCGTGGTTTTAAGTGGGAAACGATGTAGGTGGATATAGATAACAGCTGTTATAAGTGGGAAATGGTGTAGGTGTTGCATGGCGATTATATGGATCAAAGGGTTAATAGAGGTCAGGTCATTATATAAGAATAAAATGTGTGTTTGGGAATGTGGTAGGTGGCTATTTAACTCTTCACACCAGCAACTCTTCACTTTTGCAAACGGCATAGAGCCAGATCAGGCAGCACAGAACATGTCTGATCAGCACAGAATGTGCTGTCTGATCAGCACAGAACGTGCTGTCTGATCAGGCTCTATACTGTTTGCTATTCGGATAGTGGAGCTACAACACTTGGCTGAATAGCAAACGACATAGATCCTGACCAAACATGACTACGCTGCGGTGTCTGATCTGGATCTATGTTGTTTGCAAAAGTGATTTTACTTACTCAGCAGGCAAAGATTTACTACAGGTTGATTGCTAGGTGACCAGTGTTACAGCTTTGACTATAATTTATAATGGTTTTAGACCCATTTTCACCGGACTGTTAAAAGGAACTATATGTTCTACTGTAATAAGACTTTAAACCACAGAATGGCTTTTAGAAGTAGTTAGCATGTATGTGACCTTATTAACATTCTATAATTTCAGACAAAGGGGGATAAGTAGGTTGCAATTAGAGACATCTCTGATTTTCTATTATCTCCCTTGGCAGATAGTCTGATTTTATCCCAAAATGTAAATAGGTCTTTTTTCATTGTTGTTCCCTAACCAGATGGTTGCGTAATGATAAATGTGCTTTATATCATAATCGTGTTATTTAACTGATAACATTGTTTTACAAATAAGTACCCATTGCATATACTGTATGACATCTGTCGAGATATAGTAATTTAGTAATCCAGAGAAGTGATAGTGTAATAAAATTGCTAGCATATTGTGCAAAGGAAACAACGATAAAAACAGAGGAAAACACTTAACTCTTTCAACACCACATACCTCTAAGTAGGTTTACAAAAAGTGTAGATCCAGATAAGCCGGCTTGTGATGCTGTCTCATCAGGATCTGCACGTTTTTGCCAGTAATACTATTTTTAGACAAAATTACCCATTTTGATAATGAACTGGTCCAAATATAATTTTCTCATTAATTTATTGGTCTAAAAATAGCATGGACCAGTCCATGTCAGTTACTTGGTTTTGATGGGTTAATAGAACCTATCTTCTTTTAGAGAGTATTCAGGGGCAGTAACTCACTGATGTGTCTCATTGAATTTCTTTATTATTTCTGCATGATAGTTAGGAACATTTAGGCAACATAGGAACTGCATGCAACCATTCACATTGTAGATGTAGTTCGGGAAGGCATCAATCTTTCATGTTTCGGTATTCGCTCATATATCTTATATTTTATGTATTAATGTCTAGTTACGTTTCTTTAAGTTTGTCTGTCTATCAACAATACATAGTTCCCACGGCCTGTGAAAATAGTAAATAAAACTGATAAGATGGCAGCCATTTTGTCTGTCAAGTTTTATGAACGGCAATTTCCTGATTTTACTAGTAATTCTTTAATTGCAATAACTTTATTAATTTTGGTTTCTTAATATAAAATTTGGTATGCTTTTAAAGGTATTGAAATGCACTTTTTAAATATTAATTTATTTTTTGACAACGATGTATGGATTATAGATTATAAGAACTTAACTTGCACCTATTTTTAAAAGTCTATTTTCACAGTTGAAATATTAATATACAGGTAAATTATTATTTATTCGTTATTGATACGAAATTTGTGAAATGATACAAAAAATATGTCCATTGAGAGCTTTCCAACAATGTATGAACCATGGTGATGGGATGAAAAATAAATATTTTATGAAGAAAACAAAATTACGCTACTATATATTATATATAATATCTGATCAACTTTGCCAATCAAAATGGCAGCCACACACATGGACACAGGAATGGCAGCCAGAGTAGGAATGATGGCAGCCACACACATGGACACAGGAATGGCAGCCAGAGTAGGAATGATGGCAGCCACACACATGGACACAGGAATGGCAGCCAGAGTAGGAATGATGGCAGCCACACACATGGACACAGGAATGGCAGCCAGAGTAGGAATGATGGCAGCCACACACATGGACACAGGAATGGCAGCCAGAGTAGGAATGATGGCAGCCACACACATGGACACAGGAATGGCAGCCAGAGTAGGAATGATGGCAGCCACACACATGGACACAGGAATGGCAGCCAGAGTAGGAATGATGGCAGCCACACACATGGACACAGGAATGGCAGCCAGAGTAGGAATGATGGCAGCCACACACATGGACACAGGAATGGCAGCCAGAGTAGGAATGATGGCAGCCACACACATGGACACAGGAATGATGACGTCACACGGGAACTATGTTGCTTCGTATTACATATCCTAGGAAACTGACTTGTTAACTTTTCATGAAACTTGGTATGAAGGGTCGAGGCAATTTGTAGATCAAAAATTGTTTTTATAAAACCGATCCAAATTCCAAAATGGTTGATCATCATGGTGGCCATCTTGAATATCTATTTTCGACTGTCTGAGAATAATTTTCAATGTTGATGAAACTTGGTATGTAGAATTGTGGTACGTTTCATTCAGAAATCGAACAAGTTGGATTCTTGAAAATATGTTTCACTTCTCCTGAACAATGTAACCAATTTTATGTAACATGGTAAATAATTGATCAAAGTGATTTAACCCTTAAAATGCTTAACAAATTGGAAGGAATATGTAGTGCAAACAACATAGATCCAGATCAGCTATCTGATCTGGATCTATGTTGTTTGCTATTCAGCCAAGTGTTTTAGCTCCACTATCCGTATAGCAAACAGCATAGAGCCTGATCGGATGGCACAGAACGTCTCTATGCTGTTTGCAAAAATGAAATCACTCGTTTCCAGCACAGTAAGGGTTCAAGTCAATCTTTGCGGTTTTCATCTGATGTACTTTTGTATTTTAGCTATTTTCTGACAATCCTTAGCCGTTTATTATAAAGTATATTCTAATGTATTTGTTTAGTCTGTAGTTTTTAATTTTGAACAGAAACTAACTTGAAAATTATACAGGAACTATTTCTTATTATGTTATTTCTAACAAGTGGTTGTGCAGTAGTGTATTGTAGAGAAATGAGGCTGAATTAAACTGAATTAAGTCTGATAACAACTATTATATTAGCCAAAATCATTTGAAATCATAAAAGAAAATGAAGATTTGTGTTTATTAGTGTAAGGGTAGGATTTTATTTCATCTCGTGATCACCGAAATATTTTATTTCATCTCGTGATCACCGAAATATTTTATTTCATTTCATGATCACCGAAATACGTATTGCCACCACCCGTGGAGGAAATACATACTTCTGTGACCATTGGATGAAATAAAAATCCTATACACTAACAAACACAACCTCTGTTTTAAGAGAGTTAGGAACGGATATTATGTTGATGTATTCGTTATACAGGTTGAGAACAGTGGTCCAAAGTATACTATTGACAATGGACGGCGGCGGCGGAGTGCTGATGAAACTTCTGATAATAAACCGATGGAGATACGAGAGGAGGAGCCAAAGTTGAGTGCAGTCAAGGAAAAGAAAAATGTTGCAATTCTTGTAAGTGTTTGATTTCTCTTAACCCTTTCCCTCATAGAAGCACCTCTTGACGCCATTACCAATACGACATACATTGACAATGTAGTGTAGCCATACCAATGTTCATAGTAAAGGCCAGAATCCCATGTAGTCCCAGTAATATCTATGGAGGTGGGATAGATATGGCGACTACTTATCCACTGCATGATAGCTAAATGGCTGTCGTTTGTATGGAGATATGATAGTATATTAACCTAAATCTCTATGAAGGAAAGGGCTAAAATAATTTCGCTATGGCCGTGAATGTAATTGTAAAGAATATATTTAGGTATACATTAATGCTGAAGTGGCCGAGTGGTTAAGTTTAAACTTTATTTATTTTACAACGATTGCAAAGCAAGTTCTAACAACTTATATTAATCACTCTCGTTGGCGCGGATGAAAGCGTAAATGTGGTCATTCGTGTGGGAGGAAACCGCAGTACCAGGAGAAAACCCACCGATCTGGCGACCATCGTACCATCTCACAAACTTCCCGGTCTGAGAATAAGTGTTTGTAAGTGTAAGTGTTGGATTTCTCGTAAAATAATTTCGCTACAGCCATGAATGTAATTGTAAAGAAAATATTTAGGTATACATTAATGCTGACTGACCGAGTATCCGAGTGGTTAAGGTGTTGACTTTGAATCACTTGCCCATCACCACTGTAGGTTCGAATCCCACTGGGGGGGTTCGAATTCTTTCATTTGAGGAAGCTGTCCAGCTGTTCAGAGGGGCACCCGGGTTCTTCCTTCAATCCAGCTGTTCAGAGGGGCACCCGGGTTCTTCCTTCAATCCAGCTGTTCAGAGGGGCACCCGGGTTCTTCCTTCAATCCAGCTGTTCAGAGGGGCACCCGGGTTCTTCCTTCAATCCAGCTGTTCAGAGGGGCACCTGGGTTCTTCCTTCAATCCAGCTGTTCAGAGGGGCACCCGGGTTCTTCCTTCAATCCAGCTGTTCAGAGGGGCACCCGGGTTCTTCCTTCAATCCAGCTGTTCAGAGGGGCACCCAGGTTCTTCCTTGACAACTAATAGTTTCCAAGTCCGCCTCCATGGTCGAGTGGTTAAGGTCGCTGACTTGTATACCACTGTAACCTATCATCACTGATGGTCACGGGTTCGAGCCCCGCTCAGGCCGTGTCTCATTTATATGAAAAAGTTGGCAGTGTCTTACGGAGGTTGGTGCACCCAAGTACTGGTTAACCGCTGGAGCCTGCCCAGGAAAGGTGTTGTTAGGTAAACTGCCCGCTGGCGATATAGCCCAAAATGGTGCTGATGCAGGCGTAAAACCCGAAATATAAATATAACATAACTAATAGTTTCCGTATGCTCGTGACCGCATCAAACAAGCAAACGCAATATCAGACTGGAAAACACAGCGTATCAACCTGGGTGGTAGGCAAATAATGGCAAAAAGTAGGCTAAAATTTATATATGTAAGTAGTAATGGATAAGCAATCGACACAGCTATCCTACCTCTATACAGATTATTGGTTGTATCTGTGATTGTTGATTGGAATCTACATGGTGTTAGTAATGGTTTGGAGTGAAGCTTCTAAGTGTGTGTGTGTGTGTGTGTGTGTGTGTGTGTGTGTGTGTGTGTGTGTGTGTGTGTGTGTGGTGTGTTGTGTGTTTTTTGTTGTGGTGTTGTGTGTGTTGTGTGTGTTGTTGGTTGTGTGTTTTTGTTTGTTGTGTTGTTTGTTGTGTGTGTGTGTGTGTGGTGTGTGTGTGGTGTGTGTGTGTGTGTGTGTGGGTGTGGTGTGTGTGTGGTTGTGTGTGTTGTGTGGTGTGGGTGTGTGTGTGGTGTGTGTGTGTGTGTGGTGTGTGTGTGTGTGTGTGTGTGTGTGTGTGTGTGTGTGTGTGTGTGTGTGTGTGTGCGTGTGCGTGTGCGTGTGCGTGTCCGTGTGTCCGTGTCCTACCTCCATCCTTGCTTCATCTCCAAAACTTATTGTCTCACATTTTCATGAAATCATACATGTAACTAATACATGTAGTTTGTGCAAATTTATTTTAGCTCGATTGCGAAACAAGTTATTACAACTTATATTAGCCTAATATTAGCCTTGCCTAAGAGCACAATAGTAACAGTTCCAGTGGGGCTCGAACTCCGAACCTTTCGCACCTGAAGCGAACGCTCATCCACTGCGCTATCACGACTTCCACTTCCACATGTAACTTATGAATACTAACGTTACTTTATGTCACATTTTCATGAACATTTTATATATAACGTTACTTTGTGTCACATTGTCAAGAAACTTTACATATAATGTTATATTTTCATAAACTTTGTTTCATTTTTGCGCAACTATACATGTAACCTTACTGTATGTCACATTTACATGAAACTTTGGTTGTAACTGTACTCTATACGTGCTGGTATTTGCACATTATTATTTGTAGGACTGTGCAAAGAAGACTGCTAAATGTTACAAAATCCGATGTAAGATTGGCGTCCTGATTAAACATAGGGGTGTAAAGATCCGATTACGCTCTCGTTTGTGGGAAAGTACATTGCTAGAAGTAAGTGATAAAAGTACATTGCTAGAAGTAAGTGATAAAAGTACATTGCTAGAAGTAAGTGTCCAGTACATTGTTAGAAGTAAGTGTTCTGCTAGAAGTAAGTGATAAAAGTACATTGCTAGAAATAAGTGTTCAAGTACATTGCTAGAAGTAAGTGTTAAATTACATTGCTAGAAGTAAGTGTTCAAGTATATTGCTAGAAGTAAATGTTCAAGTACATTGCTAGAAGTAAGTGTTCAAGTATATTGCTAGAAGTAAATGTTCAAGTACATTGCTAGAAGTAAGTGTTCAAGTACATTGCTAGAAGTGAGTGTTAAATTACATTGCTAGAAGTAAGTGTTCAAGTACATTGCTAGAAGTAAGGGTTCAAGTACATTGCTAGAAGTAAGTGTTCAAGTACATTGCTAGAAGTAAGTGCTCAAGTACATTGCTAGAAGTAAGGTTTAAGTACATTGCTAGAAGTAAGTGTTCAAGTACATTGTTAGAAGTAAGTGTTCAAGTACATTGTTAGAAGTAAGGGTTCAAGTACATTGCTAGAAGTAAGTGTTCAAGTACATTGCTAGAAGTAAGTGTTCAAGTACATTGCTAGAAGTAAGTGTTCAAGTACATTGTTAGAAGTAAGTGTTCAAGTACATTGCTAGAAGTAAGTGTTCCAAGTACATTGCTAGAAGTAAGTGTTCAAGTACATTGCTAGAAGTAAGTGTTCAAGTACATTGCTAGAAGTAAGTGTTCAAGTACATTGCTAGAAGTGAGTGTTAAATTACATTGCTAGAAGTAAGTGTTCAAGTACATTGCTAGAAGTAAGTGTTCAAGTACATTGCTAGAAGTAAGTGTTCAAGTACATTGCTAGAAGTAAGTGTTCAAGTACATTGCTAGAAGTAAGTGTTCCAAGTACATTGCTAGAAGTAAGTGTTAAATTACATTGCTAGAAGTAAGTGTTCCAAGTACATTGATAGAAGTAAGTGTTCAAGTACATTGCTAGAAGTAAGTGTTCAAGTACATTGCTAGAAGTAAGTGTTCAAGTACATTGCTAGAAGTAGTTCAGTACATTGCTAGAAGTAAGTGTTCCAAGTACATTGATAGAAGTAAGTGTTCCAAGTACATTGCTAGAAGTAAGTGTTCCAAGTACATTGCTAGAAGTAAGTGTTCCAAGTACATTGTTAGACGTAAGTGTTCCAAGTACATTGCTAGAAGTAAGTGTTCCAAGTACATTGCTAGAAGTAAGTGTTCCAAGTACATTGCTAGAAGTAAGTGTTCCAAGTACATTGATAGAAGTAAGTGTTCCAAGTACATTGCTAGAAGTAAGTGTTCCAAGTACATTGCTAGAAGTAAGTGTTCCAAGTACATTGTTAGACGTAAGTGTTCCAAGTACATTGCTAGAAGTAAGTGTTCCAAGTACATTGCTAGAAGTAAGTGTTCCAAGTACATTGCTAGAAGTAAGTGTTCCAAGTACATTGATAGAAGTAAGTGTTCCAAGTACATTGCTAGAAGTAAGTGTTCCAAGTACATTGCTAGAAGTAAGTGTTCCAAGTACATTGCTAGAAGTAAGTGTTCAAGTACATTGCTAGAAGTAAGTGTTCAAGTACATTGATAGACGTAAGTGTTCAAGTACATTGCTAGAAGTAAGTGTTCCAAGTACATTGCTAGAAGTAAGTGTTCCAAGTACATTGATAGAAGTAAGTGTTCAAGTACATTGATAGACGTAAGTGTTCAAGTACATTGCTAGAAGTAAGTGTTCAAGTACATTGCTAGAAGTAAGTGTTAAAGTACATTGCTAGAAGTAAGTGTTCAAGTACATTGCTAGAAGTAAGTGTTAAAGTCTCACAGACGGATCTGTAGTCCAGTGGTAACACGCTGTACTAAAGGATCGCAGGTTCGATCCCCCGTCTGACCCTAATAAAATTAACAGTCTTTCAGATGGGACGTTAAACCGAGGTCTTATGTCGGTGCTTTACACCTTGCACGTAAAAGAACCAGAGGAGACTCTGGAATGGGTCTCTTTCTCTATCATTGCACTATCCTTCAAAATCTAAAATGACTAATCTCTTCAGGAGGCGTCGCTCACATGAGCAACCGGTAGCGACGATAAATAAACGTAAAACACAAACACAAAGTACATTGTTGAAGGAAGTATAATGCTAGAAATTACACAAATTGGAAGTACCGTATTTAGCTATGTATAGTGCGCTATCGTGTATAATGCGCACCCACGATTTGGCACGAAAATTGGGGGGGGGGAAGTTCCGATGTATACTGCGCACGTGAAAAACGCAATTTTCCAAGTCAAAATTTAACATTTCTCAAGAATCGCTAAAAATTGTGCTCCGTGATTTTTACAACTTATATTAATCACTCGAGATACCTCATCGAGTAACGGTAACGCACTTAGGCACACCAGCTAAAATTTCTCTACACATTCTCAAACATCTCAACATGTTCTCAAACATGTCAGCAGATACTCAAACTTCTCAACACGTGTAGCCTACCTAATTAACTGGGACCCATTGTGAAAGGTTTGTCGAAATTAATTATCGCTACAAACAATTGAAATACTGCAGCCAAAAAAGTTTTTTTTATGCAATGCATTGTACATTGTACGGCGAAGTACGGGAAATATTACATACGATAAAACCACGTGATGTTATCAAATCGCCATTTTTTTTATGCATTTACTAATTTCAATTAAATTCTTCAAAGTTTGCCAAAATAAACGCAATATATGCTAATTTTATGGTCTTATTCATTTCATTTATTTATATAGACTATCGGCAACTGGTTTTAATAGCTAGTTTATAACGTTTGTCGAATGTAACAAATTATAGAATGACTGTGGGCCGTTCGAGTCGAATTTCACGAAATATTGGTCAATTTTGGTCCGGAAAAAAATGTCCTGATGTCTGTACTGGTGTATAATGCGCAGTAGATAAAATGGATGAGGATTTCAGTAAGAAATGTGCGCACTATACATAGCTAAATACGGTATCGACAAATCACCCTGATTTCAAATTTGCTTGCGAATAATGTATCCCCCTGTCAGTAACAGGTGCTTGGTTTATTTGGTACAAGCTAGAACTGTCAAACAGAAAAATGAGCAAAACACAGATAAATAGTCTCGTCATAGATTTTCTTTTCCCTCACTGAAGGTCACGGGTTTGAGCCCCGCTGAGGCCGTGTCTGTTTATATGAAAATGTTGGTAATTTTTTTACGGAGGTTGGTGCACCAAGTACTAGAGGCTAACTTGTTTTATGACTAATTGATGTCAGAAGCCATCAAAAATCAACTGTTAGTTTAGTTTATACAAATTTATTTTAGCTCGATTGCGAAACAAGTGATTTCAACTTATATAAATCACTCTCGAGACCTCATTCCTGATGGAATCCATCGCCACGAGGGAGAGAGAAGAGGCAACGTGGAATTTAAATGCCTTGCCTAAGGGCACAATCGTAACGGCTCCAATGGGGCTCGAACTCCGGACCGTTCGCACCTGAAGCGAACGCGCATCCATTGCGCTATCACGACTTTCACTGCGCAACTGTTGCATGTAGATGGACATCATTGTGTTTAGTTTATACAAATTTATTTTAGCTCGATTGCGAAACAAGTTAATATAATTTAATATTGATCGCTCTCGAGACCTTATTCCTGATGGAATCCATCATGCAGATATCAGTTGCTTTGGATTAGTGGAGGTTGGGGTAAATGAAATGTGGTACATGATTGTGGCCCAAACTGATTTGATCTTGAAATGTGTCGAAGCATGTATGTTAGGTTTTTTTCTAGAGCAGAATGTTTTTAGCTCCGCCCTTTTGCCTTGTAGCCCCGCCCCCTTTTTAAAAAACAAAACAAATATAAGCCTCAACAGGTGCCCTCGGGCGGGCAGACCTATATAACTTGCAGACCTATATAACTTGCAGACCTATATAACTTGCAGACCTATATAACTTGCAGACCTATATAACTTGTCCGGGCAGACCTATATAACTTGCAGACCTATATAACTTGCAGACCTATATAACTTGCAGACCTATATAACTTGCAGACCTATATAACTTGTCCGGGCAGACCTATATAACTTGTCCGGGCAGACCTATATAACTTGTCCGGGCAGACCTATATAACTTGTCCGGGCAGACCTATACAACTTGTCCGGGCAGACCTATACAACTTGTCCGGGCAGACCTATACAACTTGTCCGGGCAGACCTATACAACTTGTCTGGGCAGACCTATACAACTTGTCCGGGCAGACCTATACAACTGTCCGGGCAGACCTATATAACTTGTCCGGGCAGACCTATATAACTTGTCCGGGCAGACCTATATAACTTGTCGGGCAGACCTATATAACTTGTCCGGGCAGACATATATAACTTGTCCGGGCAGACCTATATAACTTGTCCGGGCAGACCTATATAACTTGTCTGGGCAGACCTATATAACTTGTCCGGGCAGACATATATAACTTGTCTACCTATATAACTTGTCTACCTATATAACTTGTCTACCTATATAACTTGTCTACCTATATAACTTGTCTACCTATACAACTTGTCTACCTATATAACTTGTCTACCTATATAACTTGTCTATATAACTTGTCTACCTATATAACTTGTCTACCTATCAAAATGCACCCTGCTGCCAAGTTTTTAACCCACCCTGCCCCTTTTCTTACCCTCCCTGCCCCTTTTGTGACCACCCTGCCCCTTTTCTGACCCACCCTGCCTATTTTTGGACCCACCCTGCCTATTTTTGGACCCACCCTGCCCCTTTTCTGACCCAAGCAGCCATTTTTCCCACTCTAGAATAAACCCGATTGATGGATGAATTGCAACCTTTATATGTTCTCTCTATTTGTAGGACTTTCGAAACGTAGATGAAGTGCGTATAAGATCATCAGCCAAAATACATATACGTCCAGAACTCAATGTTGTACAAAGTAACCTGAAGAACGACATAGCTAACGTATGTAACTGTCGTGTTATATTCATTATCTGTGCATAAATATGTAAGCAATCACTGCATAATATATGTGTACTTATATTCCAAAATTCCACGTTATTGTGCATAATGTATGTGTACTTATATTCCAAAATTGCACGTTTTTGCATATTGTATGTGTACTTATATTCCAAAATTCCACGTTTTCGTGCATAATGTGTGTGCTTATATTCCAAAATTCCACGTTTTCGTGCATAATGTATGTGTACTTATATTCCAAAATTCCACGTTTTTACATATTGTATGTGTACTTATATTCCAAAATTCCACGTTTTTGCATATTGTATGTGTACTTATATTCCAAAATTCCACGTTTTTGCATATTGTATGTGTACTTATATTCCAAAATTCCACGTTTTCGTGCATAATGTGTATGCTTATATTCCAAAATTCCACGTTTTCGTGCATAATGTATGTGTACTTATATTCCAAAATTCGAAAACGTGAAATATTGGAATATGTCAGAAATACGTGAATTCAGGATTCTAATGAATAAAAGAATCAAATGCTTGTTGATAGGAGGGAATTTCTGTCATTCCTGCGCACGTGCATACATAGTTGATATGAGCGAATTTCTGTCATTCCTGCGCACGTGCAAACATAGTTTATATGAGGGAATTTCTGTCATTCCTGTGCACGTGCATACATAGTTGATACGTATATATATCAATATATTCTGTATCGTCTGATCTGGCTCTACGCTGTTTACATGAGCGACTTTAGTTGTGCTGTTTATACAAATTTATTTTATCTCAATTGCGAAACAAGTTCTTACAACTTATATTAATCATTCTCGAGACCTCATTCCTAATGGAATCCATCGTGACGACGGAGAGAGGAGACAACTTCGAATTTAAATGCCTTGCCTAAGGGCACAATCGTAACGGCTCCAGCGGGGCTCGAACTCAAAGTTGTGCTGTGATTGGCAGGTTACAGGTTAAATAAGATGTATGTATTTTACAGGTTTTGTATATAACATTATAACATTGCTATTTCAGATCACAACTATAGCCATTCCAAGTATATTAATTGTCAAGGAGAAGCCTATTGTATGGTGGATCTATGCCCTGGCTGTGCTAGGCGGGCTCTTCCTGCTGGTCATGCTAGCCCTGTGTTTATGGAAGGTAATGTACACCAAATCATCTGCGGGAAGGGTAAGGGTGGTCTATATTGTATGGTGGAAGTGGTCTATATTGTATGGTGGAAGTGGTCTATATTGTATGGTGGAAGTGGTCTATATTGTATGGTGGAAGTGGTCTATATTGTATGGTGGAAGTGGTCTATATTGTATGGTGGAAGTGGTCCATATTCATGGGTGGTCTATATTGTATGGTGGAAGTGGTCTATATTGTATGGTGGAAGTGGTCTATATTGTATGGTGGAAGTGGTCTATATTGTATGGTGGAAGTGGTCTATATTGTATGGTGGAAGTGGTCTATATTGTATGGTGGAAGTGGTCTATATTCATGGGTGGTGTATATTGTATGGTGGAAGTGGTCTATATTCATGGGTGGTGTATATTGTATGGTGGAAGTGGTCCATATTCATGGGTGGTCTATATTGTATGGTGGAAGTGGTCCATATTCATGGGTGGTCTATATTGTATGGTGGAAGTGGTCTATATTCATGGGTGGGTGGTCTATATCAACGGGCGGGTTGTCTTATGTTGACGGGCGGGTGTCTATATTGGCGTGTAAATCGATAATGTAGTTTTGAGACAACATTTAATTAGTGGTCTTTATTCAGAGTTGGTAAAACACTACTCATTTTCACACTACACCGCTCACAATAAGGATGCAAATGTTTGTTATTTTTGTCATCAAGCAAACAAGTATTATCAATTATTTCAGATTGGATTCTTTAAGAGAAGACGATACGAGGAGGTGTCGTCCTACCATGTCAAAGTTGAGAAGAAGAAGAACATTTTCAACCCCACGTATAGCACAAAAGTGGAATCTAAGAAGGAATATGTAGATGAAAATGATTACTTCTTAAAACATTGAAACCTCGTTTTTAGAACATTTTTACCTAGTGAACGTTATTGTGCATTCCAAGATATACACGCAGGATTGTAAAACTGAAACTGGCCCTTAGTTTGTGACACTCGCATAGAAGTGACAATGACTTGGGGGTTTCAAAGGGGTCCATTTGTATGGTGGTATTTGAGATTCTTGTGGTGTAGTGTTGCAGTGCTGGATTTTCAAACACTACTTGGGTGTGTGTGTGGTCAGTCTCTGCATGTTTGGTGCTTGGTTTTGCTGTTTGGTATATTTGGGAAACGCGTACCGGTACTGTGCGTCCGGGTGTTTACTGGCTTCCCTGCTGGAGCACCACAATACAGCAAACCTCATTACAAAAGTGTGCAGGTACAGACAGTGTCGCTGTGTTGCTGCAGTGTGGTCTTAACCCTCCCCCAATAGAAGTGCCTCTTGATGACATTAAAAAGAGAGAAGCTTTAACAACTTATATCAATCACTCTCGTTGGAAGCGTAAATGTGGTCATTCGTGTTGGAGGAAACTGGAATACCCGGAGAAAACCCACCTCTTCTGGCGACCACCATACCATCTCGCATACTAACCGGTCCGAGGATCGAACCCGGGTTGCATTGGTGAGAAGTGAGCACGTTAATCACGACGACATTATTGGTTGATTGACACATTAGACCATAACGATGTCATGGATACAAAACCATTAATACTCCAGTAACCTTTATAAAGATGGAGTAGCGAAGCGGACTGTTTATCCACCATATGTATGAAATGAGACTGGGGGAAGTAGGGTTTGTTCTAGAGTGGGTGAGCCGTGTTAGTTTATAATATTTATTTTACCTCGATTGCGAAACAAGTTCTTTCAACTTCTCGAGACCTCATTCCTGATGGAATCCATCGCCATGAAGTAGAGAGAAGGCAATGTGGAATTTAAATGCCTTGCGTAAGGGCACAACCGTAATGGCTCCAGCGGAGCTCGAACTCCGGACCTTTCGCACCTGAAGCGAACGCGTATCCACTGTGCTATCACGACTTCCACTGAGGTGCGGCAGCGGGTATTTTGGAGTTAGCCCCTGGAAACATTTTCAAAGTTCCAACCCATATTATGTCTGCCTGCCTGAAAGCACCTGTTGAAGCTTAGTTTTAAGAGGCAAGAGGGTGGGGCTAATGGGCAAGAGGGTGGGGCTAATGGGCAAAAGGGTGCGGTTTAAAGGGGCAGGGTGACTCGCACTGCCAATCCGCTCTAGATAAAACCCTAGGAAGGGTTAAGAAGAAATTAGACAACATTACACGCCTATACAGCATTATATTTCTAGGAACAAATCGTTTCCGGATTGTTTATGTAAAATAAGAGAAGAAGTAATCTATGCATATAGGTTTGAAGACTTCACACTTGCAAAGTTTAGTACAGACTTTAACCCAGTCAACCCCAAGTAACTGACATGGACTGGTGCATGATATTTTTAGACCAATAAATTAATAAGAAAATTACATTTGGACCAGTTCATTTATCAAAATGGGTAATTTTATCTAAAAATAGTAATAATTATTACTGGCAAAAAAGTGCAGATCCTGATGAGACGGCTCGTTACGAGCCGGCTCATCTGGATCTACACTTTTCATAAGCCTATTTAGAGGCCTGTGGGGTTGAAAGGGTTAACCCAGTCAACACCAAGTAGCTGACATGGACTGGTGCATGATATTTTTAGACCAATAAATTAACAAGAAAATTACATTTCGACCAGTTCATTTGTCTAAAAATAGTAATAACTGGCAAAACGTGCAGATCCTCGAGATCTACACTTGTTGTTAAACTAAAATTTAGTTTAAGGTACATACGTAATCATGAGAAAGCAAAAGTTCTAACAACGTTAGTAAACTGCCCTCCCCAAGAAGAATAGTTGGCGAAGATGCAGAGTACTGTAATAAGTGTACTTAGAGGTCTGTGGTGTTGAAAGGGTTAAAGGGTGTCTTGTTGACAGTTATTTTTTTTATTAATTTAAGATTGACCTCCTTCTGTGGAGTAAGGTGGGGATCTATAGAATAATTCACTGTATAGATGACCTCCTGTGGATCTATAGAATAATTCACTGTATAGATGACCTCCTTCTGTGGATCTATAGAATAATTCACTGTATAGATGACCTCCTTCTGTGGATCTATAGAATAATTCACTGTATAGATGACCTCCTTCTGTGGATCTATAGAATAATTCACTGTATAGATGACCTCCTTCTGTGGAGTAAGGTGGGGATCTGTAGAATAATTCACTGTATATATGACCTGTGGAGTAAGGTGGGGATCTATAGAATAATTCACTGTATATATGACCTGTGGAGTAAGGTGGGGATCTATAGAATAATTCACTGTATAGATGACCTGTGGAGTAAGGTGGGGATCTATAGAATAATTCACTGTATAGATGACCTGTGGAGTAAGGTGGGGATCTATAGAATAATTCACTGTATAGATGACCTCCTTCTGTGGAGTAAGGAGGGGATCTATAGAATAATTCACTGTATAGATGACCTCCTTCTGTGGAGTAAGGTGGGGATCTATAGAATAATTCACTGTATAGACTTCAATTTCTTGTTCGTTTTCTTCTTAATCTTTGTCTTCCATATAAAGCTTGTTGATAAGCCCTACAATATGATTTGTGTTTGTCAACTAGAAAACTAAACAATGTACTACTTTGAACAGTAAATTTATTACAGTGTAAAATGTTGTAAACCAGGATTTACAAAACCACCTGCGATGTCGGGCATGAATATCCATTGAGAGGTTACAGTTAACCCATTTCATTCTGGATATATTTAATTTTAAAGGCTTTTGCAAACAACATAGATCCAGATCAGCCGCAGCGTGACGCTGCGTGCTGATCAGGATCTATGTTGTTTGCTACATAGCCAAGTGTCTTTCTTAGCAAGATCATCTGACTAGCAAACACCATAGAGCCTGATCAGACGGCACATTCCGTAGCGGTTGATCTGGCTCTATATTCTTTGCAAATACTGTTTGAACGGTATCCGGAATGAAATGGGTTAATAATGTCTGTACTGCAGTTTGTATAGACTATTATTACAGTTCCTTCAGACTTTGTTATTTTACAGTTTATGAATTGTTACGTAAGAGCAACACAGATACACCATGTTTGGTTTAGACTGTACACCATGTTTGGAGCATAATAGTGTGCCTTTTATTAATTAATGATTATGTATAATTGCACGAGTAACTAGTCATATAATGCTTGCTTCAATCCTGTACATGCACGTGTTGCCTTATGTGTAATTATGCAAAGATTTGCTCAGTCTTGGGAAGAAGTTAGGTTAGTTACCACACTATAGATAGACACACACAAGTAAAATTAGGTTATGTTAGGCCATTGGTAAAATATATTTGTGGTTTACGGTCATTGATTTGCGGTATGCGGTAGGGTGGTGGTTCTACCCATGTGCCTGCTCGGAGGGGCAATACAGCCTTAATCACATGGCAAGCAATTCGTACTGATGCGTTATCTGAAACCCCATGGGGAAACAACTGTGAGAGCATAGACATGCATTCCCCCCCCCGAAAGCATAGCCATGCATTACCCCCCCCCCCGAGAGCATAGCCATGCATCCCCCCCCCGGAGCATAGCCATGCATTCCCCCCCCCCCCCCCGAGCATAGCATGCATCCCCCCGAGAGCATAGCCATGCATTCCCCCCCCCCCCCCTGAGAGCATAGCCATGCATCCTCCCCCGAGAGCATAGCCATTCATCCCCCCCCGGAGCATAGCCATGCATTCCCCCCCCCTGAGAGCATAGCCATGCTTATCCCAGGGCATAGCCATGCATTATCCCAGCATAGCCATGCATTATCCCCCCAGCATAGCCATGCATTATCCCAGCATAGCCATGCATTATCCCACCCCCCCAGCATAGCCATGCATTATCCCAGCATAGCCATGCATTATCCCAGCATAGCCATGCATTATCCCAGCATAGCCATGCATTATCCCAGCATAGCCATGCATTATCCCAGCATAGCCATGCATTCCCCCCTGAAGCATAGCCATGCATTATCCCAGCATAGCCATGCATTATCCCAGCATAGCCATGCATTATCCCCCCCCCGAGAGCATAGCCATGCATTCCCCCCCGAGAGCATAGCCATGCATTCCCCCCCCCCGAGGGCATAGCCATGCATTCCCTTTTTATCATGATCTAGACTTTGTGCAAATTCATTCCGATTGCTGGTAAAAAGGGCAGATAACATGTTTTGTAGCTTGTGAGAATTAATCATAACTATAATTTGTTGAAAAGTACTTGTTACCTGCATGTATTGTACTATAAGTATTCTATGGCCTGTAATGTATACATGTGTGTATTCTATGGCCTGTAATGTATACATGTGTGTATTCTATGGCCTGTAATGTATACATGTGTGTATTCTATGGCCTGTAATGTATACATGTGTATCTATAGCTTGTACATAGGATAAACAAAACTGTTTGTTAGGCGTGAAGAAATAAACATTCCATATACACAAAGTATTAAAAAAAATGACCTAATTCACGACAATGGTACTCATCGTGGCATTTGTTATTCAGCTGATGTTTTGTTTATACCCCCCCCCCCCAGCAAACCAAGTTGGGAATCCTGTGCTGACCATTTTAAGTAGTATATTATATTAATTCTCTTATACAGTCATAATTTGAGATAAGTTGCTCAGAGTTTTGCATGAGTTATTTTAGTACTTTACATTTAGTTTAGAGGAATATTTCTATATCACCATATCCTAATTTGTCTTATTTTATTTCCTTGTAACCTGATATATACTTCATAGTGTTGTTTGGTCCTCTAGGAACAGCTGTACAAGGTTGTGATTCTTTTACTGCACCTTATAAATACCGTATTTACTCTTATAAGAGGACCGTATTTACTCTTATAAGAGCAACAGTTGTTTTTATAATGTACTAGTATTTCCCAGTTAGCATAATTGTTATATACTCAGCCAAGTTATTACGCTTGTCTCGCATTTCACTTGTTTCATTTGGAATCGCATCAACTAAGTTACTAAGCTTGTCTCGCATTTCACTTGTTGCTTTTGGAATCACGTCAACCAAGTTATTAAGCTTGTCTCGCAATTTCACTTGTTGCATTTGGAATCGAGTCAACCAAGTTATTAAGCTTGTCTCGCATTTCACTTGTTGCTTTTGGAATCACGTCAACCAAGTTATTAAGCTTGTCTCGCATTTCACTTGTTGCATTTGGAATAGCATCAACCAAGTTATTAAGCTTGTCTCGCATTTCACTTGTTGCATATTTCACTTGTTGCATTTGGAATAGCATCAACCAAGTTATTAAGCTTGTCTCGCATTTCACTTGTTGCATATTTCACTTGTTGCATTTGGAATAGCATCAACCAAGTTATTAAGCTTGTTGCATATTTCACTTGTTGCATTTGGAATAGCATCAACCAAGTTATTAAGCTTGTCTTGCATTTGGAATCACGTCAACCAAGTTATTAAGCTTGTCTCGCATTTCACTTGTTGCATCTGGAATCGAGTCAACCAAGCGGACAGGTCGAGACTGTCACTACTACTAAACATTCCAGGTCACATGTCCTTATCGCCAGCATGTCAGACTGCACTAACTCGTCCTATGATTTTCATCATTGTTATACGTTATCGTGCGAGAACATTCATTGTATGCCGTTGGTATGTTAAAAACATAACCATCTGCCCGCTACTAGTGTTTATTTACGTATTATAACAAACTCATTTTTGCAGCCGTTATGTATTTGTGAATATTAAGTTTTGCAGAATGGTTAATTACCATTTAAGCATCCACAGATACAATCATCTCCCGGCTGATAATTTACGCAATGTAGAACAAGGGACATTGGGGGGAAATATTAAAATATACTTCAATGTTTTTGTACTTATTGTATATAATGTATTGACTGTATATAGGTTTATATCTTGTGTTTGTTTCATGTGTTATTGTATTCAGGTGCTTTCTTGCAAGCCCTGTTTTGAAGAGATAACTCCATCTCCACATTGTACATAGCAGTACCCTGCTTCGAGATACGTGTTCATAGAGTAGGATATGGCTTTATTTATTGAAGACTCACCGTCAATCAGAAACCCAGGTTCGACCCCCCCCCCTGTCTGACCCTAATAAAATTAACGGTCTTTCAGATGGGACGTTAAACCGAGGTATCGTGTCGGTGCTTTACACCGTGCACGTAAAAGAACCAGAGGAGACTCTGGAATGGGTCTCTGTCTGTATCATTGCACTATCCTCCAAAAATCTAAAATGACTAATCTCTTCAGAAGGCGTCGCTCATATGGGCAACCGGTAGCGACGATAAATAAACTTAAAACACACACAATCAGAAACGCTGCTACGATTGTTCCACTATTTTACCACTTAATTTTGCTTGTATTCAGTTTAATACAGCCATCACATATTTTCTTATATGGTCACATGTGTACCACAGCCTGGAAGGATTCTGATTGGTTGCAGCATGACCGTTTGTCTTCATGCAGTTTGATTATTGGGAACTAGTATATTTATATATATTTATTACTGATACAGTTCAAAGGTATACTGGCAAACATTACATTTTTTGGAATGTGATAAAAAAACTCGTGATTTCAAACCAGATGAGGATATATATAGGACACAAGTTTGAGCCTTTCTCACGAAATATTTCTAAAACAGAAAATGATTATTCAACACTATGATATATAATAATTGGAAAAAACGTAGGTGTTGCATATTTTGTCTGTATAAATAAAGCCATGTGGTAGAAGCCTTTGATGACGTTGCAGCTTGTACAACAACATGCTAGGTGATTTTACTTTATAGCAGCACATTTCCCTTATATGCATTCCAGCTTAGATTTGTAGCAATATAAACGTATATATAGTGTTTTGTTTTTATTCAATGTGTTGTGCTTGGAATAGAAATGCATTATACATGTATACATCCATGTTTTATTTTATCATGTATTATTATCAGTATTCAGCTGAAATATCATATTTGTGAAGTTACCCTTTCCTTCATAGAGATTGTGCATAAGTAGTCGCCATATCTATTACTGGGACTACGAGAGAGATTCTGGCCTGCATTATGAACATTGGTTTGGCTACTAACATTGTCAATGTATGTCATATTGTTAATGGCATCAGAAGGTGCTTCTATGAGGGAAAGGGTTAAAGAAAGAAAACGGTATGTTCGTTTAGAACTGAATTTAGTTTTCTTTTCTTTGGAACTCAGAAGGGTAAATCGAAGTGCTACTGCATAGTGGTATGAATTTAAAAAAAAAAAAGTTGACCTGTAATTTTTGAATGGATACAGTTTGAGCCCAGTCTGACCAATAGTTGGTAAAGAAAAACAACCTTAATCTGTTTCATCCCTCTGGGTGATGAATGAAGTAATTCTTCAGCAAGCAATTCAACTGTTGTAAGGACTTGTTGTTGCACTCTGAACTGAACGAACATTCCTTTCCCCCATTCATGGCTCTCTCTTACGCATGAAATTAATGAACATCGTCATCGGTCGCCTCTAGAAATGGTTCGTAAATTATGGTATGACCCACTATGCAGTAAATCAATTTATCAATTCACACCAAAATAACAATTGCAACCATGGAGTGACTATGTATTATATACTTTGTTTGCTACTAGTTTTCTATTGCCAAAGTTTTTATATTATTTTTTTGTTCTCAGTTGTAAAAGTTTATTATATACATGTGATGTAATCATGAATTCATGCTTAACAAGTCAATATAAACCAATTATGAAATGTACAGTTTCGGCTCAATTCTACTTTTTGTAATGTTAATAATTCATTCAGGGAGTCCAACAATATTACCAGATCTTTTGTATGTATTGAGATCAAACACCAGCAGTACGCTGCCCATAGTACGCTGCCCCACAGTATGCTGCCCCATAGCCCGCTGCCCCACAGTACGCTGCCCCACAGTACGCTGCCCCAAAGTACGCTGCCCCAAAGTACGCTGCCCCACAGTACGCTGCCCCACAGTACGCTGCCCCACAGTACGCTGCCCCACAGTACGCTGCCCCACAGTACGCTGCCCGCAGTACGCTGACCATAGTACGCTGCCCGCAGTACGCTGCCCACAGTACGCTGCCCACAGTACGCTGCCCCACAGTACGCTGCCCGCAGTACGCTGCCCATAGTACGCTGCCCATAGTACGCTGCCCCACAGTACGCTGCCCATAGTACGCTGCCCGCAGTACGCTGCCCATAGTACGCTGCCCCACAGTACGCTGCCCGCAGTCCGCTGCCCCATAGTACGCTGCCCGCAGTACGCTGCCCGACGGTATGCTGCCCCACAGTACGATGCCCCACAGTACGCTGCCCCACAGTACGCTGCCCCACAGTAGGCTGCCCGCTGCCCATAGTACGCTGCCCCACAGTACGCTGCCCACTGCCCATAGTACGCTGCCACACAGTACGCTGCCCGCAGTCCGCTGCCCACAGTCCGCTGCCCACAGTATGCTGCCCCACAGTACGCTGCCCCACAGTACGCTGCCCCACAGTACGCTGCCCCACAGTACGCTGCCCGCAGTACGCTGCCCGCAGTACGCTGCCCGCAGTACGCTGCCCGACAGTACGATGCCCACAGTACGCTGCCCGCAGTACGATGCCCACAGTACGCTGCCCCACAGTACGCTGCCCCACAGTACGCTGCCCGCAGTACGCTGCCCATAGTACGCTGCCCATAGTAGGCTGCCCGCTGCCCATAGTACGCTGCCCATAGTACGCTGCCCCACAGTACGCTGCCCATAGTACGCTGCCCCACAGTACGCTGCCCGCAGTACGCTGCCCGCTGCCCCACAGTACGCTGCCCCACAGTACGCTGCCCGCAGTCCGCTGCCCATAGTACGCTGCCCCATAGACGCTGCCCCATAGACGCTGCCCCATAGTACGCTGCCCCATAGTACGCTGCCCGCAGTACGCTGCCCGACGGTATGCTGCCCCACAGTACGATGCCCACAGTACGCTGCCCCACAGTAGGCTGCCCGCTGCCCATAGTACGCTGCCCATAGTACGCTGCCCCACAGTACGCTGCCCACTGCCCATAGTACGCTGCCCCACAGTACGCTGCCCGCAGTACGCTGCCCATAGTACGCTGTACGCTGCCACACAGTACGCTGCCCGCAGTACGCTGCCCGCAGTCCGCTGCCCACAGTCCGCTGCCCACAGTCCGCTGCCCACAGTCCGCTGCCCATAGTCCGCTGCCCACAGTACGCTGCCCACAGTACGCTGCCCGCTGCCCATAGTACGCTGCCCACAGTACGCTGCCCATAGTAGGCTGCTGCCCATAGTACGCTGCCCGCTGCCCACAGTCCGCTGCCCATAGTACACTGCCCACTGCGCGCAGTACGGTGCGCGCTGCCCCACAGTACG
Source organism: Archivesica marissinica (assembly GCA_014843695.1). Classification (NCBI taxonomy): domain Eukaryota; kingdom Metazoa; phylum Mollusca; class Bivalvia; order Venerida; family Vesicomyidae; genus Archivesica; species Archivesica marissinica. The sequence continues at coordinate 35,818,426 of CM026399.1, forward strand.
CTGCCCCACAGTACGCTGCCCATATTATGCTGCCCACTGCCCATAGTACGCTGCCCCACAGTACGCTGCCTGCTGCCCATAGTACGCTGCCACACTGCCCGCTGCCCACAGTACGCTGCCCACAGTACGCTGCCCGCTGCCCATAGTACGCTGCCACACAGTACGCTGCCCGCTGCCCATAGTACGCTGCCCGCTGCCCACAGTCCGCTGCCCATAGTACACTGCCCACTGCGCGCAGTACGGTGCGCGCTGCCCCACAGTACGCTGCCCCGCAGAACGCTGCCCGCTGCCCATAGTACGCTGCCCCACAGTACGCTGCCTGCTGCCCATAGTACGCTGCCACACTGCCCGCTGCCCACAGTACGCTGCCCGCTGCCCATAGTACGCTGCCACACAGTACGCTGCCCGCTGCCCACAGTACGCTGCCCGCTGCCCATAGTACGCTGCCACACAGTACGCTGCCCGCTGCCCATAGTACGCTGCCCATAGTACGCTGCCCACAGTCCGCTGCCCATAGTACGCTGCCCGTTGCCCATAGTTCGCTGCCCATAGTAGGCTGCTGCCCATAAGTACGATGCCCATAGTACGCTGCCCACTGCGCGCAGTACGCTGCCCCCAGTCCGCTGCCCATAGTACACTGCCCGCTGTCCACAGTACGCTGCGCGCAGTACGGTGCGCGCTGCCCCACTGCACGCTGCCCACAGTACACTGCCCGCTGTCCACAGTACGCTGCCCACTGCGCGCAGTACGGTGCGCGCTGCCCGACAGTACGCTGCCCCACAGTACGCTGCCCGCAGTACGCTGTACGCTGCCTACCGCCCACAGTACGTTGCCCGCTGCCTACCGCCCACAGTACGTTGCCCGCTGCCTACCGCCCACAGTACGTTACCCGCTGCCTACCGCCCACTACAATGCCCGCTGCCCACAGTACGCTGCCTACCGCCCACAGTACGCTGCCCGCCGCCAACGGTACGCTGCCCACAGTACGCTGCCCACTGCCTACCGCGCGCAGTACGCTGCCCACTGCGCGCAGTACGCTGCCTACCGCCCACAGTACGCTGCCCACCGCACGCTGCCTACCGCCCACAGTACGCTGCCTACCGCCCACAGTACGCTGACCACTGCCCGCCGCCCACAGTACGCTGCCCACCACCCACAGTACGCTGCCGCTGCCTACCGCCCATAGTATGCTGCCTACCGCCCATATTATGCCTGCCTACCGCCCATAGTATTCTGCCCACTGCGCGCTGCCCACTGAGCGCAGTACGCTGCCCACTGCGCGCAGTACGCTGCCCACTGCGCGCAGTACACTGCCCACAGTATGCTTCCCACTGCCTACCGCTGCCCACAGTACGCTGCCCACTGCCTACAGTACGCTGCCCACTGCCTACAGTACGCTGCCCACAGTACGCTGCCCACCGTAGACCGCCCACTGTCCAGTATAGACCGCCCACCGCATACTGCCCACTGTAGACTACCCACAGTACCCTGCCCACTGCCCACCGCAGACTGCCCACATTAGACTGCCCACAGTAGACTGTAGACTGCCCACATTAGACTGTAGACTGCCCACAGTAGACTGTCCACCGCCCACAGTAGACTGCCCACTGTAGACTGTCCACCGCCCACAGTAGACTGCACCCCGCCCACTGTAGACTGCCCACCGCCCACAGTAGACTGCCCACCGCCCACAGTAGACTGCCCACCGCCCACAGTAGACTGCCCACACACCTTAGACTGCCCATTGCCCACCCACAGTACCCACTGCCCGCAGTACACACGGGGAGTACGCTACATAGTGCCCAGAATACACGGCCCATTACCCGCAGTACACACTGCCCATTGCTCTAGGTACACACGGGGAGTACTCTGCTCACTGCCCTAGGTACACACGGGGAGTACTCTGCTCACTGCCCTAGGTACACACGGGGAGTACTCTGCTCACTGCCCTAGGTACACACGGGGAGTACTCTGCTCACTGCCCTAGGTACACACGGGGAGTACTCTGCTCACTGCCCTAGGTACACACGGGCCCTAGGTACACACGGCGAGTACTCTGCTCACTGCCCTAGGTACACACGGGGAGTACTCTGCTCACTGCCCTAGGTACACACGGGGAGTACGCTGCCAACAGCCCGCAGTACGCATGGACGGGGGAGTACGCTGCCCACTGCCAGCAGTACACTCGAGGTGTACGCTGCCCACTGCCAGCAGTACACTCGAGGTGTACGCTGCCCACAGCACGAACGGGGAGAACTGTAGGCACGTACGTAGAACGCACGGGGAGTACACTGCCCACAGTACGCACGGATAGTACGCTGCCCACAGTACCCTGCCCACTGCCCACAGTACCCTGTCCACAGTACCCTGCCCACGGGGAGTACGCTACCCACTGCCCACAGTACCCTGCCCACGGGGAGTACGCTGCTCACTGCCCGCCGTAAACTCGGGGAGTACGCTGCCCATTGTCCGCAGTAAACTCGGGGAGTACTCTGCGCACTGCCCGCAGTAAACTCGGGGAGTACTCTGCGCACTGCCCGCAGTAAACTCGGGGAGTACTCTGCTCACTGCCCGCAGTAAACTCGAGGAGTACGCTGCTCACTGCCCGCAGTACGGACGGGGAGTACGCTGCTCACTGCCCGCAGTACGGGCGGGGAGTACGCTGCTCACTGCCCGCAGTACGGGCGGGGAGTACGCTGCTCACTGCCCGCAATACACACGGAGAGTACGCTGCTCACTGCCCGCAGTAAACTCGGGGAGTACGCTGCCAATTGCCCTAGGTACACACGGGGAGTACTCTGCTCACTGCCCGCAGTAAACTCATGGAATACGATGCTCACTGTCCGCAGTATCGGACACAGACGGTAAGTACTGCCGCAATGAGTCAATGTGTGTATATACACCGCATCGAACACAGACGGCAAGTACTGCCACACTGAGTCAATGTTTGTCTATACACCGCATCGGACATAGACGGTAAGTACTGCCGCACTGAGCCAATGTGTGTCTATACACCGCATCGAACACAGACGGTAAGTACTGCCGCACTGAGCCAATGTGTGTCTATACACCGCATCGAACATAGACGGCAAGTACCGTCACATTGAGCCAATGTTTGTCTATACACCGCATCGAACATAGACGGCAAGTACCGTCACACTGAGCCAATGTGTGTCTATACACCGCATCGAACATAGACGGCAAGTACTGTCACACTGAGCCAATGTTTGTCTATACACCGCATAGAACATAGACGGTAAGTACTGTCACACTGAGCCAATGTGTGTCTATACACCGCATCGAACATAGACGGCAAGTACTGTCACACTGAGCCAATGTTTGTCTATACACCGCATCGAACATAGACGGCAAGTACCGTCACACTGAGTCAATGTTTGTCTATACACCGTATCGAACATAGACGGCAAGTACTGTCACACTGAGCCAATGTTTGTCTATACACCGCATCGAACATAGACGGTAAGTACCGTCACACTGAGTCATTGTTTGTCTATACACCGCATCGAACATAGACGGCAAGTACTGCCACACTGAGCCAATGTGTGTCTATACACCGCATCGAACACAGACGGCAAGTACCGCCACACTGAGCCAATGTGTGTCTATACACCGCATAGAACACAGACGGCAAGTACCGCCACACTGAGTCAATGTGTGTCTATACACCGCATAGAACACAGACGGCAAGTACCGCCACACTGAGCCAATGTGTGTCTATACACCGCATCGAACATAGACGGCAAGTACCGTCACACTGAGCCAATGTGTGTCTATACACCGCATAGAACACAGACGGCAAGTACCGCCACACTGAGCCAATGTGTGTCTATACACCGCATCGAACATAGACGGCAAGTACCGTCACACTGAGTCAATGTTTGTCTATACACCGCATAGAACACAGACGGCAAGTACCGCCACACTGAGCCAATGTATGTCTATTCATCGCATCATCGAACACAGACGGCAAGTACTGTCACACTGAGCCAATGTTTGTCTATACACCGCATCGAACACAGACGGCATGTACCGTCACACTGAGCCAATGTGCGTCTATACACCGCATCGAACACAGACGGCAAGTACCGTCACACTGAGCCAATGTGTGTCTATACACCGCATCGAACATAGACGGCAAGTAACGTCAACACTGAGCCAATGTGTGTCTATACACCGCATCGAACATAGACGGCAAGTACCGTCACATTGAGCCAATGTTTGTCTATACACCGCATCGAACATAGACGGCAAGTACCGTCACACTGAGCCAATGTGTGTCTATACACCGCATCGAACACAGACGGTAAGTACGTCACACTGAGCATGTTTGTCTATACACCGCATCGAACATAGACGGCAAGTACTGTCACACTGAGCCAATGTTTGTCTATACACCGCATCGAACATAGACGGCAAGTACCGTCACACTGAGTCAATGTGTGTCTATACACCGCATAGAACACAGACGGCAAGTACCGTCACACCGAGTCAATGTGTGTCTATACACCGCATCGAACATAGACGGCAAGTACCGCACACTGAGCAATGGTGTCTATACACCGCATAGAACACAGACGGCAAGTACCGCACACTGAGCCAATGTGTGTCTATACACCGCATCGAACACAGACGGCAAGTACTGCCGCACTGAGCCAATGTGTGTCTATACACCGCATCGAACATAGACGGTAAGTACCGTCACACTGAGCCAATGCGTGTCTATACACGCATAGAACACAGACGGCAAGTACGCACACTGAGCAATGTGTCTATCACGCATCGAACACAGACGGCAAGTACTGTCACACTGAGCCAATGTTTGTCTATACACCGCATGAACACAGACGGCATGTACCGTCACACTGAGCCAATGTGTGTCTATACACCGCATCGAACATAGACGGCAAGTACCGTCACACTGAGCCAATGTGTGTCTATACACCGCATCGAACATAGACGGCAAGTACTGTCACACTGAGCCAATGTTTGTCTATACACCGCATCGAACATAGACGGCAAGTACCGTCACACTGAGCCAATGTGTGTCTATACACCGCATCGAACATAGACGGCAAGTACCGTCACACTGAGCCAATGTGTGTCTATACACCGCATCGAACATAGACGGCAAGTACCGTCACACTGAGCCAATGTGTGTCTATACACCGCATCGGACATAGACGATAAGTACCGTCACACTGAGCCAATGTGTGTCTATACACCGCATCGAACATAGACAGCAAGTAACGTCAACACTGAGCCAATGTGTGTCTATACACCGCATCGAACATAGACGGCAAGTATCGTCACACTGAGCCAATGTGTGTCTATACACCGCATCGAACATAGACGGCAAGTACCGTCACACTGAGCCAATGTGTGTCTATACACCGCATCGGACATAGACGATAAGTACCGTCACACTGAGCCAATTTGTGTCTATACACCGCATCGGACACAAACGGCAAGTACTGTCACACTGAGCCAATGTGTGTCTATACACCGCATCGAACACAGACGGTAAGTACTGTCACACTGAGCCAATGTGTGTCTATACACCGCATCGAACACAGACGGTAAGTACTGTCACACTGAGCCAATGTGTGTCTATACACCGCATCGAACATAGACGGCAAGTACTGCCGCACTGATTCAATGTGTGTCTATACACCGCATCGAACACAGACGGCAAGTACCGTCACACTGAGCTAATGTTTGTCTATACACCGCATCGGACATAGACGGCAAGTACTGCCGCAATGAGTCAATGTTTGTCTATACACCGCATCGAACATAGACGGTAAGTACCGTCACACTGAGCCAATGTGTGTCTATACACCGCATCGAACACAGACGGCAAGTACTGCCACACTGAGTCAATGTTTGTCTATACACCGCATCGGACATAGACGGTAAGTACTGCCGCACTGAGCCAATGTGTGTCTATACACCGCATCGAACACAGACGGTAAGTACTGCCGCACTGAGCCAATGTGTGTCTATACACCGCATCGAACATAGATGGCAAGTACCGTCACATTGAGCCAATGTTTGTCTATACACCGCATCGAACATAGACGGCAAGTACCGTCACACTGAGCCAATGTGTGTCTATACACCGCATCGAACACAGACGGTAAGTACTGTCACACTGAGCCAATGTTTGTCTATACACCGCATCGAACATAGACGGCAAGTACTGTCACACTGAGCCAATGTGTGTCTATACACCGCATCGAACATAGACGGCAAGTACTGTCACACTGAGCCAATGTTTGTCTATACACCGCATAGAACATAGACGGTAAGTACCGTCACACTGAGCCAATGTGTGTCTATACACCGCATCGAACATAGATGGCAAGTACTGTCACACTGAGCCAATGTTTGTCTATACACCGCATCGAACATAGACGGCAAGTACCGTCACACTGAGTCAATGTTTGTCTATACACCGCATCGAACATAGACGGCAAGTACTGTCACACTGAGCCAATGTTTGTCTATACACCGCATCGAACATAGACGGTAAGTACCGTCACACTGAGTCATTGTTTGTCTATACACCGCATCGAACATAGACGGCAAGTACTGTCACACTGAGTCAATGTTTGTCTATACACCGCATAGAACACAGAGGGCAAGTACCGCCACACTGAGCCAATGCGTGTCTATACACCGCATAGAACACAGACGGCAAGTACCGCCACACTGAGCCAATGCGTGTCTATACACCGCATAGAACACAGACGGCAAGTACCGCCACACTGAGCCAATGTGTGTCTATACACCGCATCGAACACAGACGGCAAGTACTGCCGCACTGAGCCAATGTGTGTCTATACACCGCATCGAACATAGACGGTAAGTACCGTCACACTGAGCCAATGCGTGTCTATACACTGCATAGAACACAGACGGCAAGTACCGCCACACTGAGCCAATGCGTGTCTATACACCACATAGAACACAGACGGCAAGTACCGCCACACTGAGCCAATGTATGTCTATTCATCGCATCATCGAACACAGACGGCAAGTACTGTCACACTGAGCCAATGTTTGTCTATACACCGCATCGAACACAGACGGCATGTACCGTCACACTGAGCCAATGTGCGTCTATACACCGCATCGAACACAGACGGCAAGTACCGTCACACTGAGCCAATGTGCGTCTATACACCGCATCGAACATAGACGGCAAGTAACGTCAACACTGAGCCAATGTGTGTCTATACACCGCATCGAACATAGACGGCAAGTATCGTCACACTGAGCCAATGTGTGTCTATACACCGCATCGAACATAGACGATAAGTACCGTCACACTGAGCCAATGTGTGTCTATACACCGCATCGGACATAGACGATAAGAACCGTCACACTGAGCCAATGTGTGTCTATACACCGCATCGGACACAAACGGCAAGTACTGTCACACTGAGCCAATGTGTGTCTATACACCGCATCGAACACAGACGGTAAGTACTGTCACACTGAGCCAATGTGTGTCTATACACCGCATCGAACATAGACGGCAAGTACTGCCGCACTGATTCAATGTTTGTCTATACACCGCATCGAACACAGATGGCAAGTACCGTCACACTGAGCCAATGTTTGTCTATACACCGCATCGGACATAGACGGCAAGTACCGTCACACTGAGTCAATGTGTGTCTATACACCGCATAGAACACAGACGGCAAGTACCGTCACACCGAGTCAATGTGTGTCTATACACCGCATCGAACATAGACGGCAAGTACCGTCACACTGAGTCAATGTTTGTCTATACACCGCATAGAACACAGACTGCAAGTACCGTCACACCGAGTCAATGTGTGTCTATACACCGCATCGAACATAGACGGCAAGTACCGTCACACTGAGTCAATGTTTGTCTATACACCGCATAGAACACAGAGGGCAAGTACCGCCACACTGAGCCAATGTGTGTCTATACACCGCATCGAACACAGACGGCAAGTACTGCCGCACTGAGCCAATGTGTGTCTATACACCGCATCGAACATAGACGGTAAGTACCATCACACTGAGCCAATGTGTCTATCACGCATAGAACACAGACGGCAAGTACGCACACTGAGCCAATGTTGTCTATACACCGCATGAACACAGACGGCAGTACCGTCACACTGAGCCAATGTGTCTATCACGCATCGAACACAGACGGCAAGTACGTCACACTGAGCCAATGTGTGTCTATACACCGCATCGAACATAGACGGCAAGTACGTCACACTGAGCCAATGTGTCTATACACCGCATCGAACAAGACGGCAAGTAACGTCACACTGAGCCAATGTGTGTCTATACACCGCATCGAACATAGACGGCAAGTACGTCACACTGAGCCAATGTGTGTCTATACACCGCATCGAACATAGACGGCAAGTACCGTCACACTGAGCCAATGTGTGTCTATACACCGCATCGAACATAGACGGTAAGTACCGTCACACTGAGCCAATGTGTGTCTATACACCGCATCGAACATAGACGGTAAGTACCGTCACACTGAGCCAATGTGTGTCTATACACCGCATCGGACATAGACGGTAAGTACCGTCACACTGAGCCAATGTGTGTCTATACACCGCATCGAACATAGACGGTAAGTACCGTCACACTGAGCCAATGTGTGTCTATACACCGCATCGGACACAGACGGTAAGTACTGTCACACTGAGCCAATGTGTGTCTATACACCGCATCGGACACAAACGGCAAGTACTGCCACACTGAGCCAATGTGTGTCTATACACCGCATCGAACACAGACGGTAAGTACTGTCACACTGAGCCAATGTGTGTCTATACACCGCATCGGACATAGACGGTAAGTACTGCCACACTGAGCCAATGTGTGTCTATACACCGCATCGACATAGACGGAAGTACGCCACTGAGCAATGTGTGTCTATACACCGCATCGACACAACGGTAATAGCACACTGAGCCAATGTGTGTTATACACCCATCGGACCAAACGGTAATATTGCCCATGAGCAATGTTGTTATACACCCTCGACAAACGGTAACTATTGCCACACTGAGCCAATGTGTGTATATACACCGCATCGGACACAAACGGTAAATATTGCCACACTGAGCCAATGTGTGTCTATACACCGCATCGGACACAAACGGTAAATATTGCCACATTGAGCCAATGTGTGTATATACACCGCATCGGACACAAACAGTAAATATTGCCACACTGAGCCAATGTGTGTATATACAGCGCATCGGACACAGACGGTAAATATTGCCACACTGAGTCAATGTTTGTCTATACACCGCATCGGACACAGACGGTAAATATTGCCACACTGAGACAATGTGTATCTATACACCGCATCGGACACAAACGGTAAATATTGCCACACTGAGCCAATGTGCGTCTATACACCGCATCGGACACAGACGGTAAATATTGCCACACTGAGCCAATGTGTGTATATACACCGCATCGGACACAAACGGTAAATATTGCCACACTGAGCCAATGTGTGTCTATACACCGCATCGGACACAAACGGTAAATATTGCCACACTGAGCCAATGTGCGTCTAACACAGGGTGCCCCACCGAGCAATATCTCGCTTCTCACCAATGCAACCCGGGTTCGATCCTCTGAACGGGAAGTATGCGAGATGGTGCGGTGGTCGCCAGATCGGACAGGTGGGTTTTCTCCGAGTACTCCGGTTTCCTCCCACAACAGTAACCACATATACGCTTTCATCCGCGCCAACGAGAGTGATTAATATAAGTTATTAAAACTTGCTTCGCAATCATTGTAAAATAAATTCATTGTTAAATAAATGAAGTTTAAATTATCTCAGGCGCATGGCTAGAATCACCGACCATCCACAAGCCAGCTGGATAACGAATTTGTTCCAGTAGTTTCGGAAAATGGGAGCAAATGAAACAACACGTGCAATATAAGTCTATTTATTAACAACACAATAACCCGCTTAATAGAAATATCTTAGTAAAACACATAAGGTACTTTTATAATAGCAGGCCCGTAGCCTGAGGCAAATGAGGCACTCGCCTCGGTTAGAATTTGTCAAGTAACGACAGGTATAGGAACTCTGATAAAACTGCCTTCAGAATGCACAGACAAGCATCCACAAAGTAAGTTGGGGGTGGGGGGTCGCCTCTGTTATTTTCAGATTCTGGCTACGGCACTGAATAATGTGATATTTGTTGTGTGTATAACTCAACTCTTCAATAAGTATAAAGTCTAAGTATAACATGAACGAAACTATCAAGAATATTCTATAATTATCACAAATAAATGTAATTAAATCTGAATACGTCACTTCCGTTCAACAAGAGAGCAATAGGCGAATGTAATGAGAAACATCGCTGGGTTTTTTTCTATTAACTCCCTAGGCAAAAAGTCCTATTTATCCCGAAATGCATAGCGGTTCTTTCAGTTGGAATCCTTTGTTTTCATTGTGGATCCCTAACCAGATGTTGCGTTATGATAAAGGTTGAGTTTATCAAAATATGGTTAATTCATTGATAACAGTTGTACGGAATTATACACAATGGATATACTGTAGAATATATCTCAATATAGTCATTTAATAATTATAAGACGAGACAGTGGAAGAAAATTGCTAGCATATTGTGCAAACTAAATGACGATAAAAACAAAGGAAACCACGTAGAGGGCCTATATACATTTAGAGAGTATTCAGGGGCAGTAACTGACCGATATCCGTCATGTTTATTTTAATGTACATGTGTGCGATATATACACCGCTTATGTACGTGCGATGGCTCAAAAGTTTCATCTATATCTAATGAAACTGCATTTTCAAAAGCATCCAATAATAAATGTGAAAACCGGAAGTAAATAGAGATACGGTTGATTTAATATTGCTCTTTTTGGATAACTAAAATAACAATATTAATAATAGTAATAATAAAGACTTTATTTTAGATATACATGGTTTTTCTTTAATATGACCCCGCGGCCATAGATATACATGGTTTTTCTTTAATATGACCCCGCGGCCATAGATATACATGGTTTTTCTTTAATATGACCCCGCGGCCATAGATATATATGGTTTTTTTAATATGACGCGCCATAATATATGGTTTTCTTTAATATGACCCCGCGGCCATAGATATACATGGTTTTTCTTTAATATGACCCCGCGGCCATAGATATACATGGTTTTTCTTTAATATGATCCTGCCGCCATAGATATACATGTTTTTTCTTTAATATGACCCCGCGGCCATAGATATACATGGTTTTTCTTTAATATGACCACGCCGCCATAGATAATGTTTTTTCTTTAATATGACCACGCCGCCATAGATATACATGTTTTTTCTTTAATATGACCACGCCGCCATAGATATACATGTTTTTTCTTTAATATGACCACGCCGCCATAGATATACATGTTTTTTCTTTAATATGACCACGCCGCCATAGATATACACGTTTTTCTTTAATATGACCACGCCGCCATAGATATACACGTTTTTTTTTAATATGACCACGCCGCCATAGATATACACGTTTGTCTTTAATATGACCACGCCGCCATAGATATACATGGTTTTTCTTTAATATGACCACGCCGCCATAGATATACACGTTTGTCTTTAATATGACCACGCCGCCATAGATATACACGTTTGTCTTTAATATGACCCCCGCCATAGATATACATGGTTTTTCTTTAATATGACCACGCCGCCATAGATATACATGGTTTTTCTTTAATATGACCACGCCGCCATAGATATACATGGTTTTTCTTTAATATGACCACGCCGCCATAGATATACATGGTTTTTCTTTAATATGACCACGCTGCCATAGATATACACGATCAATTATAGTCAATTTCAGATTTCGTGCATCGCCATTTTCCGGTCCATTGATTTATTCACGAGATTTTATTTACTTCCGGTGCGCGAGAGACGTCACGGCTGTCATAATAGGTGCTTTATGCAGGTGAGTACATGATAGTGGTTTTGAAAGAGAAATGCGCAAAAAGCAGGTAAATAATCACATTTTATTTCCAAAAGTTGTAAATGTTCATGTTTTCATTAATGTGTATCATAAAAACCCTTAAGCGGTGGCAAAGGAATGTGTGTTTGTTGTGTTTTACGTTTATTTATCGTCGCTACCGGTTGTCCATATGAGCGACGCCTCCTGAAGAGATTAGTTATTTTAGATTTTGGAGGATAGTGCATGATACAGACAGAGACCCATTCCAGAGTCTCCTCTTATGAGCAACCGGTAGCGACGATAAATAAACGTAAAAACACAAGAACATTGTTCCATTCTATGAAGCCATGCTGAAATCACATGTGAGTGAAAGTTTGTTTAATTTTAAAATATAAATGCAATCTCTGTATAGACAAGTAAATTTAAAAATTATCACTTTACTTATTAATACTATTTCACTGTTGTAAACGAGACTGACTGGAAGCTATTGGGTTAGGGTCAAAACGTACCCGAGTCAAAACGTACTTTGGCCAGTGGGTCAAAACGTGCCGAGTCGAAACGTAACCCTGGTCGGGTCGAAACGTACCTCTGGACGTATCTTATCCAAGTAATATAATAAGTTCTCATCCATAAAAATGACTTTGTAAGTAGATGTTGTTGCTGATACCATAGATAAATATTATTACAGACTAGTTAGTCTTATGAAATACTTAAACTTTTATCAACTTCGATAATTATTTAACAACTTCGATACTTATTTAACAACTTCGATAATTATTTAACAACTTCGATACTTATTTAACAACTTCGATAATTATTTAACTTCTAACTATTAATGTCACCGATCAGGACGTTAACCTTCAGTAATTCATGATATATATTTCAAATTAGCTTGCTCAAAAATTACTTTGTCAGTGTAATTTATTGTCGCTTATATGTAAATTTGAAAGCTTTGAAAGTTAAATTATATATTAAAAATATATAATTTATCTTCCAAAAATAGCTTTCTAAAATATTTTTCTAGATTGAAGATGTCAATATAAGCGACAAAATACACTTACAAAGTCATTTCTATGGAACATATCTTATGATATTATGATTTTGAGAAGGTACGTCCTGGTCGGATCAAAGCTACGTTTCGACCCGACCTGATGTACGTTTTGACCCGACCTGATGTACGTTTTGACCCGATGAGAGGTACGTTTTGACCCGACCTGAGGTACGTTTTGACCCGACCTGAGGTACGTTTTGACCCGACCTGATGTACGTTTTGACCCGATGAGAGGTACGTTTTGACCCGATGAGAGGTATGTTTTGACCCGGGGGTATAGGGTACGTTTTGACTCCGGTAGGTTATGACCCGATCCCAAGCTATTCACCGAAACGCCTTACAGGTTGTAAAACAACAAATAAATTGCCTAATAAATACATAAAAAGTAAAAACATACAGTCTGTTCATTTATATTTCCAATCTTTCATTTCTTCTGATACCACATCCACTGTGAAGAGATATTCAAATGAAACTCTAAAAGAGCAAATCTCTTCTAATTATAATGTTTTCCACAGCCAGTGTTCACCTGTGAATAACGTCCCTGTGTGTACACACTGTATTCCTCCGCCAAATAATACAGTATACCAACCTTCAGTTTGCAATGGCCTGAATTCTTATACCACATATTTTCTAAACACCAACTAGTCTGAAGTCTTCTCAAGTCACATACGTTCTCAAACAAACACAAACACTATACACTGCCCGTCACGAAAATGCATTTTTACCAAAAAGAAAAATGAACTATATTAGTTATTGGGACTACATTCGTGGACCGCGGATGCACGTATGCCTATTTACGTATATACAACCGTAGATGACCGAATACCGGTACGCCCATGGTAAATGTTGTACATATTAAAGCTATATCCCAAGATTTTTTTTAATTCTTAAAATTCGATGAATTACTGTCATCAAAGTCGATAGATAGATGTTAGTAGCTTTGGTCGTACACTTAGCGATCATTTTAGTGTAACTATGTAACTAATGAACATACATCAACTCAGTCGAGTCTCAGTCTGCCGACATATATACAGTCGAATCCCAGTCTGTCGACATATATACAGTCGAATCCCAGTCTGTCGACATATATACAGTCGAATCCCAGTCTGTCGACATATATACAGTCGAATCCCAGTCTGCCGACATATATACAGTCGAATCCCAGTCTGCCGACATATATACAGTCGAATCCCAGTCTGCCGACATATATACAGTCGAATCCCAGTCTACCGACATATATACAGTCGAATCCCAGTCTGTCGACATATATACAGTCGAATCCCAGTCGGCAGACATATACAGTCGAATCCCAGTCTGCAGACATATATACAGTCGAATCCCAGTATGTCGACATATATACAGTTGAATCCCAGTCTGCCGACATATATACAGTCGAATCCCAGTCTGTCGACATATATACAGTCGAATCCCAGTCTGCCGACATATATACAGTCGAATCCCAGTCTGCCGACATATTTACAGTCGAGTCCCAGTCTACCGACATATATACAGTCGAGTCCCAGTCTACCGACATATATACAGTCGAGTCCCAGTCTACGACATATATACAGTCGAATCCCAGTCTGCCGACATATATACAGTCGAATCCCAGTCTGCCGACATATATACAGTCGAATCCCAGTCTGCCGACATATATACAGTCGAGTCCCAGTCTACCGACATATATACAGTCGAGTCTGCCGACATATACACAGTCGAGTCCCAGTCTACCGACATATATACAGTCGAGTCCCAGTCTGCCGACATATATACAGTAGAGTCCCAGTCTACCGACATATATACAGTCGAATCCCAGTCTACCGACCTTTGTTAGCAGACTGGACTCTCTCTCTCTCTAATCCTTGTACTGTCTGCTTTTAACTATAGCTTTGTAGATCCTTTTATCTTTTTAACTTACACATAACATTTTAGATTAACTAACTGTACTTACTTACTAATCTACTGCGCCTGCCGATCATAATCATTACTAATTTTTCGACAGTATGAAGTTGAAGTTACGAATGGCATTTCACTAGAAAAATAAATCCCATGAACTGAACGTCCTATGAATCGTTGTAAATTATACCCAGAGAACTATTAAACATATGTATTTATACACACACTATTATATAGCTTGATTAGTCATGTGGTTATTATCACGGGAATTGTGTGCGTCCCATGCAATCTACCTTCATTATTAAACATGTACTCCCAATATTCTATACTTTTTTGCGGCTTTGTTTATTTTCAATTTCTTGTTTGAAAGTTTTGTGCTTTACGTTTATTTATCGTCGCTACCGGTGCGCTACTTTTAGAACTTATATTAATTGCGATCACGTGGATAGAATGAGAGTGGCTGCGAACATATCCAAACGGCTTTCTGTTGGTGTTCTACGTTTATTTATCGTCGCTACCGGTTGCCCATATGAGCGACGCCTCCTGAATAGATTAGTTATTTTAGATTTTGGAGGGTAGTGCATGATACAGACAGAGACCCATTCCAGAATCTCCTCTGGTTCTTTTACGTGCACGATGTAAAGCACCGACACGAGACCTTGGTTTAACTTCCCAACTGAAAGACTGTTAATTGTATTAGGGTCAGACGGGGGATCGAACCTGCGATCCCTGGATTACCAGTCCAGCGTGTTACAACTGGACTACAGATCCGTATGCTTAAAAGTTGCAAAAATCAAATCATATTGTTATGCAAACTCTTGTTGCCTATGGCTTGTAGTGTATTTCTACTGTTTTCCCAGATAATATCTATTATATGTTTTACATTCTATACACATAGAGCAACAACCAATGAATCGTTGCCGGGAACTTCTTTATTTCCACGAACTACTTTATTTTTACGGGAATTGTGTATTTCCCGCGCTTCAATCTACTTCATTATTAAAGGTATATCCCCAATATTCTGTACTTTTTTGCGGCATTGTTTATTTTCAATTTCTTGCTCGAAAGTTGCAAAAATCGAATCTATTGTACATGCCATATTTGATACAAACACTTGTTACCTACATATTATATTATATGCCTATTGATCTATGTAAATCGTTGTAAATCATTGCTCTGCCCTGATAATAAATATCATATATGTATAATTATACTCATAATTTCATATAGCTTAACCCTTTCCTTCATAGAGATTTAGGTTAATACACTAGTATATCTCCATACAAACGACAGCCATTTAGCTATCATGTAGTGGATAAGTAGTTGCCATATCTATCCCACCTCCATAGATGTTACTGGGACTACATATAGATTCAGGTTAATATACTATTATATCTCCATACAAACGATAGCCATTTAGCTATCATGCAGTGGATAAGTAGTCGCCATATCTATCCCACCTCCATATATATTACTGGGACTACATGAAATTCTGGCCTTTATTATGAACATTGGTTTGGCTACTACATTGTATGTCATATTTGTAATGGTGTCAAGAGGTGCTTCTATGAGGGAAAGGGTTAATAAGTCATGTTGCTATATATGTAACCTGACACTAATAAAAGTAAGTGTTGTTGTTGTAGAATAATTATATGAAATGTAGTTGTTTGAATGAATGAAACGTTCATCGTTGTATACTGTAATAAAAACACGTTACACCTATGCTAACTGTGTCTATAAATGATGGAGATGGACGAATACCCATGGAACACGATATGACTAGTTGTGCAAAGCATCGTATGTACTTAAATAATGAAACTACTCCCCTAACCTAGTGCTAGGTCAGCACGTATGGTCATATGTACAACAGAGTGCCGTGATGAGTATATTTATATGTGTGGAAGTCGCGATAGCGCGTTCACGGGGTGTCATTTTTAAACATGCTTGATGTATGCATGCTGTCAAGCCTATTGAGTACCAAAAAAGTTCTTAAAAAAGAATTTTGGTTTTGAACCCAAGACCATTTGAATGGACCCCAAGCGTATGTGCGCTCGTACTGTTTCATCAAATGAATATAGTAATACGAACTCTTATTTGTGTTTGTGTTTTACGTTTATTTATCGTCGCTACCGGTTGCCCATATGAGCGACGCCTCATGAAGAGATTAGTCATTTTAGATTTTTGGAGGATAGTGCAATGATACAGATAGAGACCCATTCCAGAGTATTCTCTGGGTTTTTTACGTGCATGATGTACAGCACCGACACGATTTTCTACCAATGAATGCTGGAGTTACGCGATTCACCCGGGATTTAGATATGACCATAAAATTGACCTCCATTTTGAAAACTACACATTTGCTTTCGCTTTGTTTATATTGACGGTAACTTAAAATGCAATATAATGACGAGATTTAGATTTGGTGGAATCGTTACTGAACACCAATATAACCAAAATAATACCTCAGGTAATAAATCTACTTATACAGTAGCTGATTACAAGATTATACACCTGACGAACGAACTAATTTAACTTATAATGTTATACCGCGTGAATGATACATACATATACTGTTCACACGACCGTGCGTTCACGTTTCAAGACATGTCAGTATATTTATTTAATAGTATATACTAATTAATGACGGTAGCTCCAACAGTAATACGTCTCATAACCACAGTCACAGATCATAACAGCTGTCCAATCTTTGTTCATTCATCATCAATGACGAATGCATCACCATTAACATCCTTTACTTAAAGTATACATACACACCACTATCGTCTGTTCTAAACACCGTGACCGGCTCATGCGAGATTCACGCCATCTCCCCAATCATATTGAGGTCATAAGAAATTAATATATAAAATTTGACATTAATATTTAAAAAGATTTAAAAAAACAAATAAAAAAAACAAAGAAAACAAACAAACATCAACATAAACTATTCATAGAAAGAGCGTTCCGGATTATCTATCTCGAATATGTTCTGCCGACGCTCCAGAAATTGTTTCTTGTTAGCTTTTATTTATTCTCGCCACTGGAGAACGATGTGGGCGAGCATAGCACCCGCACACCAAAAACTACAACATATGGATCGGCACCGGTACAATACTGGCGAATATCTGTGATATATACACACTACAAAACAATGGATTATATGTTAGTCCTTTCTATTCTGCTTATGGTATCCATCCTTGTTTAGTATTATTTATGACTAGTTATTCTTTTCTGAATTACAGAATAGTTTATGTATCTAATAATTACATGCTATTAATGGAAAACCATTAACAAAATTCATCTTAATCGTAATAAAACATAAAAAGAATTTTGAAAATCGCACAGAAAAAAAAGAAGTGACATATTGATTTCAAGTTATGTGGCCATCTTGGATTAGTCAAGTCACATGACTTATTAAATAAAATTTAAATTATGCTCATTTTATCGACGAAAATATTTAATTTAAAATATATATAATTATATATATATACTTATATATAAACTTTACACTAAAATAAGACATATATACTTATTTTAGTGCAAGATTTCCTGCTTTTGGCTAACAGGAAGTCAAGTTTTACGAGGTGCTGACGTCATAACTACCCACACATGCTCTAACTGGCAGCCATTTTGAGCAATATTTCCAATTTTCAAATTTGCTTTATTTCAAGTGCGATTACCATATTTATTTCAGCATTATTTCCAAATATACTAGAGGACATAGAAAACGCACACCTACATTATATACTAGAGGACATAGAAACGCACACTTCCATTATATGATTAATTTATTATAAAATGAAATCGAAATACGAAGGATTCCATCAGAGATATATATCACATCTTTATTACAAAACACAACTGAACAACTAAAAATATTCCAAAATGTTTAAAACTATGTATTTATATAGTTATTGTTTCTCATGTAAAATCACACTTATCCGAAGTGTGTGTTTTCTATGTCCTCTAGTATAGATAGTCGTAACTAATGTTGTTAAAACTTGTGGCCCAACCCATTGGCTTCAACAAATATATATATATTTGCAAACAATGCCATGAATTGTATATCATACATATATAAGTTTATTCAATTGTTTTGCATTGTAAATTGAATATTTTAGATTGCAATAAAATATGATAAAACTAAGAAATTAGATGGTGCTTAAATGGGCAATATTACATGTAGAACTGAAGTCTTTATAAAATACACTCAACAAAATGCTTGTTCATCTGGAGCCCAACTAATAATCGAAACATATCATTAACATATTTTCACTCCTGTGAGACAACTACTAGATGACAACAATACGGTGAAAAGACGTTTCGTTCGGAGATATTTCGGCCGGAAGAGGCTACGAACAGAACAGAATATGTTATTCCATATGGTTATACAGCAATTCGTTACATATGCATCTGTAATAAAAACATGGAATAAGATGATACATGAATGTTAATATTGTATGGTTAGTTTACTCCAAATCCTGTAAAACACCAGGGTGACCGATTAGGAATTTTGATGAGTGTACATATAATCGGATACAACATCTCGTATACAACATCGTTAATTTTCATAATCGTTAGTTACCGCCGGTATAGTAGACCATTTTAGCATCAACACTTAATCGGATACAACATCGTTAATTTTCGTAATTACGGGTACCGATGTAAATGTTAGTTTCCGCCGGTATAGTAGACCATTTTAGAATCAACACTAGCACCCTACACGTATGTCATGTCATTAGGTCATTATGAATTATTTTCTACATTCTCATCCTAGCCATATTGTAGGCGACGGTCCATCAATATTATTGACTAATATTATTTGCACTAATTTCTTACACGTTATTAAGAAACTAATGCACATTGCTAAATAAACCACAGACGCTTAGGGTCTGGACAAATGGTTTCGAGATCAAAACCACAATATTTTAATATATTTTTTAAGAACACGACGATACACTTGCCACTATACACACATTTTAGTGAATCATAATGTTCTTAAAATGGTCTTGAACACGAAACCATAAATTTGTCCAGACCCCCAAATGTCTGTGAAATAAACCAAACAATTATACAACACACTATGTCCAGTACAGTTTTTTAAAACTAGTTTATACAAATGTATTTTAGTTCGATTGCGAAACAAGTTCGTACAACTTATATTAATCACCCTCGAGACCTCATTCCTGATGGAATCCATCGCCACGAGGGAGAGAGAAGAGGCAATGTGGAATTTAAATGCATTGCACACTCGTAACGGCTCCAGCGGGGCTCAAACTACGGACATGTCGCACGTGAAGCGTACGCGCATCCACAGCGCTTTGGAGCCGGGGCTCAAACTACGGACATGTCGCACGTGAAGCGTACGCGCATCCACAGCGCTATCACGACTTCCAAAAAGTACAATGTATAAGGTTGGGATGAGAATGAAGTAATTGATTTCAAATCACCTTAAATGCATACTATGTAATCCACCAGTAATACTCATACAGTTTGTGTTCACTCGCTCTGTA
Organism: Archivesica marissinica; assembly: GCA_014843695.1. NCBI lineage: Eukaryota > Metazoa > Mollusca > Bivalvia > Venerida > Vesicomyidae > Archivesica > Archivesica marissinica. Next base: position 35,838,922 of record CM026399.1, read on the forward strand.
TCACTTGTAGGTACCATATGTGACTATCCGGCTATTAGACTATCCGAGAGTTGTATCACTTATGTTATCTTCAGACTATCCGACTATCCGAGAGGGGTATCACTTGTGTTATTATGTTCAGACTATCCGACTTTCCGTGAGGGGTATATCCTCTGTTGTATTGTCTTTCGCAATGTTGGGCACCCGCTGGTTTGGATCTATGAGGGATCCGTTGCCTAGAGTTATCGTGTTGCCATAGTCACGGCTCCCACGTGTCCATCCATACGATGTGCGCGTGTATTTCGTGCTTAGGGACCGGGCGTCATTGAATCGAGATATCTTCTTTTTCAGTACACCTTTCACCTACAAGAATAAACTAGTCGGTACATTACACTATATATACATTTGCATACTAAGCCGATGGCGACGTAGTATCGTAGCCAGAGGAAAATGTCAACCGAGGCAATCTATCGGGGATCCGGGGGGCATGTCCCCCCTTAAAAGTGCCGGGTATAGAAGCGGTTTCCTGTGTTTTCTGATTTAATGAGTTTAGATGTTTCAGCTCTCTAGCAGTCAACATTTTATATAGCAAAGGGATATTTTTTGCATTTTATTTATTTAATTTTAAATTATATTTGTTGCTTTGGGAATGTTACCCAAGTCACCTGCATCGGTGTTCCTCAGTGTGACTACGGGCCTACGACGTCTAGAGTGGAATCCGATATCACACAGAACAAAAATAGCACTAGGAGAGAAGCAAGCCCCGGAGCAGGTAGATGAACATGCCTGTGGAGGGATAGCTTGCACCCGGAGCTAGAAGTTGAAACTGGCTGTATGTCTGTGGACAGGATTACTTGTTGATCAAATTAAGCCACTTTTTATTTATCAGGTCCACAGACAGACAGACGGTCGGTCATGGACGGACATACCTAAAGGCAGGGCAGAGCAGAGCAGGGATACGGCGGGGCAGGGAGACGGCGGGGCAATAGTGCTTCAGGTGCGAAAGATCTGGAGTTTGAGCCCCGTTGGTGCCCTTACGATTGTGTCCTTAGGCAAGACATTAATACATTTTAATGTTCACATTGCCTCTTCTCTCTCTCCCTCGTGACGATGGATTCCATCAGGAATGAGGTCTCGAGAGTGATTAATATAAGTTATAAGAAGCAATCGAGCTAAAATAAATTTGTATAAACTATTGTGGGATTCAAATGCTCGGCTTCGTAATCGGCTTGCATTTAGCATATCTCAATTAGGAATTTATAAATTAATAATTAGGCTTAGTGAATTTACACTAACTGGGAAAGCTCTAATCATTAACTGTAATAATTACGTTAATGTATACTAGAGGACAT
>CM026399.1:35841252-35861142 GCA_014843695.1 Archivesica marissinica
GTTCGGGTAGTGTCTCTTCAATGTGAGTAGAGTATATTGGACGGTTGCATGCCGCGTGCGAACTATGCGTTCGGGTAGTGTCTCTTCAATGTGAGTAGAGTATATTGGACGGTTGCATGCCGCGTGCGAACTATGCGTTCGGGTAGTGTCTCTTCAATGTGAGTAGAGTATATTGAACGGTTGCATGCCGCGTGCGAACTATGCGTTCGGGTAGTGTCTCTTCAATGTGAGTAGAGTATATTGAACGGTTGCATGCCGCGTGCGAACTATGCGTTCGGGTAGTGTCTCTTCAATGTGAGTAGAGTATATTGAACGGTTGCATGCCGCGTGCGAACTATGCGTTCGGGTAGTGTCTCTTCAATGTGAGTGGATATATTGGACGGTTGCATGCAAGAATATTATAAAAATGATTTGATTATATATCGACTACAGTTACTAGTGCGGCGTCCGTGGCTCAGTGGTAGAGCGTCGGATTTGGATTCGAAGGGTACCGGGTTCGATACTCGGTAGGAGCACGTATGTACCTGTCATTGCGCAAGGTATGTCACACACAGTACTTAGTACTGGCTAACCGCTTATGCCGCTAAGCCTGCCCCGGTAAACATGTCTAGATTCCAGCAAGGGGTTTGACATACATGGAACATTCATTCATTCAGCATTGGCTCTACTGTGCGACGGTGCGTGCATACATCAATCCGTGGTCTGTCAATTTAGTGACTGCAGGGTGTATTGTCAAGTGTTATTTCATTAATCTGTTTTAGAATTCAGTTCAGCACCATGGGACATTCAGAATGTAGTAGAAGCATATACTAGTGCTGACGTAAACACAATCAATTATGTTTGGAATGAAAACAATATGCATTACATTGGAACTAAGATATCGAAGAATAATTAGCTACCATAGATGCGAAAACAATCAAATACACAATATACTAGAGGACATAGAAAACGCACATCTACAGTATATACTAGAGGACATAGAAAACGCACGCCTACATTATATACTAGAGGACATAGAAAAACGCACATCTACAGTATATACTAGAGGACATAGAAAACGCACATCTACAGTATATACTAGAGGACATAGAAAACGCACGCCTACATTATATACTAGAGGACATAGAAAACGCACATCTACAGTATATACTAGAGGACATAGAAAACGCACATCTACAGTATATACTAGAGGACATAGAAAACGCACGCCTACATTATATACTAGAGGAAATAGAATACGCACACCTACATTATATACTAGAGGACATAGAAAACGCACACCTACATTATATACTAGAGGACATAGAAAACGCACACCTACATTATATACTAGAGGACATAGAAAACGCACACCTACATTATATACTAGAGGACATAGAAAACGCACACCTACATTATATACTAGAGGACATAGAAAACGCACACCTACATTATATACTAGAGGACATAGAAAACGCACACCTACATTATATACTAGAGGACATAGAAAAACGCACACCTACATTATATACTAGAGGACATAGAAAACGCACACCTACATTATATACTAGAGGACATAGAAAACGCACCTACATTATATACTAGAGGACATAGAAAACGCACACCTACATTATATACTAGAGGACATAGAAAACGCACACCTACATTATATACTAGAGGACATAGAAAACGCACACCTACATTATATACTAGAGGACATAGAAAACGCACACCTACATTATATACTAGAGGACATAGAAAACGCACACCTACAGTATATACTAGAGGACATAGAAAACGCACACCTACAGTATATACTAGAGGACATAGAAAACGCACACCTACATTATATACTAGAGGACATAGAAAACGCACACCTACATTATATGATTATTATTACATGAAAACGAAATACGAAGGATTCCATAAAAGATATATCACATCTTTATTACATAACACAAACTAAAATTATTCCAAAATGTTTAAAACCATGTATTTATATAGTTATTGTTTTTCATGTCAAAACACACTTATCCGAAGTGTGCGTTTTCTATGTCCTCAATTATATAAATAAACATACAAACAAATTACCTCTATCCACGTATTACTATTCTTTTTAATTATCGCTATGCGATGCTTTAGTTTAGTTTATACACATTTATTTTAGTTCGATTGCGAAACAAGTTCTTACAACTTAAATTAATCACTCTCGATACCTCATTCCTGATGAAATCCACGAATGAGAGAGAAGAGGCATGTGGAAATTAAATGCCTTGCATAAGGGCACAATTATAATGGCTCCATAAGGGCTCCAACTCCGGGTCTTTCACACCTGCAGCTAACGCGCTACCGCGCTATCACAACTATATGTTTCGCATTGGGGTTGCCCCAATAAGACTTTAATACCCGACGTGTGCATTCTATTATTTCTCAGGAGCCTCCGTGGCTGGGTGGTTACGGTCGTCTACTTGCCCCTCCCACCACCGTCGCCGCAGTAGGTTCGAATCCAACTAGGGGTGTCTAATTATTTCATATCAGGAAGCTATATAAAGTTGGATTGTGGTTGGGTTGTGGTTCTACTCGGGCGCCCGTCTGTACATGCAATGCTAATCGGAGAGGCACCCGAGGTCTTCCTCCACCACTGGAGAGTCGCCGCATGGCATAAGCTGCTGGTGCGACTTTGGACCACAACAACGAGCTAACGAACTATTGTTCACCTTTCCCCAAGAGCACTTGATAAAGAGTATTTGTCGGGACTCTGAATATATGAAGGTATGCACAATAGACGGATCTGTAGTCCAGTGGTAACACGCTGGACTGGTAATCCAGGGATCGCAGGTTCGATCCCCCGTCTGACCCTAATAAAATTAACAGTCTTTCAGATGGAACTTTAAACCGAGTTCTCGTGTCGGTGCTTTACGCCGTGCACGTAAAAGAACCAGAGGAGACTCTGGAATGGGTCTCTGTCTGTATCATTGCACTATCCTCCAAGAATCTAAAATGACTAATCTCTTCAGGAGGCATCGCTCATATGGGCAACCGGTAGCGACGATAAATAAACGTAAAACACACACCTCTGAATATATTATATAACATGTATAGATTCAGGGAGGTATGCACAGGTAGGTATGTGTTATGTTAAATGCAATCACGAACTAATCATGGAGGAACAATTATCGAAATACAATATCAAACCGTAATTGTTGTTTGTTTGTTTCTTGTTTATTTGGTGGGAGGGGGTAAAGTCTAACCGACAGCTTACATAGGTTCCTATCCTACTGGGACTGTCAAATCCTTGCATGTGAGGAAGCTATCTCTCTGGCTTGCGGAAGGTCGGTGCTACAACCTGTGGCGCTTCGAGCAGTATTTCAGGCACGGGTGGACGCCCAGGTTGTAGCACCGACCTTTCGCAAGCCAGAGGGATAGCTTCCTCACATGCACGGATTTGACAGTCCCAGTAGGATTGGAACATACACCGGTGAGGCGCTTGATTTGAAGTCAACGACGCCAACCGGTACGGAGGCTCATCTTAATTATTGTACAATTCCTAAACTTGTTCAAATGTGAACACGCTTGGCCATCCTTATATTAATGAACCACTGGCTAATAGTTTCCACAGACGGATCTGTAGTCCAGTGATTAACACGTTTGACTGGTAATCCAGGGATCGCAGGTTCGATTCCCGGTCTGACCCTAATCAAATGAACAGTCTTTCAGATGGGACTTTAAACCGAGGTCTCGTGTCGGTGCTTCACACCGTGCACGTAAATGAACCAGAGGAGATTCTGGAATGGGTGTCTGTCTATATCATTGCACTATCCTCCAAATAACTAAAATGACTAATCTCTTCATGATGCATCGCTCATACGGGCAACCGGTAGCGACGATAAATAAACGTAAACCACATTAATAGTTTCCATCGGGGTATGAACTTAGGTTTTGTTGAGGCCACATGCATATATGCACATTAATTATTCAAAGAAATTCAAAGAAATGATGCTCAATACTGTCACTGCGCATGCCCATAACTTTGAGTGCGCATGTCAGCTACATATTATTAGTTAGGACACGAAAATAAATACAAACCTGGCATATGCGTTCATCGAAGGTTTTGACTTTACGTACAGCCATCATTTAAAATGCGCATGGTCAATGTTTAACCGCCCCATCCCCTACCCTCTGAACGACCTATAACGTTTAAAGAGACATAACATCTCAATGAGCTTCATGTGCGGAAGGTCCGGAGTTCGAGCCCCGCTGGAGCCGTTACGATTGTGCCCATAGGTAAGGCATTTAAATTCCACATTGCCACTTCTCTCTCCTTCATGGCGATGTATTCCATCAGAAATGAGGTCTCGAGAGTGATTAATATAAGTTGAAAGAACTTGTTTCGCAATCGAGCTAAAATAAATTTGTATAAACTAAACTATCTAAGAAAACGGTTAACGCCACCCGGAAGGGACATGTGCTTGTTACTGATTCATTCTATACAGTGGCGGTAATCGCGTGATACTGCCGTTTAACTGTAGATGATTCCGATTAATCTGAAAATAGTACATGTGCAAAAGATTAGGTGTAACGGTACATTTATATATATATTATATCGTTATTTCTGTCTCATCTATATACAGTACATACGTTTCAATTTATATTATAACACATACATTGCACATAGCACATTCTACAAATGAGAATTATAAGAGACAATAGCATATTACAATAACGTTAAACATGTTTTACTTTCTAAAAGCTATGTAAAAGTCGCTAATCATGATATTAAAAAAAATATTTAAAATACCTTTTCTTTAAGAATCTGACAGAGAAAAGGAGCACTATAGCGCAATTTCGAATATGTTTTAAGAAACCAGAACCACCTCTGATCAGACCAGGGATGGATGGATTAGCAGCTTTGCACAGTTCACATAAAAATTGTGTATGTATTAGTGAACATTGATAGCACCTCTTTATTCATTATATACACGCCTTGTCTCGCATTATTTTAGAACTTTTTTATATACATTTTCTATGTCAACCAATGTCGTATACGACGTTTTCTTACTAGTTGAACAACTCGGCTTCTTTGATAAATATATAGAAATGTTTGTATACAGTATTAAAGGAAGTTAAATATCAATATAAATGTTCTATTCCACAGATGTAATGTCGCTTTAAGCTTCAAGGATACATTTCCATTGACATTTCCGTTAAAACTGTGTGTTTTACGTTTATTTATCGTCGCTACCGGTTGACCATATGAGCGACACCTCCTGAAGAGATTAGTTATTTTAGATTTTGGAGGATATTGCATGATACATACAGAGACACATTCCAAAATCGCCTCTGGTTCTTTTACGTGTACGATGTAAAGCACCGACACGAGACCTCGGTTTAACGTCCCATCTGAAAGACTGTTAATTTTATTAGGGTCAGACGGGGGATCGAACTAGCAACTCAGCTTCTTTGACAAATATATAGAAATGTTTGTATACAGTATTAAAGGAAGTTAAATATCAATATAAATGTTCTATTCCACAGATTTAGAGTCGCTTTAAACTTCAAGGATACATTTCCATTGACATGTCCATTACAACTGGCAGCATGATAATAGTTTAAGGTCTGTGAAGTTGGCTTGTAGATTATTCGTCTGCAGCGTATCCGTAAGGTGCTTTAAATAGTGCAAAAGTAAAAGGCAGCTGTCAATTAGCACGCCTTTCTGTCATTGATGTGTACATTTTCTGTCATGTAGTAGCCACGATCTGCAGACACACATTACGCCTTCGAACCTTACATAAGTTATGAGAACAAGCTGACGTTAATTGAAAATGTTTTGGGCTTCTGAGCGGACAAACAAAGGTTTCCATTTCAGATGTAATCTTTAGATTTTGACTTCTTGAGATTTGAACATACTTGCATTATAGATACCTGTAACACAGCCCACATTTTTCATTGTGGAAGTCGTGATAGTGCAGTGGTAGCGCGTTCGCTTCAGCTGCGAAATAAGTTCGAGCCCCACTGGAGCCGTTACGATTGTGCCCTTAGGTAAGGCATTTAAATTCCACATTGCCCATTCTCTCTCCGTCGTGGCGATGGATTCCACCAGGAATGAGGTCTCGAGAGTGATTAATATAAGATGTAAGAACTTGTTTCGCAATCGAGCTAAAATAAATTTGTATAAACTAACATATTTCTTGTCCTCCGTATCGGCACACACAACACAGTTTCTTTTCTTATTTTTCTTTTTTTAAACTTTATTTGTTTTACAATGATTGCGAAGCAAGTTTTAACAACTTATATTAATCACTCTTGTTGGCGCGGATGAAAGCGTAACTGTGGTCACTCGTGTGAGAGGAAACCGGAGTACCGGGAGAAAACCCACCTGTCCGATCTGGTGACCACCGTACCATCTCACATACTTCCCGGTCCGAGGATCGAACCCGGGTTGCATTCGTGAGAAGCGAGCGCGCTAACCACTGCGCTAATCGAACAGCCGTTTTGTCACAGTTTCTACATCCCCCACCAAGTTGGTGATAAAGTTTGCTAACTGATTGCCTTTTAACATTTCTTGAAACTGCTAATAAAACATCATTTGCTAACACCGTTCTTAATGTTTACGACCCTTTCCAGAGAGTGTAGAAATACAATTGGCGATGATGTTCCTGGTCGATCTCCCTCATGGCGTGCACGTCGCGGTCGGGGCACATCTCGCAGCAGCAGCAGCAGCAGCGAAGGATACCCGGATCTTCTGGCCGTCGAACTTGTAACATGGGACACACGCTTCACGGTCGCTGATCACCATTGGAAGTGGTGGAGGTATGGGCATACCCTGGAGGGACCGAGACGGCCAGATGTCTAACTGTCAGATCCGTTTATATGCTGCTGTAGGATGACCAACCGTGAGGAGGGTGGCCTTTAAACGTCATGTGATGTAACATCTTCTTTTACATGGTGACGTCCTGTGATATAACACTTTATTGCTGTACAGGGTGACACTTCCTGTGATGTAACTTCTTCCTTTACATGGTGACGTCCTGTGATATAACACTTTCTTGCTGTACAGGGTGACGCTTCCTGTGATGTAACTTCTTCCTTTACATGGTGACGTCCTGTGATATAACACTTTCTTGCTGTACATGGTGACGTCCTGTGATATAACCCTTTCTTCCTGTACAGGGTGACGCTTCCTATGATGTAACTTCTTCCTTTACATGGAGACGTCCTGTGATATATCACTTTCTTCCTGTACAGGGTGACACTTCCTGTGATGTAACTTCTTCCTTTACATGGTGACGTCCTGCGATATAACCCTTTCTTCCTGTACAGGGTGACACGTCCTGTGATGTAACTTCTTCCTTTACATGGTGACGTCCTGCGATATAACACTTTCTTCCTGTACAGGGTGACACTTACTGTGATGTAACTTCTTCCTTTACATGGTGACGTCCTGTGATATAACCCTTTCTTCCTGTACAGGGTGACGTCCTGTGATATAACACTTTCTTCCTGTACAGGGTGACACTTCCTGTGATGTAACATCTTCCTTTACATGGTGACGTCCTGTGATATAACACTTTCTTGCAGTACAGGGTGACACTTCCTGTGATGTAACTTCTTCCTTTACATGGTGACGTCATGTGATATAACACTTTCTTGCTGTACAGGGTGACGCTTCCTGTGATGTAACTTCTTCCTTTACATGGTGACGTCCTGTGATATGACACTTTCTTGCTGTACAGGGTGACGCTTCCTGTGATGTAACTTCTTCCTTTACATGGTGACGTCCTGTGATATAACACTTTCTTCCTGTACAGGGTGACGCTTCCTGTGATGTAACGTCTTCCTTTACATGGTGACGTCCTGTGATATAACACGTTCTTGCTGTACATGGTGACGTCCTGTGATATAACACTTTCTTCCTGTACAGGGTGACGTCCTGTGATATAACACTTTCTTGCTGTACATGGTGACGTCCTGTGATATAACACTTTCTTGCTGTACAGGGTGACGTCCTGTGATATAACACTTTCTTCCTGTACAGGGTGACACTTCCTGTGATGTAACTTCTTCCTTTACATGGTGACGTCCTGCGATATAACACTTTCTTCCTGTACAGGGTGACACTTCCTGTGATGTAACTTCTTCCTTTACATGGTGACGTCCTGCGATATAACACTTTCTTCCTGTACAGGGTGACACTTACTGTGATGTAACTTCTTCCTTTACATGGTGACGTCCTGTGATATAACCCTTTCTTCCTGTACAGGGTGACGTCCTGTGATATAACACTTTCTTCCTGTACAGGGTGACACTTCCTGTGATGTAACATCTTCCTTTACATGGTGACGTCCTGTGATATAACACTTTCTTGCAGTACAGGGTGACACTTCCTGTGATGTAACTTCTTCCTTTACATGGTGACGTCATGTGATATAACACTTTCTTGCTGTAAGGGGTGACGCTTCCGTGATGTAACTTCTTCCTTTACATGGTGACGTCCTGTGATATAACACTTTCTTCCTGTACAGGGTGACGCTTCCTGTGATGTAACGTCTTCCTTTACATGGTGACGTCCTGTGATATAACACGTTCTTGCTGTACATGGTGACGTCCTGTGATATAACACTTTCTTCCTGTACAGGGTGACGTCCTGTGATATAACACTTTCTTCCTGTACAGGGTGACGTCCTGTGATATAACACTTTCTTGCTGTACAGGGTGACGTCCTGTGATATAACACTTTCTTGCTGTACAGGGTGACACTTCCTGTGATGTAACTTCTTCCTTTACACGGTGACGTCCTGTGATATAACACTTTCTTGCTGTACATGGTGACGTCCTGTGATATAACACTTTCTTGCTGTACACGGTGACGTCCTGTGATATAACACTTTCTTGCTGTACAGGGTGACGTCCTGTGATATAACACTTTCTTGCTGTACAGGGTGACACTTCCTGTGATGTAACTTCTTCCTTTACACGGTGACGTCCTGTGATATAACACTTTCTTGCTGTACAGGGTGACACTTCCTGTGATGTAACGTCTTCCTTTACATGGTGACGTCCTGTGATATAACCCTTTCTTCCAGTACATGGTGACGCTTCCTGTGATGTAACGTCTTCCTTTACATGGTGACGTACTGTGATATAACCCTTTCTTCCAGTACATGGTGACGCTTCCTGTGATGTAACGTCTTCCTTTACATGGTGACGTACTGTGATATAACCCTTTCTTCCAGTACATGGTGACACTTCCTGTGATGTAACTTCGTTCTTTCGAATGCTTTTCTTAGGGAAACCCTCCTCACTGTTGGTCATCCCGCAGCAGAATATAAATATATAATATATATATATATAAATTATATATATATATATGTATATATATATAAGTCAGAAATGCCTGGCTCTTTAAATAGTGGTGACACTATAATAAACAAACACTTTATAAACTGATCTGACCGTTAGACATCTGGCCGTATACATCTAGGTCGATCCAGGGTCTGTCCATACCTCCACCACATGCGTATAACAGCGGTTGTCAAGAGTGTGTCCCCTGTCTTAAGGTCGACAACCGGAAGATCCCAGTATCCTACGCTGCTACTGGCAGATGTGCTCCGACCGTGACGTGAATGCCGTGCGAAGGTCAGCAGGAGTATAATTGGCCCCACAAGATGAAATAGAAAAATCAATATACAACATGATCCTGTTTCTAAATCCAAAAGCACTAACCGATTTAAAGCATCTGAGATAATTAAATAAATGAATAGTGAACATTTTTACAAGTCTGTCATTGGCTGTAGATGGGAAGGAATGGGTCAGTCGTTCAGATGGGACGTTAAACCGAGGTCTCGTGTCGGTACTTTGCACGTAAATGAACCAGAGAAAACTCTGGAATGGGTCTCATGTCTGTATCATTGCACTCTCGTCCAACGATTTAAAATGACAAGTCTCTTCAGGCGGCATTGCTCATATGTGTTTCAGGTAGCGACGATAAATAAACATAAAACACACAAACCCCAGGGCTGGAGTACAGTGGTCCAGGGAAGGGTGTGCGGAAACATTCCTGTCTCTTTCCAAGTAAACTGGAGCCATATAAGAGCCACTTCATTTTTCACAACTATTCTTTGGTTTGAGTTTCACCTGATGATCACTGGTTTGATTGAGTGTTACCTAATGATCACTGTTTTGGTTGAGTGTCACCTAATGATCACTGTTTTGGTTGAGTGTCACCTAATGATCACTGTTTTGATTGAGTGTCACCTAATGATCACTGTTTTGGTTGAGTGTCAACTTGTGATGACTGTTTTGGTTGAATGTCGCCTTATGATCACTGTTTTGGTAGAGTGTCACCTAATGATCACTGTTTTGGTTGAGTGTCGCCTAATGATCACTGTTTTGGTTGAGTGTCGCCTTATGATCACTGTTTTGGTTGAGTGTCACCTCATGATCACTGTTTTTGTTGAGTGTCACCTAATGATCACCGTTTTGGTAGAGTGTCACCTAATGATCATTGTTCTTGTTGAGTGTCACCTGATGATCAATGTTTTGGTTGAGTGTTACCTAATTATCACTGTTTTGGTTTATTGTTACCTAATGCTCACTGTTTTGGTTGAGTGTCACATAATGATCAATGTTTTGGTTGAATGTCGCATTATGATCACTGTTTTGGTTGAGTGTTACCTAAAGATCACTGATTGGTTGAGTGTCACCTAATGATCAATGTTTTGGTTGAGTGTCACCTTACGATCACTGTTTTGGTTGAGTGTCACCTAATGATCACTGTTTTGGTTGAGTGTCACCTAATGATCACTGTTTTGGTTGACTGTCAGCTAATGCTCACTGTTTTGGTTGAGTGTCACCTAATTATCAATGTTTTGGTTGAATGTCGCATTATGATCACTGTTTTGGTTGAGTGTCACCTAATGATCACTGTTTGGTTGAGTGTCACCTTATGATCACTGTTTTGGTTGAGTGTCACCTAATGATCACTGTTTTGGTTGAGTGTCACCTAATGATCACTGTTTTGGTTGACTGTCACCTAATGATCAATGTTTTGGTTGAGTGTCGCCTTATGATCACTGTTTTAGTTGAGTGTCACCTAATGATCAATGTTTGGTTGAGTGTCACCTAATGATCACTGTTTTGGTTGAGTGTCACCTAATGATCACTGTTTTGGTTGAGTGTCACCTAATGATCATTGTTGTTGTTGATTGTCACCTACTGATCACTGCTTTGGTTGAGTGTTACCTAATGATCACTGGTTTGGTTGAGTGTCACCTAATGATCACTCTTTTGGTTGAGTGTCAACTTGTGATGACTGTTTTGGTTGAATGTCGCCTTATGATCACTGTTTTGGTAGAGTGTCACCTAATGATCACTGTTTTGGTTGAGTGTCGCCTAATGATCACTGTTTTGGTTGAGTGTCGCCTTATGATCACTGTTTTGGTTGAGTGTCACCTCATGATCACTGTTTTTGTTGAGTGTCACCTAATGATCACCGTTTTGGTAGAGTGTCACCTAATGATCATTGTTCTTGTTGAGTGTCACCTGATGATCAATGTTTTGGTTGAGTGTTACCTAATTATCACTGTTTTGGTTTATTGTTACCTAATGCTCACTGTTTTGGTTGAGTGTCACATAATGATCAATGTTTTGGTTGAATGTCGCATTATGATCACTGTTTTGGTTGAGTGTTACCTAAGATCACTGTTTGGTTGAGTGTCACCTAATGATCAATGTTTTGGTTGAGTGTCACCTTATGATCACTGTTTTGGTTGAGTGTCACCTAATGATCACTGTTTTGGTTGAGTGTCACCTAATGATCACTGTTTTGGTTGACTGTCAGCTAATGATCACTGTTTTGGTTGAGTGTCACCTAATTATCAATGTTTTGGTTGAATGTCGCATTATGATCACTGTTTTGGTTGAGTGTCACCTAATGATCACTGTTTGGTTGAGTGTCACCTTATGATCACTGTTTTGGTTGAGTGTCACCTAATGATCACTGTTTTGGTTGAGTGTCACCTAATGATCACTGTTTTGGTTGAGTGTCACCTAATGATCAATGTTTTGGTTGAGTGTCGCCTTATGATCACTGTTTTGGTTGAGTGTCACCTAATGATCAATGTTTGGTTGAGTGTCACCTAATGATCACTGTTTTGGTTGAGTGTCACCTAATGATCACTGTTTTGGTTGAGTGTCACCTAATGATCATTGTTGTTGTTGATTGTCACCTACTGATCACTGTTTTGGTTGAGTGTTACCTAATGATCACTGGTTTGGTTGAGTGTCACCTAATGATCACTCTTTTGGTTGAGTGTCAACTTGTGATGACTGTTTTGGTTGAATGTCGCCTTATGATCACTGTTTTAGTAGAGGGTCACCTAATGATCACTGTTTTGGTTGAGTGTCGCCTAATGGTCACTGTTTTGGTTGAGTGTCGCCTTATGATCACTGTTTTGGTTGAGTGTCACCTTATGATCACTGTTTTTGTTGAGTGTCACCTAATGATCACTGTTTTGGTAGAGTGTCACCTAATGATCACTGTTTTTGTTGAGTGTCACCTAATGATCACTGTTTGGTTGAGTGTCACCTGATGATCAATGTTTTGGTTGAGTGTCACCTAATGATCACTGTTTGGTTGAGTGTCACCTGATGATCAATGTTTTGGTTGAGTGTCACCTAATGATCACTGTTTTGGTTGAGTGTTACCTAATTATCACTGTTTTGGTTTATTGTTACCTAATGCTCACTGTTTTGGTTGAGTGTCACCTAATGATCAATGTTTTGGTTGAATGTCGCATTATGATCACTGTTTTGGTTGAGTGTTACCTAATGATCACTGTTTTGGTTGAGTGTCACCTAATGATCACTGTTTTGGTTGAGTGTCACCTAATGATCAATGTTTTGGTTGAGTGTTACCTAATTATCACTGTTTTGGTTTATTGTTACCTAATGATCACTGTTTTGGTTGAGTGTCACCTAATGATCAATGTTTTGGTTGAATGTCGCATTATGATCACTGTTTTGGTTGAGTGTTACCTAATGATCACTGTTTTGGTTGAGTGTCACCTAATGATCACTGTTTTGGTTGAGTGTCACCTAATGATCACTGTTTTGGTTGAGTGTCACCTAATGATCACTGTTTTGGTTGAGTGTCACCTTGATACTGTTTTGGTGATGTCGCCTTATGATCACTGTTGTGAGTGTCACCTAATGATCACTGTTTTGGTTGAGTGTGCCTAATGATCACTGTTTTGGTTGAGTGTCGCCTAATGATCACTGTTTGGTTGAGTGTCACCTATGATCACTGTTTTGGTTGAGTGTCACCTAATGATCACTGTTTTGGTTGAGTGTTACCTAATTATCACTGTTTTGGTTGAGTGTTACCTAATGATCACTGTTTTGGTTGAGTGTCACCTAATGATCAATGTTTTGGTTGAGTGTCACATTATGATCACTGTTTTGGTTGAGTGTTACCTAATGATCACTGTTTTGGTTGAGTGTCACCTAATGATCACTGTTTTGGTTGAGTGTCACCTAATGATCAATGTTTTGGTTGAGTGTTACCTAATTATCACTTTTTGGTTGAGTGTCACCTAATGATCACTGTTTTGGTTGAGTGTTACCTAATGATCACTGTTTGGTTGAGTGTTACCTAATGATCACTGTTTTGGTTGAGTGTCGCCTTATGATCACTGTTTTTGTTGAGTGTTACCTGATGATCACTGTTTGGTTGAGTGTTACCTAGTGATCACTGTTTTGGTTGAGTGTCACCTTATGATCACTGTTTGGTTGAGTGTTACCTTATGATCACTGTTTTTGTTGAGTGTCACCTAATGATCACTGTTTTGGTAGAGTGTCACCTAATGATCACTGTTTTTGTTGAGTGTCACCTAATGATCACTGTTTGGTTGAGTGTCACCTGATGATCAATGTTTTGGTTGAGTGTCACCTAATGATCACTGTTTGGTTGAGTGTCACCTGATGATCAATGTTTTGGTTGAGTGTCACCTAATGATCACTGTTTTGGTTGAGTGTTACCTAATTATCACTGTTTTGGTTTATTGTTACCTAATGCTCACTGTTTTGGTTGAGTGTCACCTAATGATCAATGTTTTGGTTGAATGTCGCATTATGATCACTGTTTTGGTTGAGTGTTACCTGATGATCACTGTTTTGGTTGAGTGTCACCTAATGATCACTGTTTTGGTTGAGTGTCACCTAATGATCACTGTTTTGGTTGACTGTCACCTAATGATCAATGTTTTGGTTGAGTGTTACCTAATTATCACTGTTTTGTTGAGTTTTACCTAATGATCACTGTTTTGGTTGAGTGTCACCTAATGATCACTGTTTTTGTTGAGTGCCACCTACTGATCACTGTTTTGGTTGAGTGTTACCTAATGATCACTGTTTTGGTTGAGTGTCACCTAATGATCACTGTTTTGGTTGAGTGTCAACTTGTGATGACTGTTTTGGTTGAATGTCGCCTTATGATCACTGTTTTCGTAGAGTGTCACCTAATGATCACTGTTTTGGTTGAGTGTCGCCTAATGATCACTGTTTTGTTTGAGTGTCGCCTAATGATCACTGTTTGGTTGAGTGTCACCTGATGATCAATGTTTTGGTTGAGTGTCACCTAATGATCACTGTTTTGGTTGAGTGTTACCTAATTATCACTGTTTTGGTTTATTGTTACCTAATGCTCACTGTTTTGGTTGAGTGTCACCTAATGATCAATGTTTTGGTTGAATGTCGCATTATGATCACTGTTTTGGTTGAGTGTTACCTAATGATCACTGTTTTGGTTGAGTGTCACCTAATGATCACTGTTTTGGTTGAGTGTCACCTAATGATCAATGTTTTGGTTGAGTGTTACCTAATTATCACTTTTTGGTTGAGTGTCACCTAATGATCACTGTTTTGGTTGAGTGTTACCTAATGATCACTGTTTGGTTGAGTGTTACCTAATGATCACTGTTTTGGTTGAGTGTCGCCTTATGATCACTGTTTTTGTTGAGTGTTACCTGATGATCACTGTTTGGTTGAGTGTTACCTAGTGATCACTGTTTTGGTTGAGTGTCACCGTATGATCACCGTTTTGGTTGAGTGTTACCTGATGATCACTGTTTTGGTTGAGTGTTACCTAGTGATCACTGTTTGGTTGAGTGTCACCTTATGATCACTGTTTGGTTGAGTGTTACCTACTGATCACTGTTTTGGTTGTATGTCGCCTTATGATCACTGTTTTGGTTGAGTGTTACCTAATGATCACTGTTTTGGTTGAGTGTTACCTAATGCTCACTGTTTGGTTGAGTGTTACCTAATGATCACTGTTTTGGTTGAGTGTCGCCTTATGATCACTGTTTTTGTTGAGTGTTACCTGATGATCACTGTTTGGTTGAGTGTTACCTAGTGATCACTGTTTTGGTTGAGTGTCACCGTATGATCACCGTTTTGGTTGAGTGTTACCTGATGATCACTGTTTTGGTTGAGTGTTACCTAGTGATCACTGTTTGGTTGAGTGTCACCTTATGATCACTGTTTGGTTGAGTGTTACCTACTGATTACTGTTTTGGTTGTATGTCGCCTTATGATCACTGTTTTGGTTGAGTGTTACGTTATGATCACTGTTTTGGTTGAGTGTCAGCTAATTATCACTGTTTTGGTTGAGTGTCACCTTATGATCACTGTTTTGGTTGAGTGTCACCTTATGATCACTGTTTTGGTTGAGTGTCACCTTATGATCACTGTTTTGGTTGAGTGTCACCTAATGATCACTGTTTTGGTTGAGTGTTACCTAATGATCACTGTTTTGGTTGAGTGTCACCTAATGATCACTGTTTTGGTTGTGTGTCGCCTAATGATCATTGTTTTGGTTGAGTGTCGCTTTATGATCACTGTTTTTGTTGAGTGTCATCTAATGATCAATGTTTTGGTTGAGTGTCACCTCATGATCACTGTTTTGGTTGAGTGTCACCTTGTGATCACTCTTTTGGTTGAATGTCACCTTATGATCACTGTTTGGTTGAGTGTTACCTAATGATCACTGTTTTGGTTGAGTGTCGCCTTATGATCACTGTTTTGGTTGAGTGTCACCTAATGATCAATGTTTTGGTTGAGTGTTACCTTATGATCACTGTTTTGGTCGAGTGTCACCTTATGATCACTGTTTTGGTTGAGTGTCACCTTATGATCACTGATTTGGTTGAGTGTCACCTAATGATCACTGTTTTGGTTGAGTGTTACTTAATGATCATTGTTTTGGTTGAGTGTCACCTAATTATCACTGTTTTGGTTGAATGTCGCCTTATGATCACTGTTTTGGTAGAGTGTCACCTGCTGATCACTGTTTTGATTGAGTGTTACCTAATGATCACTGTCTAGGTTGACTGTCACCTAATGATCAATGTTTTGGTTGAGTGTCACCTTATGATCACTGTTTTGGTTGAGTGTTACCTTATGATCACTGTTTTGGTTGAGTGTCAGCTAATTATCACTGTTTTGGTTGAGTGTCACCTTATGATCACTGTTTTGGTTGAGTGTCACCTTATGATCACTGTTTTGGTTGAGTGTCACCTAATGATCACTGTTTTGGTTGAGTGTTACCTAATGATCACTGTTTTGGTTGAGTGTCACCTAATGATCACTGTTTTGGTTGTGTGTCGCCTAATGATCACTGTTTTGGTTGAGCGTCGCCTTATGATCACTGTTTATGTTGAGTGTCATCTAATGATCAATGTTTTGGTTGAGTGTCACCTCATGATCACGGTTTTGGTTGAGTGTCACCTTGTGATCACTGTTTGGTTGAATGTCACCTTATGATCACTGTTTGGTTGAGTGTTACCTAATGATCACTGTTTTGGTTGAGTGTCGCCTTATGATCACTGTTTTGGTTGAGTGTCACCTAATGATCAATGTTTTGGTTGAGTGTTACCTTATGATCACTGTTTTGGTCGAGTGTTACCTTATGATCACTGTTTTGGTTGAGTGTCACCTTATGATCACTGTTTTGGTTGAGTGTCACCTAATGATCACTGTTTTGGTTGAGTGTCACCTTATGATCACTGTTTTGGTTGAGTGTCACCTAATGATCACTGTTTTGGTTGAGTGTTACTTAATGATCACTGTTTTGGTTGAGTGTCACCTAATTATCACTGTTTTGGTTGAATGTCGACTTATGATCACTGTTCTGGTAGAGTGTCACCTGCTGATCACTGTTTTGGTTGAGTATCACATAATGATCACTGTTTTGGTTGAGTGTCACCTAATGATCACTGTTTTTGTTGAGTGTTACCTGATGATCACTGTTCTGGTAGAGTGTCACCTGCTGATCACTGTTTTGGTTGAGTATCACATAATGATCACTGTTTTGGTTGAGTGTTACCTAAAGATCACTGTTTTGATTGACTGTCACCTAATGATCACTGTTTTGGTAGAGTGTCACCTAATGATCACTGTTTTTGTTGAGTGTCACCTAATGATCACTGTTTGGTTGAGTGTCACCTGATGATCAATGTTTTGGTTGAGTGTCACCTATTGATCACTGTTTGGTTGAGTGTCACCTGATGATCAATGTTTTGGTTGAGTGTCACCTAATGATCACTGTTTTGGTTGAGTGTTACCTAATGATCAATGTTTTGGTTGAGTGTTACCTAATGATCACTGTTTTGGTTGAGTGTCACCTAATGATCACTGTTTTGGTTGAGTGTTACCTAATGATCACTGTTTTGGTTGAGTGTCACCTAATGATCACTGTTTTGGTTGAGTGTCGCCTAATGATCACTGTTTTGGTTGAGTGTCGCCTTATGATCACTGTTTTTGTTGAGTGTCATCAAATGATCAATGTTTTGGTTGAGTGTCACCTCATGATCACTGTTTTGGTTGAGTGTCACCTTATGATCACTGTTTTGGTTGAGTGTCACCATATGATCACTGTTTTGGTTGAGTGTTACTTAATGATCACTGTTTTGGTTGAGTGTCACCTAATTATCACTGTTTTGGTTGAATGTCGACTTATGATCACTGTTTTGGTAGAGTGTCACCTGCTGATCACTGTTTTGGTTGAGTGTCACATAATGATCACTGTTTTGGTTGAGTGTCACCTAATGATCACTGTTTTTGTTGAGTGTTACCTGATGATCACTGTTCTGGTTGAGTGTCACCTGCTGATCACTGTTTTGGTTGAGTGTCACATAATGATCACTGTTTTGGTTGAGTGTTACCTAATGATCACTGTTTTGGTTGAGTGTCACCTAATGATCACTGTTTTGGTTGAGTGTCACCTTGTGATCACTGTTTTGGTTGAGTGTCACCTTATGATCACTGTTTGGTTGAGTGTTACCTAATGATCACTGTTTTTGTTGAGTGTCACCTAATGATCACTGTTTTGGTTGAGTGTCACCTCATGATCACTGTTTTGGTTGAGTGTCACCTTGTGATCACTGTTTTGGTTGAATGTCACCTTATGATCACTGTTTGGTTGAGTGTTACCTAATGATCACTGTTTTGGTTGAGTGTCGCCTTATGATCACTGTTTTGGTTGAGTGTCACCTAATGATCACTGTTTGTTTGAGTGTCACCTGATGATCACTGTTTTGGTTGAGTGTCACCTAATGATCACTGTTTTGGTTGAGTGTTACCTAATGATCACTGTTTTGGTTTATTGTTACCTAATGATCACTGTTTTGGTTGAGTGTCACCTAATGATCAATGTTTTGGTTGAATGTCGCATTATGATCACTGTTTTGGTTGAGTGTTACCTAATGATCACTGTTTGGTTGAGTGTCACCTAATGATCACTGTTTTGGTTGAGTGTCACCTTATGATCACTGTTTTGGTTGAGTGTCACCTAATGATCACTGTTTTGGTTGAGTGTCACCTAATGATCACTGTTTTGGTTGAGTGTCACCTAATGCTCACTGTTTTGGTTGAGTGTCACCTAATTATCAATGTTTTGGTTGAATGTCACATTATGATCACTGTTTTAGTTGAGTGTTACCTAAAGATCACTGTTTGGTTGAGTGTCACCTAATGATCAATGTTTTGGTTGAGTGTCACCTTACGATCACTGTTTTGGTTGAGTGTCACCTAATGATCACTGTTTTGGTTGAGTGTCACCTAATGATCACTGTTTTGGTTGACTGTCACCTAATGATCAATGTTTTGGTTGAGTGTCGCCTTATGATCACTGTTTTGGTTGAGTGTCACCTAATGATCAATGTTTTGGTTGAGTGTCACCTAATGATCACTGTTTTGGTTGAGTGTCACCTAATGATCAATGTTTTGGTTGAGTGTTACCTAATTATCACTGTTTTGTTGAGTGTCACCTAATGATCACTGTTTTGGTTGAGTGTTACCTAATTATCACTGTTTTGTTGAGTGTCACCTAATGATCACTGTTTTGGTTGAGTGTCACCTAATGATCACTGTTTTGGTTGAGTGTCACCTAATGATCACTGTTTTGGTTGAGTGTTACCTAATGATCACTGTTTTGGTTGAGTGTCACATAATGATCACTGTTTTGGTTGAGTGTCAACTTGTGATGACTGTTTTGGTTGAATGTCGCCTTATGATCACTGTTTTGGTAGAGTGTCACCTAATGATCACTGTTCTTGTTGAGTGTCACCTAATGATCACTGTTTGGTTGAGTGTCACCTGATGATCAATGTTTTGGTTGAGTGTCACCTAATGATCACTGTTTTGGTTGAGTGTCACCTAATTATCACTGTTTTGGTTGATTGTTACCTAATGCTCACTGTTTTGGTTGAGTGTCACCTAATTATCAATGTTTTGGTTGAATGTCGCATTATGATCACTGTTTTGGTTGAGTGTTACCTAAAGATCACTGTTTGGTTGAGTGTCACCTAATGATCAATGTTTTGGTTGAGTGTCGCCTAATGATCACTGTTTGGT
>CM026399.1:35862142-35930610 GCA_014843695.1 Archivesica marissinica
TATATACAATTATAAACATGGTAAATATATACAATTATAAACATGGTAAATATATACAATTATAAACATGGTAAATATATACAATTATAAACATGGTAAATATATACAATTATAAACATGGTAAATATATACAATTATAAACATGGTAAATATACTAACAAAATGATATGCTTATACTTGAACACTGTAAGTATAGACACCTACTAGAAGCTAATAGGTTGGGCAACACGTTTTCCCAACCTTAGCTAGTGACAACCCTCGCCCGTAATAGAACCAGAGGAGACTCTGGAATTGGTCTCTGTCTGTATCATTGCATTATCCTCCTAATATCTAAAATGACTAATCTCTTCAGGAGGCGTCGCTCATATGGGCAACCGGTAGCGACGATATATCAATGTAAAACACTTCCACTCAAATTGTTATCAGAACTACAAGGCATGTGGGGTTGCTTCCGCACAGTCAACGTCCGTATCATCTCTGGCACATGGTGGTTAATACATTGGATTGCAAATCCATGACTTAGTGTGTTCGATCCCACACTCCCATCATAATGATACTTACAGTATTTCGGATGGGACTATCAACCGGGCAAGTACTATATGAGGGATGCATCTGGAATTTTCGGATGTAACTATCAACCGGGCAAGTACTATATGAGGGATGCATCTGGAATTTTCGGATGGAACTATCAACAGGGCAAGTATTATATAAGGGATGCATCTGGAATTGGTCAATATTTTACACTCTTCATCGATAATTAAATGTCCCATACCTCTGGATACGTCACACCAAATTGCAGTTTTTCTGTTGGTTTTTTGTTTTGTTTTTTGTGGTGGTGGGTGTGGGATGCGGGTTTAAAGTCGCGCCAACAGCTTATGCCATATTACGACTCTCCAGTTACATGTAGTATTGGTGAAGGAAGATCCCGGTTGCCCCATTCGAGTGGCATTTCAAGCATTGGTGGGCACCCGGGTAGAACCATCGACCTTCCGCGAGCAAGTTGGAGCCGACTATAAAGAAATGCTTACATAGTGTGTTTGTCGTCTGGTATTAAGACACAGAAGACACAGAAGAACGTAGGATTAGTAAGATATATTGGGTGCATTATGAATGCTCTCAGTTTGCTAAATTAAATATACTATGCGCATGTCTATTATAGTGTTTTATAGCAATTTATGAATGCTTTATAATCGTAGACAACGTTATTTCCTTGGCGTGTTTGGCTGGTATTAAGATAGCTGTTAAAGCCAGGTGAAGCAATGAGGGACCTCGCTGGATGTTCTATTACCTCCCTTGGCAGTCCGATTTATCCCGAATTGTAAGTAGGTCCCTTCAGTTGGAATCCTTTGTCACTGTTGTTCACTAATACATGTTATGTTATCCAACTCGTGTTAATTAATTGTTACAAAACAATTACAGATAAGTACCCATTGGATATATTGTAGGATATATGTCGAGATATAGAAATATAATAGTCATAAGATGAGGAAGTGGATGAAAATTGATAGCATGTTATGCAAATGAAACAATGGTAAAAACAGAGGAAATAACTTTTAAGAAAACCTATATACTTTTAGGGAGCATTCAGGGACAGTAATTGACCAGTGTCTATCATTGTGTTACTCATTGACATAATATTATTCCAAGCAGCATGTTATTAGAATTCGCGATCACTGCTTTATATTTCCATTTTCAGCACTAAATTGTTCATGTATTACACAGAAGTTTGAAGATCTGACTACAAATTATTTGCTTTATAGTACAATTGTTATTTGTAAATTACCTCCCTTAATGAATATTTATTTGCAGAATCATTGTGAACTTTGCATACATGGTGGTTTGCAAAGGTTAATGCCATACTCACACATACCAGATTGCGCTGTGTGTGTGTTTTACGTTTATTTATCGTCGCTACCGGTTGCCCATATGAGCGACGCCTCCTGAAGAGATTAGTCATTTTAGATTTTGGAGGATAGTGCAATGATACAGCTATGTGTGTGTTTTACGTTTATTTATCGTCACTACCGTGCCCATATGAGCGACGCCTCCTGAAGAGATTATCATTTTAGATTTTGGAGGATAGTGCAATGATACAGCTATGTGTGTGTTTTACTTTTATTTATCGTCGCTACCGGTTGCCCATATGAGCGACGCCTCCTGAAAAATTAGTCATTTTAGATTTTGAGGATAGGAATGATACAGTTATTTTGTGTTTTACGTTTATTTATCCTCACTACCGGTTGCCCATATGAGCGACGCCTCCTGAAGAGATTAGTCATTTTAGATTTTGGAGGATAGTGCAATGATACAGCTATGTGTGTGTTTTACGTTTATTTATCGTCACTACCGGTTGCCCATATGAGCGACGCCTCCTGAAGAGATTAGTCATTTTAGATTTTGGAGGATCGTGCAATGATACAGACAGAGACCCATTCCAGAGTCTCCTCTGGTTCTTTTACGTGCACGGTGTACAGCACCGACACGAGATCTCGGTTTAACGTCCCATCTGAAACATGTTAATTTTATTAGGATCAGACGGGGGATCGATTGCGCTGTTTTTTTGTGTTTTTTTATTTAGGTTTATTTAATTTGGCTACCGGTTTCCAATTTGAGCGACGGGCAGTTTACCTAACAACACCTTTCCTGGACAGGCTCCAGCGGTTAACCAGTACTTGGTGCACCAACCTCCGTAAGAAACTGCCAACTTTTTCATATAAATGAGACACGGTCTGAGCGGGGCTCGAACCGTGACCATCAGAGATGATAGGTTACAGTGGTATACAAGCCAGCGACTTTAACCACTCGACCACGGAGGCGGACTTCGATTGCGCTGTATATGAGTGTCATGTTTTTATATCACATATTTGCTAAAAGTGG
The DNA here is from genome assembly GCA_014843695.1 of Archivesica marissinica. NCBI lineage: Eukaryota > Metazoa > Mollusca > Bivalvia > Venerida > Vesicomyidae > Archivesica > Archivesica marissinica. Next base: position 35,865,020 of record CM026399.1, read on the forward strand.
TTTACGCGCATTGCTAAGTACTGTGACTTGCTAAGCCAGTGAAAATAGATACATAAATGTCAACTTTCGATTTGGCAGCCATTGTCATCCACAATCGGGGATGACATATCGATGATAGCAATTTTGTTTGTTTTTGGGGTAGAAAGTCGCAGATTAGGGGATATCTCCAGATATTAGCTGTGGAGGAAAGCACCGGGTGCTTCTCCGAGCAGTACTTCCGGCACCAACGAGCACACGAGTAGAACCACCAACCTTCCTCAAGTCAGCTGGATATACTAATTTGAATTCGGTATTACGTATAACTAGCTCTGTTTATATCGAATTTCGTTATGTCAAACTTCGGTTATGTCGAGGTATTTTGTTCGGTCCGACGGAATTCGACATAACGGATGTAGACGGTATATAATTCCAATCTGATGTGTGACAGTTCTTCTGGTGAAACTAAGCAATGAGAGACATTACTGGATTTTCTATTACCTCCCTTGGCAGATAAAGTCCGATTTATTCCGAAATATATATTGGTCCTTTTAGCTTAAATCCTTTGTTTTTACTGTTGTTCTCTTATCAGATATTGCAGTATAGTAAATGTGATTTTCTCAAAATCGGGATAATTAATTGATTACAAATATTACGGTAAAGTATCTATAGGATATACTTATGGATATATGTGGAGATTTAATAATGTAATACTCATCAGATGAGAAAACGGATGAACAGAAATAGCATGTGGTGCAAATGAAATAGCGATAAAAACAGAGGAAACCAATTAACATATATATACATACACATATATATGACGAGGAAACAAATAGAATAAACCACAGTAAATATAAACTAAATATCAACACAAATTGTTAGCATGTTGTGCAAAGGAAACAACGATAAAAACAGAGGAAACCAATTAAGAGGACATATCTACCTTTAGGAGTATTCAGGGGCAGTAACTGACTAATGTCTCTCATTATCAATTCTTAAAGATATAGTCCTATTCAAACTGACGTTCACACTTTCTCAAAAAAGCTAAAAGTTAAAACTTTATTTATTCTACAACGATTACGAAGCAAGTTTTAACAACTAATATCAATCACTCTCGTTGGCGCGGGTGCACGCGTATATGTGGTCATTCGTGTGGGAGGAAACCGAAGTACCTGGAGAAAACCCACCTGTTCTAAAAACATTGCTATCAAACAATAGTATTTGTTATAAAATAAGAATTACCCAAGTTTTGCTGTAAAGAAATCCATCATGTTTAACATTTTTAACATTGTTCAAAAATATATAATCTTATTTTTTTCACTAGACTTCTCTTCGCCGCTCCGTTTCTCCGTAACAAATATGGCTTGAAAAACGGGCCACTTTATTTAACAGGAATATAAAATGTTTCTTTAATATCTATTTCGAAATGATTACCCCTTTTCACATTATAAAAGTAATGAGTTACTTAGTAGTACTCAACGTCAAATCTTTATTTCAGCATCAATCAAATCTTTATTTCCGCCTCAATCAAATCTCTATTTCCGCCTCAATCACATCTTTATATGCCCGCCTAGATCAAATCTTTATTTTCTCCCTAATTAAATATTTAGTTCCGCCTCAACCTAATCTGTATTTACTCCTCAAACAAATCTCTATTTCCGCCTCAATTAAATCTCTATTTCCGCCTCAATCAAATCTCTATTTCCGCCTCAATCAAATCTTTATTTCCGCCTCAATCAAATCTCTATTTCCGCCTCAATCAAAACTTTATTTCCGCCTCAATCAAATCTCTATTTCCGCCTCAATCAAATCTTTAGTTACTCCTCAATCAAGTCTCTATTTCCGCCTCAATTAAATCTCTATTTCCGCCTCAATCAAATCTTTATTTCCGCCACAATTAAATCTTTATTTCCGCCACAATTAAATCTTTATTTCCGCCACAATTAAATCTTTATTTCCGCCTCAATCAAATCTTTATTTCCGCCTCAATCAAATCTTTATTTCCGTCTCAACCAAATCTATATTTCTTTCTCAATGAAAAGCTGTACATAGAATCAAGTACGTTTCCTATCAACCTATGTATCGACCCGATGTAGCTTGATATCAGCCGGTCTCATGCTGATATCAAGTTAACTCGGGTCGATACATAGGTTGATAGGAAACATACCACGTAAGTCTTTATTACTTTAATATGGATTAGATACTCGAAAACGATTGAAATATTACCCGGAAACTACAAACATAGATATGTTATCTGTCAATTTGAGACACTACAGGAAGTAACAAACTACACTGAGTGCGCATGCGCTAGTTTCTCAGGAGCTGGTTAATACGGGCACAAATCTGTAGCCCAGTGGTAAAACACTGGACTTGTAATCCAGGGATCGCAGGTTCTGACCCTAATAAAATTAACAGTGTTTCAGATGGGACGTTAAACCGAGGTCTCGTGTCGGTGCTTTACATCGTGCACGTAAATGAACCAGAGGAGACTCTGGAATGTGTCTCTGTCTGTATCATTGCACTATCCTCCAACATCTAAAATGACTAATCTCTTCAGGAGGCGTCGCTCATATGGGCAACCGGTAGCGACGATAAATAAACGTAAAACACACACTCAACCAGAAAACGTGATATCAACCTGTGGTGTTGTGGCGAATAACGTCTGAGACTAAAAGTCATATCTAAGTAATACGTATATTTAGTATAAGTTAAAGTTTATTAGTACGTATAATTTACAAAATTAAATTGGTCAGGCCCATCAATGCCGCGGAGACATGTAGAGAGTGTACAAAATAATTTAAAACACTAAGCAGGTTAAAATGTATTAGTACGTATTTACAAAATTAAACTGGTTGCACGGCATGCGCCTTGCCTGACCAATTTAATTTTGTAAATATGTATTAATAAACTTTAACCTATACTAAACGCGTGACGTGACATGTATTTCTGATTGTTATGCCAATCTGTATGTTAATAGCATTTCCTGCATCAACATAAATATTGCCATCTAAGTTAAAGCTAACCATTAAATTTAATTGGCATCCTAATTAGAGATAATGAGAATGAATATGTCACAATACCTCACAATACGTCACTCACAATACGTCACAATATGTCACAATATGACGATATTTATGAGGGCCAAAAACCATAAAACAAAGAAATATGCCTATATGGTAGAAACCGTATTGATCAAAACGAAAGGTTATGTTTATTGTGTAATACAAACAACGTGGAAGATGAGTTTCATTTCATGTTTAAATGTGAGGTGTATAGTACATTAAGAAGAACAAATATTAAACGTTTATATTCTAATCGACCAAGTATGTTCAAATTATTGCAAATATTTCAATGTGACAATTCCCTAGAGCTGGTTAACTTTAGTAAATATATGCATGAAGCTTTATCCCTTCGTAATTCACTTGTTTAGGATATATGAGTTACCAGTTGAATACTCCCTACACTCTTAATACAGTCATGATCATGTTTTGCATAGTCTAAAATCCATCATGACATTGTCATTATTTGTCCATGTATGTCCATAATCATTACATCATTTGTCCATCCTCATCATGATTGCATATATCATAATATTGTACTATATATATTGTAAATATGTTTAAATGTTACAGACGAGAAACTGTAAAGTTTAAGTCTTAATAAAGCATTCTTCTTCTTCTTCTTCTTCTTCCTATAATATTAAGATTGCATCAATTAGCCAGAAAGATGTAATTAATTTTTACACACAAACATGGACTAAAATAATTGAAATAAATATACGTTTGTTTGTTTCGTGGAGTTCAGTTTGAGCATGCCCCCTCAATATTACACCGTTTGAACAATGCATAAATTACACATACCAAAATTCAGAAACCGAATTAGACTGATGAAAGAGGGGTTCGACATTAGAGGAAGATAGATAGAAGAGTCTTATGTAAAGTAAAGTAACGTGTTTGTTTATTATAGTGTCACCCATATTTAAAATGCCATCCATTTCTAACTTATGAGACACCTCTTTTTTGGAACATCAGTACTTCCCGAATCCTATGCTTGTGTGCCAGGCGCCAGGCGCCAGGCTGGTAGGCAATCGGTAACCATTATTTAACTAGCTGGCGGCTCACCAACCGGCCATATTAGATTACGAGATTCGAACCATCGATCTCCCGCTCTGTAGGCGGATGCCTTAACCACTAAGCAACGGAGACGGTATATAATTCGTCTCCTTTTGTGGCACAAACAGCTTCGCTCTCCGGTTATTAATATGTGTAAGAATACATATAATTATTATTTTGAAATAACCATAAACAAGCGTTTTACAGACACATTCGAATGAAATATGTGTAGCATGGGCCCATTTAGGGGTCAACTTATACGGACTTGAAACCAGCTGGTGTTTTAATATGCAGTTGGAAACACTGCCCAATAACAGGCACGTGTAATGTAATATCAGACCCTGAGTGACTCGGTGCGTGCGATGTTAGGCAACACGTGCACGTGTATAAAATACCCACGACAATGAATATAATCCCAGAGTATCACGTGCACATTATATTAGAATGCTATTCTAAGACAGTGTCCTTAAAGCAGCAATACATCATAATGAAGGTTGTTTTGGGTAAAATATAAATACTAATGTGTGCGTGTTTACAAAAATCGAAATAGTCGCTCAGAAACGATAAAAATTCCAATAAATTTAAAACGTCGTATACGCGAATTTGTTTATCAACACACGAATTGTATACACGCACAGCGCGCATGCGTGAAACAACAGAGGATGTAGAAAACAACGTATATATTTTGAACATGAAAGACTATCTATCTATCTTCCTCTAATGCCGAACCCCTCGCGGGGATGTAGAAATGTCCCTAAAAGACTTAGCTAACAGAGGTATGAATCAACATATCAAGTAATTTAATTAAAAAAGACAACGTGGGGCAAATAGGGACGATGCATTCCGAATGTAAACAAGTACGGACGATGCGTTCCGGTTGTAAACAAGTGCGTGACCGATCGACTCGGAGAGTCCTACTTTCGGTTTCGAGTTTGTTTTATTGCAAAAAAACACTGTTTACCAAACGAACATAAGCATACAAAGTATAATGTTAGAATGTGTAGCAGCATTGCTACACATACGTAAAAATTGAATTTTTCAAATATCTTTTATTTCATACGATGTAATGCTGCTTTAAACCGGCATTGCAATATTGAATGTGGATTGTCGTCTGTGTTCGCGTCTGCAAGATATAACATCTTGGCATTATTCCGTAATTAAAGCAGATTAGATGTGTCGAATCAAATAATTAGTTATCCCCCATGCATGGGGCACGTGATTTAACGTTAACTTAATGATATTAAGTATTTGGCATTTGGGCTTGAGTTGGCGTAGGTTGGTGTACGGTCATGTTCTTCCAGGAATAAATGGAGGGCAGCATTGCTCTTAATACAGGTTCTGCTGCATTGTTGTGTGTGTTTTACGTTTATTTATCGTCGCTACCGGTTGCCCATATGAGCGAAGCCTCCTGAAGAGATTAGTCATTTTAGATTTGTGGAGGATAGTGCAATGATACAGACAGAGAACCACCCCAGAGTCTCCTCTGGTTCTTTTACGTGCACGGTGTAAAGCACCGACACGAGACCTCGGTTTAACGTCCCATCTGAAAGACTGTTAATTTTATTAGGGTCAGACGGGGGATCGAACCTGCGATCCCTGGATTACAAGTGCTGCATTTTCAAAATGCCATTTCTAATATCGCCTATATACAACTTGTTGTTGATGAAGTGTCTGTATGCTTTTTGTCTTCTTCAGTTGAAAAATAATACTATAGTGCATATGTACATTTATTCTAGTGTTACAATTTGGGTTATTGGGGGATTTTGTTGAAATAATTCACATACAGGTAGGTAATTTACAAATGGTAATTTCACAAAAACATGAAAGATTAGAAATATAAAATAAAATACTTCTTTACCCTTGACTATGTTTAATATTCAAATTAGTCCCTGTATTGCAACCTACCTAGATGGTATCCATGGCCGAGTGATTACCGTTGTTGAATCACTTGCCACTCACAGCTGTAAGTTCGAATCCAACTGGGGGTGTCGAACTATTCTTGCGAGAAAGCTATCCAGCTGTCTTTCGGAAAGTCGGTGGTTCTACCCTGGTTGTCCGCCAATGTCTGAACTATTGCTGAGAGGGGCAACCGGGGTCGTCCTCCACACATAATAGCCGGAGAGTCGCCATAAGACAGTCAGCTGTTTGTGTGACTTGTTTGTGTGTGACCACCAAAACACACACACTAATTCAGCTGTTTGTGTGGCTTGTTTGCGTGTGACCACCAAAACACACACACTAATTCAGCTATTTGTGTGGCTTGTTTGCGTGTGACCACCAAAACACACACACTAATTCAGCTGTTTGTGTGGCTTGTTTGTGTGTGACAACCAAAACACACACACTAATTCAGCTGTTTGTGTGGCTTGTTTGTGTGTGACAACCAAAACACACAAACTAATTCAGCTGTTTGTGTGGCTTGTTTGTGTGTGACCACCAAAACACACACACTAATTCAGCTGTTTGTATGACTTGTTTGTGTGTGACCACCAAAACACACAAGCTAATTCAGCTGTTTGTATGACTTGTTTGTGTGTGGCCACCAAAACACACAAGCTAATTCAGCTGTTTGTATGACTTGTTTGCGTGTGGCCACCAAAACACACAAGCTAATTCAGCTGTTTGTATGACTTGTTTGTGTGTGACCACCAAAACACACAAACTAATTCAACTGTTTGTGTGGCTGGTTTGTGTGTGACCACCAAAACACACACACTAATTCAGCTGTTTGTGTGACTTGTTTGTGTGTGACCACCAAAACACACAAAATAATTCAGCTGTTTGTGTGGCTTGTTTGTGTGTGACCACCAAAACACACAAACTAATTCAGCTGTTTGTGTGACTTGTTTGTGTGTGACCACCAAAACACACACAATAATTCAGCTGTTTGTGTGGCTTGTTTGTGTGTGACCACCAAAACACACAAACTAATTCAGCTGTTTGTGTGGCTTGTTTGTGTGTGACCACCAAAACACAAAAACTAATTCAGCTGTGTATGTGACTTGTTTGTGCGTGACCACCAAAACACACAAACTAATTCAGCTGTTTGTGTGGCTTGTTTGTGCGTGACCACCAAAACACACAAACTAATTCAACTGTTTGTGTGACTTGTTTGTGTGTGACCACCAAAACACACAAACTAATTCAGCTGTTTGTGTGACTTGTTTGTGTGTGACCACCAAAACACACAAACTAATTCAGCTGTTTGTGTGGCTTGTTTGTGTGTGACCACCAAAACACACAAACTAATTCAGCTGTTTGTGTGACTTGTTTGTGTGTGACCACCAAAACACACAAACTAATTCAGCTGTTTGTGTGGCTTGTTTGTGTGTGACCACCAAAACACACAAAATAATTCAGCTGTTTGTGTGGCTTGTTTGTGTGTGACCACCAAAACACACAAACTAATTCAGCTGTGTATGTGACTTGTTTGTGTGTGACCACCAAAACACACAAACTAATTCAGCTGTTTGTGTGGCTTGTTTGTGCGTGACCACCAAAACACACAAACTAATTCAACTGTTTGTGTGACTTGTTTGTGCGTGACCACCAAAACACACAAACTAATTCAGCTGTTTGTGTGGCTTGTTTGTGCGTGACCACCAAAACACACAAACTAATTCAGCTGTTTGTGTGACTTGTTTGTGTGTGACCACCAAAACACACAAACTAATTCAGCTGTTTGTGTGGCTTGTTTGTGCGTGACCACCAAAACACACAAACTAATTCAGCTGTTTGTGTGGCTTGTTTGTGCGTGACCACCAAAACACACAAACTAATTCAACTGTTTGTGTGACTTGTTTGTGTGTGACCACCAAAACACACAAACTAATTCAGCTGTTTGTGTGACTTGTTTGTGTGTGACCACCAAAACACACAAACTACTTCAGCTGTTTGTGTGGCTTGTTTGTGCGTGACCACCAAAACATACAAACTAATCCAGCTGTGTGTGTGACCTGTTTGTGCGTGACCACCAAAACACACAAACTAATTCAGCTGTGTATGTGACTTGTTTGTTCGTGACCACCAAAGCACACACACTAATTCAGCTGTGTGTGTGACTTATTTGTGTGTGACCACCAACACACACAAACTAATTCAGCCTGGTGAAACTTACATTCATACAAATGTATTTTATTTCTGAGAATTCAACTGAAAACTACTACCTGCGAATGAAACATAACCTATTATAAACCATTTAAATGCTGAGTCGATGCCAGAATATAATAATTATATTAAATTATTGATTAAAACAAGAATATATGTAAATCTATAAACTGCAAATAGGTTAATATTCCTGTATTTTTAGTGTTGTAAAGAAGCTTTTTACTACACTGGCATAAACTCAAGAAATATACACAAGTACTTCACAGCGTGCAACCCCTTCATTATATAAGCTTAATGTGTAACTAACATAAATTACTACAGACGGATCTGTAGTCCAGCGGTAACACGCTGGACTGGTAATCCAGGGATCGCAGGTTCGATCCCCCGTCTGACCCTAATAAAATTAACAGTCTTTCCGATGGGACGTTAAACCGAGGTCTCGTGTCGGTGCTTTACACCGTGCACGTAAAAGACCAGAGGAGTCTCTGGAATGCGTCTCTGTCTGTATCATTGCACTATCCTCCAAAATCTAAAATAACTAATCTCTTCAGGAGGCGTCGCTCATATGAGCAACCGGTAGCGACGATAAATAAACGTAAACACTCACTCACATAAATTACTAGACGAAACAGAGAAGTTTGAATGAGTATTACCGCTTTATTATACGTGTTATAATATTAAATCTTACTAACAAATAATTCGCATGACAGTTTGTGTGTTACGTTTATTTATCGTCGCTACCGGTTGCCCATATGAACGATTCCTCCTGGAGAGATTAGTTCAGATTTTGGAGGACAGCGCAAGAATACAGACATTTCTGATTCTTTTACGTGTAATGTTAAAGCACCGACACGAGACACCTGCTTAAAAACTATCCGAACGACTATGATATGAGTCATTTTAGTATTGTATAGTACGGGGTTGATCGACCGACCACAGGATTACAAATCAAGCGTGTTAACCACTGATCCGCTACTCTCCTGTCATTTGAATGTTTTACGTTTATTTATCGTCGCTACCGGTTGATCGTATGAGCGACGCCTCCTGAAGAGATCAGTTTTGGAGGATAGTGCAATGATACAGACAGAGACCCATTCCAGAGTCTCCTCTGGTTCTTTTACGTGCACGGTGTAAAGCACCGACACGTGACCTTGGTTCTAAGTCCCATCTGAAGGACTGTTAATATTATTAGGGTCAGACAGGGGATCGAACCTGTCAGAGTCTCTGGTATCTATAAGTATGCACACACTGCAATCATAGCACGCTATGTCGATCGATTTCATTGGTTCTATACATAGCCATCTATTAATACATGCATTTTCGTCTGATTCACGACGTTTCTTAGGTAAGGTTTGTGTCGATCGATTTGATAGGTTCTAAATATAGCCATCTATTAATACATGTCGTTACTTCTGATTCGTGTAATATGTTAATAAGGAGTGTGTCAATCGATTAGATTTGTCCTTAACATAGCTATCCATTAATCCGTTACTTCGAATTCATGACATATCTTAGTTAATGTATGAAGGTTGTAACACAACAAATAAATTGCCTATTAAATACATAGTAAAAGTAAAAACATACTTCTGACACCACATCCACTGTGAAGAGATATTCAAATAAGCCTGAAACACTCCAAGAATATTTCAAATTAAATGTTTCGCATAGCCAGTGCTCACCTGTGAATAACGTCACTGTGTTTACACACTGTATTCCTCCGCCAAATAATACAGTATACCATCCTGCAGTTTGCAATGGCCTGAATTCTTATACCACATCTTTTCTACACATAAACTAGTCTGAAGTCTTTTCACGTCACATCATTTCTCAAAAAACACAAAACCTATACACTGCCCGTCATGAAAATGCAGTTTTACCAAAAAGAAAAAATTAACTATATTAGTTATTGGGACTACATTCGACCGCGGATGCACTTCTGCCTATTTACATGTATACAACCTGAAAGCAGGAATTGGGAATTCTGGGTCGGTGTGCACCATAAAAAGTAATTTTGTAAAAGAAGCGAATCATACTTTGATGATGTTTTAATGTAGACACAGAGATTGTTTGCATTGTGAATGTAGTCTATCTGTGGCATTTGTGCATTTTATGGAGAATATTTGTGAATTTATTTCAGTACTACTTGGATGAGTAAACAAACATTGCAGCTATTATTCCTCCGCATTCCAGTTACATCGTATGGTGCATTTTTTCATGACATAATTGTGTTTAACTCCCAGCAGATGCCATGGAGTTTACAGAATCTTGTTTGGACGATTTATATGTTTTTAAAGTTATTTAACGTCGCTACCGGTTGCCCACACCCATATGCAGCTTACCTAACAACACATTTCCTGGACAGGCTCCAGCGATTAGCAAGTGCTTGTTTATACACATTTATGTTAGCTCGATTGCGAAATTAGTTCTTACAATTTATATTAATCACTCTCGAGACCTCATTCCTGATGGAATCCATCGCCACAGAAGAGAGAGAAGAGGCAACGTGGAATTTAAATGTCTTGCCTAAAGGCACAATCGTAACGGCTCCAGCGGGGCTTGAACTCCGGACCGTTCGCACCTGAAGCGAACGGGCATCAACTGCGCTATCACGACTTCAACGACTAATCAAGTCCTTAACGCACAAACCTCTGTATGAAACTGTTTCATATGATGAGACACGGTCTGAACCCGTGTCCACCAGTGATGATAAGTTACAGTGTTATACAAGTCAGCGATCTTAACAAATCGACCACGAAGGCGATTTACTATTGAACGGAGAACAGTAATTCAGAAAACAAGACTATCATTGGTTGATAGTTGACGGATTTGATCAAGATAAGAACAACAAAGGTACACCAAAAGTACATCAAAAGTATCAAAAGTACATCAAAAGTACATCAATAGAAATGGCACAAAAGAAAGAAAAGCACCACAAAGACGACACTCGAACACAACATGGCAACGTAAGTGATAACTGCTTATTGGCAGAGCACTTCATAATTATTGGGGTGAAATACATTGTGCATGTACACGAAACTCACAGAAATGGAATGGAAACATGAATTAGTATTGCCGATGTTAGGATACTTTACAGAAGTGCTGCTTGAGACACGCGTATGATGCTATTGTATGGAACAGTTTTATTGACAAGCTGCAATGAGAGACATCTCTAATTTTCTATTCCCTCCCTTGGTAGATAAAGTCTGATTTATTCGAAAAAGGTGAATAGGTTCTTTTTGTTCGAATCCTTTGTTTTTACTGTTGACCCCTAACCAGATGTTGCGGTATGATAAATGTGATTTTCTCAAAATCGTGTTAATTAACTTATAACATTCTTTTACAAATACGTACCCATTGTATTTACTGTAGAAGATATGTCGAGATATAGTAATGTAATTTAATACTCATAAGAAGCGATAGTGGAATAAAATTGCTAGCATGTTGTGCAAAGGAAACAACGATAAAAACAAAGGAAAATACTTAATAGGAACATTCTACTTTTAGGGAGTATTCAGGGGCAGTAACTCACCGATGGCTCTCATTGAACGTGAATAATATGGAAGACGATGTGTGCAATATTTATACAATATATGTACTCGCATGCTCTCCTCTAATCTTACTTAGTGTATACACATTTCTTTTAGCTCGACTGCGAAACATGTTTTCACAGCATTGGGTTACTCGGTCTCGAGATCGACCTAATTCCTATGGAGTCCATCGACATGGGTGAGAGAAAGGTGCATTGTGGGATTTGTGTCTAGTCTAAGAACACCACCACCGTGGTTGTGACGGGCTTCGAACTCACAACATATCTGTTAGAAGGCGGACACAGCAGCCATTACACCGGGGTAATACATGTTCTTCTCGTTTTTAGTTTAGTTCAAACTTTATTTATTTTACAACGATTACAACAATCGAGCTAAAAATAAATTTGAATAAACTAATGTATACTCAGAACTTAATTAAACAATAACATGTATTCTAGGAATAATGGGTACTGTTCTTGACAATTGTTAAGACCAATATCAGTTTACACATCTCTTAACTGCATTCTAAAACAGTGAGCAATTAAGAACATGGTGACCTGGACCACCGTATGACGCATCCGTGGTCGAGTGGTTAAGGTCCTTAACAAATCACGTGCCCCTAACCGCTGTGATTTCTGAGAATCCAACAATTAGAAGATCATATATTATAGTTATATTAATGTCATAGCTACTGAATCCATAGTTAAATAAGCGTTGAATTCTAATAACATTGTAAAATAAATAAAGTTTAAACTTTTAAAATAGATCAAGGAAATTGGGTATCATATGTTGATGAATTGCTTATAGTTTAAAGATCTGTGGTAATTTTTTAAACAAACACGACAGTCGTGAAAGACGTTAACACCATTTTAAACGATTTAATCCAGATACGCAAGTCTTATATTTTCTTTCTCTTGCGCTTTATTTTTTAAATAATTAAACAGATATAATCTGTTTAAAGATATAATATGTTTAAAGATATAACCTGTTTAAAGATATAATATTCTTAAAGATATAATCTGCTTAAAGATATAATCTGTTTAAAGATATAACCTGTTTAAAGATATAACCTGTTTAAAGATATAACCTGTTTAAAGATATAACCTGTTTAAAGATATAATCTGTTTAAAGATATAACCTGTTTAAAGATATAACCTGTTTAAAGATATAATCTGTTTAAAGATATAACCTGTTTAAAGATATAACCTGTTTAAAGATATAATCTGTTTAAAGATATAATATGCTTAAAGATATAATCTGTTTAAAGATATAACCTGTTTAAAGATATAATCGGTTTAACCCATAACCTGCCGAATAAATTGGACGAAATGTGCAAACAACATAGAACCAGATCAGCTCCACTATCCGAATAGCAAATATCATAGAGCCAGATCAGATAGCACATTTTGTGCCGTCTAATCTGGCTCTATGCTGTTTGCAAAAGCGACTTTAGTTGTGATTGGCAGGTTAAGGGTTAAGCTAAACAACCGTGATTGCGTTGCAATCCGGATATTGAGAAATGTATGTAGATACGAGTATTAATTGCCTTAATAACGTTCCATAATATTTGTATTGAAGATCAAAAGAATGAGTAGTGTAGCAGTCCTTAAGAATCATACTGGCATCATAAACATTTCAAAAACTGGGAATGTCTAGAAGAGAACGTTTTAACCGGCATTAATGATATGTGTTCACTTTCGAACGATTTATCGTCGATTAAAGAGTCGTACTCGAGAAACTGGAACGTACGGGTCGTAATCCTGACTAATAGATCACTCTCGTTTGTAATAACACTAGACGTGTAGACCATTGTAGATGTGCGTGTACCATCACATACATGAGGTATGGGCTGTCTCCCCGTCACTGTGTGGGTTGTAATGATTGCTAACTACGAGTTAGCTCATACTATTTATTATCTTTGCTATCAATGTAATTAGTATTTTCCTTACGTTACTGTATTCGTAATATGTTTTATTATATTATTATATGTTAGTTTCATATTGTTATATTATATGTGAGTTGAGTTAAATCATATTGATCGTGAGTTTTATTATATGTGAGTTGAGTTAAATCATATTGATCGTGAGTTTTATTATATGTGAGTTATATCTTACTTGTCGTGAGTTTTATTATATGTGAGTTATATCATTCTGGTCGTGAGTTATATTATATGTGAGTTATATCATATTGATCGTGAGTTTTATTATATGTGAGTTATATCATATTGATCGTGAGTTTTATTATATGTGAGTTATATCTTACTGGTCGTGAGTTTTATTATATGTGAGTTATATCATACTGGTCGTGAGTTTTAATATATGTGAGTTATATCATACTGGTCGTGAGTTTTATTATATGTGAGTTATATCATATTGATCGTGAGTTTTATTATATGTGAGTTATATCTTACTGATCGTGAGTTTTATTATATGTGAGTTATATCATTCTGGTCGTGAGTTTTATTATATGTGAGTTATATCATATTGGTCGTGAGTTTTATTATATGTGAGTTATATCTTACTGATCGTGAGTTTTATTATATGTGAGTTATATCATTCTGGTCGTGAGTTTTATTATATGTGAGTTATATCTTACTGATCGTGAGTTTTATTATATGTGAGTTATATCTTTGTCGTGAGTTTTATTATATGTGAGTTATATCATTTGGTCGTGAGTTTTATTATATGTGAGTTATATCATTCTGGTCGTGAGTTTTATTATATGTGAGTTATATCATTCTGGTCGTGAGTTTTATTATATGTGAGTTATATCATACTGGTCGTGAGTTTTATTATATGTGAGTTATATCATACTGGTCGTGAGTTTTATTATATGTGAGTTATATCATACTGATCGTGAGTTTTATTATATGTGAGTTATATCTTACTGATCGTGAGTTTTATTATATGTGAGTTATATCTTACTGATCGTGAGTTTTATTATATGTGAGTTATATCATTCTGGTCGTGAGTTTTATTATATGTGAGTTATATCATACTTGTCGTGAGTTTTAATATATGTGAGTTATATCATATTGGTCGTGAGTTTTATTATATGTGAGTTATATCTTTCTGATCGTGAGTTTTATTATATGTGAGTTATATCATACTGGTCGTGAGTTTTATTATATGTGAGTTATATCTTACTGATCGTGAGTTTTATTATATGTGAGTTATATCATTCTGGTCGTGAGTTTTATTATATGTGAGTTATATCTTACTGATCGTGAGTTTTATTATATGTGAGTTATATCATTCTGGTCGTGAGTTTTATTATATGTGAGTTATATCTTACTGATCGTGAGTTTTATTATATGTGAGTTATATCATTCTGGTCGTGAGTTTTATTATATGTGAGTTATATCATACTTGTCGTGAGTTTTATTATATGTGAGTTATATCTTACTGATCGTGAGTTTTATTATATGTGAGTTATATCATACTTGTCGTGAGTTTTAATATATGTGAGTTATATCATTCTGGTCGTGAGTTTTATTATATGTGAGTTATATCATTCTGGTCGTGAGTTTTATTATATGTGAGTTATATCATACTGGTCGTGAGTTTTATTATATGTGAGTTATATCTTACTGATCGTGAGTTTTATTATATGTGAGTTATATCATACTTGTCGTGAGTTTTAATATATGTGAGTTATATCATTCTGATCGTGAGTTTTATTATATGTGAGTTATATCTTACTGATCGTGAGTTTTATTATATGTGAGTTATATCATTCTGGTCGTGAGTTTTATTATATGTGAGTTATATCTTACTGATCGTGAGTTTTATTATATGTGAGTTATATCATTCTGGTCGTGAGTTTTATTATATGTGAGTTATATCTTATTGGTCGTGAGTTTTACTATATGTGAGTTATATCATTCTGGTCGTGAGTTTTATTATATGTGAGTTATATCTTACTGGTCGTGAGTTTTATTATATGTGAGTTATATCTTACTGATCGTGAGTTTTAATATATGTGAGTTATATCATTCTGATCGTGAGTTTTATTATATGTGAGTTATATCTTACTTGTCGTGAGTTTTAATATATGTGAGTTATATCTTATTGGTCGTGAGTTTTATTATATGTGAGTTATATCATTCTGATCGTGAGTTTTATTATATGTGAGTTATATCTTATTGGTCGTGAGTTTTATTATATGTGAGTTATATCATATTATTCTTGGGTTTTGATTGCTATACTGGCCGAGTTGAAATGTCACATTGACTACAAAACGATTAAGTACATATGATCGAGACACATAACAGCTTGTCTAGATTCTATACCATACAGACATGCCAATACCAACTCCTAAAATTTATTGCATTTTTGGCCTAATTGGATTTTTCAATTTCTGTGATAATCTGCAGGCTCGGGCTTTTAATGCTTTATAGGAGCTACGCGCCTGTATGCACTATATTCATCCCATACATATAGATGGTACCGTTTCTTCTGGTAGCCTCATACGCCAACAATAATGCAACACATGCAACGTACCTACCTGCCTCCGCTTTCCTTCGTAATTGATGGACCGAAATAATATAAACATCAATAATCTCTCCTGCACGCTCTCTAATATTGCCGTGCATGCTGAGTTGAAGCAATTAACCTACTGTGAAATCGTCACATTTTGTGAATGAAAACCCATTACATGTCGTATTCGTATTGCGCAACATTTCACTTAATAATCAAATAATGATTTGCCTGTGATTAATTACGAATGAACATTATGTTCTGCACATGCCTGCTGCTGCCTATTGAAATAAATGCGATTCAATCGTTTGATCCGAATTGTACAAACGGATATGTAGTCCAGTGGTAACACGCTGGACTGGTAATCCAGGGATCGCAGGTTCGATCCCCCGTCTGACCCTAATAAAATTAACAGTCTTTCAGATGGGACATTAAACCGAGGTCTCGTGTCGGTGCTTTACACTGTGCACGTAAAAGAACCAGAGGAGATTCTCGAATGGGTCTCTATCTGTATCATGCACTATCCTCCAACATCTAAAATAACTAATCTCTTCAGGAGGCGTCGCTCATATGGGTAACCGGTAGCGACGATAAATAAACGTAAAAAACACACGATCCGAATTGTCTCGTATTACCGATGAAGGAAATCAGCTGATATGTTGTGCATACATGTAATGCTATTTTGGACGGACGGTTTGCTGTATCCGCCAAATAATCGCGTCATATAGTGTGTTTTACGTTTATTTATCGTCGCTACCGGTTGCCCATATGAGCGACGCCTACTGAAGAGATTAGTTATTTTGGAGGATAGTGCATGATACAGACAGAGACCAATTCCAGAATCTCCTCTGGTTCTTTTACGTGCACGGTGTAAAGCACCGACACGAGACCTCGGTTTAAAGTCCCACTGAAAGACTGTTAATTGTATTAGAGTCAGACGGGGGATCGAACCTGCGATCCCTGGATTACCAGTCCAGCGTGCTACCACATGACTACAGATCCGTCTGTAATCGCGTCTTAAGCATAGCCTTAAGGTTATATATACGTAAATAGGCAGAAGTGCATCCGCGGTCGAATGTAGTCCCAATAACTAATTTAGTTATTTTTTCTTTTTGGTAAAAATGCATAATTTCATAACAGGCAGTGTATAGTGTTTGTGTTTTTTGAGAAATTATGTGACTTGAGAAGATTTCAGACTAGTTGATGTGTAGAAACGATGTGGTATAAGAGTTCGGGCCATTGCAAACTGAAGGTTGGTATACCGTATTATTTGGCGGAGGAATATAGTGTGTAAACACAGTGACGTTATTCACATGCGAGCACTGGTTATTTGAAACTTAAAATTTGAAATATTCTTGGTGTGTTTCAGGCTGATTTGAATACCTCTTCACAGTGGATGTGAAATCAGAAGAAATGAAAGATTGGAAATATAAATGAGTAGACAGTATGTTTATTTGTTGTTTTACAAACTTAAAACCACAATTTATTTATTACGTTTATTTAAAAGTTTAAACTGCATGCATCCGTACTATACACCGGGAATGTATTAGAACCTTTATTAGACTTTGTGGAAGTCGTGATAGCGCAGTGGATGCGCGTTCGCTTCAGGTGCGAAAGGTCCGGAGTTCGAGCCCCGCTGGAGCCGTTACGATTGTGCACTTAGGCAAGGCATTTAAATTCCACGTTGCCTCTTCTCTCTCCCTCGTGGCGATGGATTCCATCAGGAATGAGGTCTCGAGAGTGATTAATATAAGTTGACATAACTTGTTTCGCAATCGAGCTAAAATAAATTTGTATAGACTATTAGAACCGGGGATACTTCTGGAATTAACATGAGACTATAGCTCCTCCCACTAGTCACGTGATCAGGCGATATATTTTTTTAAAACTTTATTTATTTTACAACGATTGCCAAGCAAGTTTTAACAACTTATATTAATCACTCTCGTTGGCGCGGATGAAAGCGTATACTAGTATGTGGTCATTCGTGTGGCAGGAAACCGGAGTACCCGGAGAAAACCCACCTGTCCGATCTGGCGACCACCGTACCATCTCACATACTTCCCGGTCCGAGTATCGAACCCGGGTTGGCTTGATGAGAAGCGAGCGCGCTAACCACTGCATTAATCGGATAGCCTAACCACTGCATTAATCGGATAGCCTAACCACTGCATTAATCGGATATCGGATAGCCTAACCACTGCATTAATCGGATAGCCTAACCACTGCATTAATCGGATATCGGATAGCCTAACCACTGCATTAATCGGATAGCCTAACCACTGCATTAATCGGATAGCCTAACCACTGCATTAATCGGATAGCCTAACCACTGCAGCCTAACCACTGCATTAATCGGATAGCCTACTAACCACTGCATTAATCGGATAGCCTAACCACTGCGTTTATTTCAATGGTCGCCCCCTAATTAATCGAGGATATGCCTCCATAAGTACATTAGTCATATTATGTTTTGGAGGATAGTGCAAGATACAGAAGACACTCCAATTCCAGAAGTAGCCCTGGTTCGCTTACATGCCCGGTGTATAGCACCGATACATGAGACCTCCTTTCATAGTTCCGTCTGAAAGACTGTTAATATTATTAGTGTCAGACGGGAGATCGAACCTGCGATTCCCGCATTCCAGCGGTCCAACGTGCTATTCAATGGATGACTGTCCCATAACGTCCCAGTGCATGTATATGTCAGGGGTTCGTTCTGATATGGCCGGTTGATGAGCCGCCAGCTAGTTAAATAATGGTTACCGATTGCCTACCAGCCTGGTGCCTGGCACACAAGTATAGGATTCGGGAAGTATTGATGTTCATAAAAAAAGAGGTGTCTCAAAGTCAGAAATGGCTGGCCCTTTAAATAGGGGTGACACTATAATAAACAAACACTTTACTTACATTACTTTACTTATATGTTAATTTAGACTGTGCTCAACACAACATAGTGAATGATTTGATATCGTTGGTACTTTACTATTGTCCATTTGTCATGTATAAATTATTCAGATTTTTAATTTGTGAAGATGTCCACAAGCTAAATGTTTTTTGTGAAATTACTATGTGAAGATTACCTCCCCTTATAGACAGGTTTTAATAAAAGGACTATATGTATCATACTTCTTGTTATGTTATATTTATATTATATTTATGTTATATTTATGTTATATTAATGTTATATTTATGTTATATTTATGTTATATTTATGTTATATTTATGTTATATTTATGTTATATTTATGTTATATTTATGTTATATTTATGTTATATTTATGTATATTTATGTATATTTATGTTATATTTATGTTATATTTATGTTATATTTATGTTATATTTATATTATATTTATATTATATTTATTTATATTTATGTTATATTTATGTTATATTTATATTATATTTATGTTATATTTATGTTATATTTATATTATATTTATATTATATTTATATTATATTTATGTTATATTTATGTTATATTTATATTATATTTATGTTATATTTATGTTATATTATATTTCGGGTTTTACGCCTGCATCAGCACCATTTCTGGCTATATCGCCGGCGGCCAGTTTACCTAACAACACCTTTCCTGGGCAGGCTCCAGCGGTTAACCAGTACTTGGGTGCACCAACCTCCGTAAGAAACTGCCAACTTTTTCATATAAATGAGACACGGCCTGAGCGGGGCTCGAACCCGTGACCATCAGTGATGATAGGTTACAGTGGTATACAAGTCAGCGACCTTAACCACTCGACCACGTGGGCGGACCCCATCATACGTCTTGAGGTGTCGCAACAAAATTACTGTTTATTTTTAATTTGATTTTGGACGGGTCGGTGGGGGTGGGGTGGGAGGGTTTATAAATTCGCACCAACACCATATGTCATATCCGAACTTTCTAGCTAGTATCGGTGGAGCAAGACCCCCGAGTGCCCGTCCGAGCATTATCTCAGACACGGACGGACGGACACCTGGTTAGAAGCACCATTCTTCTGCAAGCCAGTCTGATAGCCCCTGTGGGATTCGAATCTATAGCAATGGTAGGGAAAGTGATTAGGAAGTCAACGACCTTGACTACTCGACCACGGAGGTCCCTATTTGTTGGCATCTCGAATCAACAAGTAATTTGTAAGAACTATAGTTTTGTTTATATTTCCCCAGCAATGCATACCTAGACTTTAATATAATGTGCATATTATTCACAAGAATTAACA
This sequence comes from Archivesica marissinica, assembly GCA_014843695.1. Classification (NCBI taxonomy): domain Eukaryota; kingdom Metazoa; phylum Mollusca; class Bivalvia; order Venerida; family Vesicomyidae; genus Archivesica; species Archivesica marissinica. Next base: position 35,885,441 of record CM026399.1, read on the forward strand.
GTAATACACTCCATTCTCTAGTCCGAAATTTATATCCTCCAAAACCTGAGCAGCATTTCCCTTCAAGTTGGGGTTTTAAAATCGCACCGACATCTTAGGTCAAAATCGTACCGACATCTTAGGTCAAAATAGTACCGACATCTTAGGTCAAAATCGTACCGACATCTTAGGTCAAAATCGTACCGACATCTTAGGTCAAAATCGTACCGACATCTTAGGTCAAAATCGTACAGACATCTTAGGTCAAAGTCACACCGACATCTTAGGTCAAAATCACACCGATATCTTAGGTCAAAATCGTACAGACATCTTAGGTCAAAATCGTGCAGACATCTTAGGTCAAAATCGTACCGACATCTTAGGTCAAAATCGTACTGACATTTTAGATCAAAATCGTACTGACATCTTAGGTCAAAATCGTACCGACATCTTAGGTCAAAATCGTGCCGACATCTTAGGTCAAAATCATGCCGACATCTTAGGTCAAAATCGTGCCGACATCTTAGGTCATATGGCGAGTCTCGGGCAATTAATGGCGGACGAAGATCCCGGATGCCCCTCTTAGCAGTATTTCATGCACCCGGGTAGGACCATCGATCACCCGCATGTCAGTGGGATACCTTCCTCATAATAATGACAATGGCATTTATTATCTACATCGGAGAGAGACAAGTGGCTTGGTGTCAATGACCTTCACCCCTTTGCATGGAGACCCTCAAATAGCACTAACACGTTGGACTGGTAATCCAGGAGTCGCAGATTCGATCACCCGTCTCACCTTCATACAATTAACTTTAATGCGATGTGGCATGGGGTGGGGGCATTTGGATCGGACACGACAGCAACAACGAAAAAGGGGAAAATTCAGCATCAATAATTGCTCATAATTGTTCGTCAATCGTTTTCTTTAAAGCATTAGGGGAGGACAATATCTAATGTTGCAAGAACTTATGTCCAACCCTTTTTGCTTTTTGATATTCATATCTTTCATTGTCATAATTTATATTTGTGTAAAAATATGTCGAAGAGCAATCATATATGATTAAACTAAAAAATTAACTTTCAGATGTGACTTTAAAGTGAGGTCTCGTGTCGGTGATTTACACCGTGCACGTAAAAGAACCGGAGGAGACCCTGTAATGGGTCTCTGTCTGTATCATTGCACTATCCCTTCAACGTTCTAAATGACTAATCACTTCAGGAGGCGTCGCTCATATGGGCAACCGGTAGCGACGATAAATAAACGTAAAACACACCAAAATAGTGTGAAAAATAACAACAGTAGAAACATCGTGAAAGAAGGGCATACAGACACAGTACGTAATAGCTCTTAGTGAAATTGTTGCCGTTTGTAAAAACAAACCAATTTGTATTGTTCTCAAGACCGCCGACTTGAAATGGAATTTATAGGAAATAGTACAGCGCCACATGCACGTCATTAACACAACATGAAATATTTACATGTGTGCATATATGTTGGCCATATCTATACCGTGTTCCGTTAGGGTTATCGTGGCTAGCTGATTCGGAAGGCGATGGTACGATGACACGATGGTACGATAACGCGATGGTACGATGATGCGACGGTTCGATGACTTGATGGTACGATGACGCGAGGGTACGATGACGCGATGGTACGATGACTTGGTGGTAGGATGACGCGATGGTACGATGACGCGATGGTACGATGACTTGGTGGTAGGATGACGCGATGGTACGATGACGCGATGGTACGATGATGCGAGGGTACGATAACGCGATGATACGATGCCGCGATGTTGCGATGATGTGATATGCGATGGTACGATGACGCGATCGTACGATGACTTGATGGTACGATGACGCGATGGTACGATGACGCGATGGTACGATGCGATGGTACGATGACGCGATGGTACGATGACGCTAGTTCACCGCTAATGCTTATCCTGCTCTCGCAAAAGCGTGGACGCATGACGTTTGTTGGCTCAGTTGCAAGCACAACAGGCTGGGTGGTTACAGCGTTTTGTTTAAAATCGGGAGGTAGTGAATTCGATCTCAGGCCTCAGTTAGAAGTACTGGTGAATTTCATTCAAGACTACCATGGCAAGAAAATAATAGTGTAATGCATTCACACTTTTCCTGCATAAAACCAACCAAAACATATATTTGAAAACAAGTTATATATAAGGAGTATACGATGACTTAATGCGATGATACGATCGTGGATTGTGGAAGTCGTGATGGCGCAGTAGATGCGCGTTCCCTTCAGGTGCAAAAGGTCCGGAGTTCTAGCACCGCTGGAGCCGTTACGATTGTGCCCTTAGGCAAGGCATTTAAATGCCACGTTGCCTCTTCTCTCTCCCTCGTGGCGATGGATTCCATCAGGAATGAGGTCTCGAGAGTGATTAATATAAGTTGACATAACTTGTTTCGCAATCGAGCTAAAATAAATGTGTATAGACGAACGATTATACGTGTATATTTATTAAATTAAAACGTTATTTCCATATTTCTGCTTTGAATTCGTTTTGAGTGACACTTTAAATTATATGCTCATTGAGAATTCTACACCAAGCTCCATAGTCGGTTTGGATCATGGCTTCGAGTTTATGCACATTGATATATATAATTCAGATAAGGCAAGCTACATTAATATAGGGATCCATACGTATATGTCAAAATGTCAAAGATTCTAGTAATAACAGAACACATAGAATACTCCTTGGAATACATTTCTGGATAATTTCCATCACTAGAGAATTCAGACATTGTTGTATGTCAAAGGTGAGTCAACGAAAATAGGAGATAGCTTGAAGTAACTGTGTATACGTGTTCTAACTGCTTCCCTTGGCGTAGATCAATAACCTAATAAACTGATAATATACAATTATACATGAAGTATTAGTTCTTGCAGCTTATATCTTATTTCCTATGAAAGTTTTACTGGTTACTGTTTACATGTTTCATTATGCTATTTCATGTTTTAATTTGTTGATGGTCTCGTGGTAGATTGACTTAATTGTTCAAATGAGTTCTCTCGTTAAATAAAGTCTTTATTATTATTATTATTATTAGTATTATTATTATTAATTATTATTATTATTATTATTAATATTATTATTATACACGATGTGAAACGTCAACCGGGGAACTACGCTTGTTACATGATAAACAAGGTACATAATGCAATTTATTTGAATTATAAGCAATTCATAATACTAGTTTTTTCTCTTGTATAAATGTCAGTATTCATGTATATCACTGTACTATTAAAAATAAATCATACCGGTATCCATTTTGTACAGGTAAAGGCACGTGTCTGCACGAGAAAGGCGTGCTAACTATATCAGAATGATTCACTTCAGAGGCGGACAAAATGGGGTTCTAACATTGATTTGGAAACACTTTATAAAATACAGTAATGATGATGATGATGATGATGATGATGATGATGATGATGATGATGATGATGATGATGGTGATGGTGATAATGATGATGGTGATGATGATGATGGTGGTGATGATGATGATGATGATGATGATGATGATGATGGTGATGGTGATGGTGGTGATGATGATGATGGTGATGGTGATGATGGTGATGATGGTGATGATGATGATGATGGTGATGGTGATGATGGTGATGATGATGATGATGATGATGGTGATGATGATGGTGATGATGGTGATGATGATGATGGTGATGATGGTGATGATGATGGTGATGGTAATGATGGTGATGATGATGATGATGATGTATATTCGTAGGAACGATAGTATTGTACATAACTGAAACAATGTGAAATACAAGCACGCACGCACGCACGCACGCACGCACGCCGCACGCACGCACGCACGCACGCACGCACGCCACGCACGCACGCACGCACGCACGCACGCACGCACGCACGCACGCACGCACGCACGCACGCACGCACGCACGCACGCACGCACACGCACGCACGCACGCACGCACGCACGCACGCCGCACGCACGCACGCACGCACGCACGCACGCACGCACGCACGCACGCACGCACGCACGCACGCACGCACGCACGCACGCACGCAACGCACGCACGCACGCACGCACGCACGCACGCACGCACGCACGCACGCACGCACGCACGCACGCACGCACGCACGCACGCACGCACGCACGCACGCACGCACGCACGCACGCACGCACGACGCACGCACGCACGCACGCACGCACGCACGCACACGCGCACGCACGCACGCACGTACGCACACACGCACGTACGCACACACACACACACACACGCACACACACACACGCGCGCGTACGCACGCACGCACGCACGCACGCTACACTCATAGCTAGCAAATGTATACAATGTTTAATTATGTTATGTATTTTCAGCTGGTGCAGTATGGACCTAAATGTGTGATGAATGATTTGTGCATTTTTACCAGCATTAATTTGGCCGCCACAATATGATATACAGCATACTTGGGCTTGATTTATAGATATAGATGTTGTTCGGCTGTCTCCAAATCCAATGCGTGACGTACACAATATTTTGTTTTATTTTAAGTTAATTTAACGTCGCTTCCGGTTGCCCATTTGATCGACGGGTTGTTTACCTAACAACAACTTTCCCGGGCAGGTTCCAGCGGTTAACCAGTACATGGTGCACCATGCACCAACCTCAGTAAGAAACTGCCAACTTTTTCATATGATGAGACACGGTCTGACACGGTCTGACGATCGAACCCGTGACCATCAGTGATGCATAAAAACGTCTATTTGTGTGTGTTTTACGTTTATTTATCGTCGCTACCGGTTGCCCATATGAGCGACGCCTGCTGAAGAGATTAGTCATTTTAGATTTATGGAGGGTAATGCAATGATACAGACAAAGACACATTCCAGAGTCTCCTCTGGTTCTTGTACGTGCACGGCGTAAAGCAAAGACCCAACTGAAAGACTGTTAATTGTGTTATGGTCAGACGGGGGGTCGAACCTGCGATCCATGGATTACCAGTCCAGCGTGTTAACACTGGACTACAGATCCGTCTATTTGCCAGCGACTACGACGTTCATATATTTGCCTCCTCTTCCTTGCACCAGTATCAGTTCTGCGAGTTGATGTGTGGGGCGCCAGAGACATGTTTGGACTTAGTCAAGGTCACTGATTTACCAGTTTAGCGCGAACATACCCTAACTGTATGTACTCATATTCGTTTTTTAGTTTATACACATTTATATTAGTTCAATTGCGAAACAAGTTCTTTCAACTTATATTAATCACCCTCGAGATCTCATTCCTGATGGTATCCATCGCCATGAAGGAGATAGAAGAGGCAACGTGGACTTTAAATGCTTTCGCACCTGAAGCGAACGCGCTATCACTGCGCTATCACGACTTCCACCTCGTCTTTAATTAATTAAATTCGTCTTTTCATAATTTTGGTTCAGTCATATTCTGTTTACAGTATGTTGTCCGCTCTTTTTGACATAAGTAAGTGCACAGTTAAAGATGAATACAAAATATATACTTAAACGTTTTGAGATTGCCCCACATTTTATGTTTGTCAGCTTTTCACATCTGTGCTCGTCATAATTCATACAAGTCTGATATAGGGTCAATTTAGAGCCGTTTTAAGCACTTGCCCCCTAACCGCTGTAGGTTCGAATCCCACTGGGGTGTCAAATTCGTTCAAATGAGGACGCTATCCAGTCGCTTGTGGAAGGTCGGTGGTTTACCCGTGTGCCCGGCCGTGCCTGAAGTACTGCTGAGAGAAGCAGCCGAGTCTCCCCCACCACTAATATCTGGAGATTTGCCAAATGACCAAAGCTGACTTTATTAAAGTAGTTAAATAATCGCAATTTAGAAACATATCATTCTTACAAGATGTTAAAGCAGCATTACATCGCAATAAAGGGTGTTTTGGGTAAAATATAAATACTAATTTGTGTGTGTTTACAAAAATCGAAATAGTCGCTCAGAAACGATAAAATTCCAATAAATTTAAACCGTCGTATACGCGAAATTGTTTATCAACACACGAAATGTAAGCACGCACAGCGCGCATGCGTGAAACAACAGAGGAACCTCTCGCGCGGATGTAGACATGTACCTAAAAGACTTAGCTAACAGAGGTATGAATCAACATATCAAGTAATTTAATTTAAAAATACAACGTGGGACAAATGGGGACGATGCTTTCCGAATGTAAACAAGTGCGGACGATGCGTTCCGGTTGTAAACAAGTGCGTTATCGATCGACTCGGAAAGTCCTACTTTCGATTTCGAGTTTGTTTTATCGCAAAAAAAACACTGTTTACCAAATGAACATAAGCATACAAAGTATAATGTTAGAATGTGTAGCAGCATTGCTACCCATACGTAAAAATTGAATTTTTCAAATATCTTTTATTTCATACGATGTAATACTGCTTTAAGACGATAATAATACTAATAATAATAATGATAATAATAATAATAATAATAATAATAATAAAATAATAATAATAATAACAACAATAATAATAACAATAATAATAATAATAATAATAACAATAATAATAATAATAATAATAATAATAATAATAACAATAATAATAATAACAATAATAATAATAATAATAATAATAATAACAATAATAATAATAATAACAATAATAATAATAATGACTTTATTTTACGAGAGAAATCATTTAATCAAAAGTTAATCTACCACGAGGCCCTACACATATATACAAATCAAATGACAGGAATATAAGTGAAAACTGTATATTGGAATAGACTAAATACAGTTATTACAGTTGTTCCCTGGTATATATACAAGCTATAATTAGAGATTACAATCAACAACAGAAGGAAAATACACACAGCAACAACGATGCTCATCACTACGTACATTAATTGGCAATGACACAAATCAGCTTCATCATTCTTCCCATCAGTCATTTGATAATGAGGTTATCAACTCACTTGAGGTGAAAGTGAGATAGCGCTGTTGTAGGGCGTTCGCTTCAGGTGCGAAAGGCCCGGAGTTCGAGCCGCGCTGGAGCCGTTACGAGTGTGTCCTTATGCAAGGCATTTAAGTTCCACGTTGCCTCTTCTCTCTCCCTCATGGCGATGGATTCCATCAGGAATGAGGTCTCGATAGTGATTAATATAGGTTGACAGAATTTATTTCGCAATCGCCCTAAAATATATTTCTATAAACTACAGATAAACTAACTCACTTGTGTTGTTATGTTATATATATTTATATGTTATATTTCGGGTTTTACGCCTGCATCAGCACCATTTTGGGCTATATCGCCGGCGGGCAGTTTACTTAACAACACCTTTCCTGGGCAGGCTCCAGCGGTTAACCAGTACATGGGTGCACCAACCTCCGTAAGAAACTGCCAACTTTTTCATATAAATGAGACACGGCCTGAGCGGGGCTCGAACCCGTGACCATCAGTGATGATAGGTTACAGTGGTATACAAGTCAGCGACCGTTACCACTCGACCACACTTGTGTTATACGAATAACGACACATATTATGCCGGGGGTAAATACTGCATCTCTAGTCAGGGGCCTCCCTTCCATTGGTTCATGTCCTGACTTCAAATTACTTGGTTTAAACATATTTATTCCACTATATACATTCACAAAACAATACATGCACACACAATCAAAGAATAGGAAATGATCAAAACGGAAGCAGAGCTTATATAGTTTATCTCCTTGCTGTTCAAAATACACAGTACTACTATATTGGACGGTGTGGAACTAATACATGTATACCAAATGTGCATATTGCTTAGAAATGACAGAAACATAATACCGGCAAGAATGCAGAAGAAAGAGAAGATATTTGAGAATGTAGTGCAGGCAGAAAGGGGTAAAATCATCAAGTGCACGTCTTTTTTATACGTTTATTTATCGTCGCTACCGGTTGCCCATATGAGCGACGCCTCCTGCAGAGATTAGTCTTTTTAGATTGTTGGAGGATAGTGCATGATACAGACAGAGACCCATTCCAGAATCTCCTCTGGTTCTTTTACGTGCACGGTGTAAAGCACCGACACAAGACCTCGGTTTAACGTCCCATCTGAAAGACTGTTAATTTTATTAGGGTCAGACGGGGGACCGTGCACGTTTTATATACATGTGGTCTTATATACATTTGGTTTCACTCAAAGAATCGTTTTGTATCACGAGTGAAGTAATTCGAATATTAGAATAGTATGTACATTCAAAGAAAAAGTGGTAGCTGTTTTCAAAAAATCCACAGCGTGATTGAATTAAGATTATTTTAAAAGCGATGCTCGTGGAGCCCACTTGACTTGGTTCTAATTCGTGTATGTAATACTTGTAGGTATCTATCACCATAATAGAAGAACGTAGGAGTTTTTCTTTTATGTTTGTTTATATAATTTTTAAAGGTGTTTAGAGTTGTGGAATTCCTAACGTTACTGTCTAAGTCATTCCATTCTCTTATTACGGATGGTAAAACTGAATTGTAGTATGAAGTTGTCCTGCAGTCAATTGATCGTATAGCGTCAGCATTTCGAAGATTAGATCGACTAATTGAAGCAACAGTTGCAGGTACAAGATCAGATAAGTATTCAGGTGTTAAAAAGTGTTTCTTTTTATTAAACAGAATTAGTTTGTGTTTGTGTCTACGGATACTTAAAGGTTCACAGTTCACTTCATTTTGTAGATCAATGAATGAAACTAGTTTAGATGTACCTGTTGCAATTCTGGCAGCATCGTTTTGAATTTTTTTTTCTATTTCATTTTTCACGAATTCGGAACAATTATCCCATACAACAACAGAATATTCTAAAATAGGGCGTATGAATGATGTATAAAAATGACTTGCCTTTCACTGCTGTAAGTTCGAATTACAATGGCGTCGAACTTTTTCAGACGAGGAAGCTATACAGCTGTTATTGGTGGAGGAAGACACCGGATACCGCTCCGAGCAGTATTGCAGGCACGGACTGACACACGGGAAGAACCATCAACCTTCCATAAGTCAACTGGACAGCTTCCTCGCTTGAAATAAATCGACTCCCCCAGTGGGATTAAAACCATATAGGCCAGGGGCAAGTGATTTGAACTATGTGTGTTTTACGTTTATTTATCGTTGCTACCGATTGCCCAAATGAGCGACGCCTCCTGAAGAGATTAGTCATTTTAGATAGTTGGAGGATAGTGCAATGATACAGACAGAGACACATTCCAGAGTCTCCTCTGGTTCTTTTACGTACACGGTGTAAAGCATTGACACGAGACCTCGGTTTAAAGTTCATATGGACAGGCGACGATAAATAAACGTAAAACACACAACATGCCGGCGTAGTTGCATGGCGTTACGGTTCGGCTATTTATCGTTCCTTTGTTTAAACCAATGGCGGTTCGGCATTTTATCACATGACATTTTCTTCTATATGTGATTGGATAGAAGAACCGGTGTTTGTATTGTAGATGCACGGTGTAAAACTGAGTTTTGTTTCACCCAAAACCCGAAAATGGAAAACATGTAATGTAGGTACGGTATTTCTAACGTCGCTATCGTTATGATTCATAGTTCAAAACTTACTTATTATAATAATGAGACGTTTCTTAAACGATCTTAAAGCGACACCACATGAATAAAAATGTTCTAACATTTGAAATTTTACCGACACGTAGCATGCCTTCATCGCATTCTTCTATAGTATACTTCGAATAATTATTATTTTCAGTCAGCAAACAGTGTGTGTTATTTCTTATACACATTTCGTTGAGCACGATTGCGAAACAAGTTCTTACAACTTATATATTAATCACTCACGAGACATCATTCCTGATGGAATCCATCGCCACGAGGGAGAGAGAAATGGCAACGTTGAATTGAGTTTAAGTGCCTTGCATATGGGCACAATCGTAAGTGCTCCAACGGGGCTCGAACTACATGCCTTTCGCACCTGAAGCGATCGCGCTACCACAGCGCTATCACGATTTCCACAATGTGTGTGCTTGCAATGTAACAAATTAAAAGTGAAAACGGACTTTACTGGATCGGTTCGTCACGCCCCTGAATACATTACAAAAACAACCAAATACACGCACGCACGCACGCACGCACGCACGCACACATACACAAAGCCCCATATAAACATATATGCAACATAATAACATAACTATATATTTCGTAATTATGTTTGAATGCGCCTCTTCGTGCCTCCACTGCCATACTGTAATGAAATAGTTGTGTTTGTAAACAATGACACACGGAGAAACGGAGAAAAACTGACATGTTCATTCCAGTGCTTCATTGTGCTTAACTTCTAGCAGAAACCCTGGAGTTTTCAGAATTACTTGTGGTATAAGTTGAATCTCGTTGTGAACTGAAAATATGAGTGTGACAGTTGGTCGATAAAGTCCGATTTATCCCAAAATGTATAGCGACCCTTTCAGTTGGAATCCTTTGTTTTTACTGTTGTTCCCTAACCAGATTTTGCTGTATGATAACTGTGATCATGCTAAATAAAATATAACAAACGTTATGCTTTCTTTGGCTTTTTTTTTTACAGAAGCACATTGAAAATATTGTAGGATATATATCTGGATACAGTAATTTAATCACCATAAGAAGAGAACGTTGTGAAAATCGATAGCATGTCATGCAAAGGAATCAACGATAAAAACAGAGGAAACCACTATGAGGATTTACATATAGGTTGTATATACGTAAATAGCCAGAATTGTATCGCGTGTAGTCCCAACAACTAATGTAGTAAAAATGCATTTTCATGACAGACAGTGTATAGTTTTTGTGTTTTTTGAGAAATTATGTGACTTGAGAAGACTTCAGACTAGTTGATGTATAGAAAAGATGTGACATAGGAATGCAGGCCATTGCAAACTGAAGGTTGGTATACTGTATTATTTGGCGGAGGAATATAGTGTGTAAACACAGTGACGTTATTTACGGGCTGATCACTGGCTATTTCAAACATTAAATTTGAAATATTCTTGCTGTGTTTCAGGCTGATTTGAATACCTCTTCACAGTGGATGTGGTATCTGAAGAAATGAAAGATTGGAAATATAAATGAACAGACTGTATGTTTTTACTTTTTAATATGTATTTAATAGGCACTTTATTTGTTGTTTTACAACCTATATACGTGTAGGGAGTACTCAGGGGCAGTAACTGGCTGAGGTCTCTCATTGAGCGTGTACATCAGTAGGATGTCGGTTTAGACCAGTCCTGCTGACTAGTTTAGCATGAGATTCTGAAATGTCTTCGATCTTCCAGTTCATATCTTGGATACGACATATAGGTATGGCATGTGGTGATGAACGATGAATAATCATGTCAGTCTATGTCGAAAACCAACAATGCGTTTCCCCAAAGATGACAATATATTATATGAATGATACCATTGTTCAACAAATAAAAAATGGATGATCTGTTATTCGCACACATCAAATAAACACTGACAATGATGTGTGTATTCTATGCGCAATATTTTTTCTTTTCAGATTTTTTTATGCGAGACATTGCTTTTATAATACTACTAATAATAATAATAATAATCACACCGGTGGACCTATCACATAGCGACTCTTCGGCTAGTATTGTTGGATGAAGATACCGGACCCGCTTCCCATACGGACTTTACTATATACCTTTAGTTTAAACATATTTTATTTCCCAATATAATACATATTGAACAATGCATACATCACGCATAATCAGAATACAGAAACAGGATTAGAATGGAAAACCGAGTCTTATATAATTCTTCTCCTCAATATACCTTTGGCGGTCAGAAGTTATTTTGGTCACGTGGTATAGGCATATAAATACAACCATGCAGGTTCGATCCCCCGTCTTGTCCTAATAAAAATAACAGTCTTTCTGAAGGGACTTTAAACCGAGGTCTTGCATCCTCCAACAATCTAAACTGACTAATCTCTTCAGGAGGCGTCGCTGATATGGGCAACCGGTAGCGACGATAAATAAACGTAACACACAGAATGTCTCTTTATATGAAAGTGTTGGCAGTTTCTTACGAAGGTTGGTACTCCAAGTACTGGTAAACCGCTGGAACCTGCCCATGAAAGGTGTTGTTATGTAAACGTCCCGTCCAATGGGCAACAAGTAGCGACGTTAAATATACCTTAATAAACAAAGAACATGTTCTTAGAAATATGACACGTCGGTTATAATACAAGTTCTATGAAATACAACCATTATGCCATCTATATATACTAGATAAATACGTCCTCCGAAAATACTTTCGAAAATAGATTTTGCTTGCATTAAATTCTGACCAGTTATATAACCGTCCCATATACCGTCTTCGTGGTTAAGGCGTCCGCCTACGGAGCGGAAGGTCGAAGGTTCGAATCTCGTTCGGTATTCGTTCTGATATGGCCGGTTGGTGAGCAGCCAGCTTGTTAAATAATGGTTACCGATTGCCTATCAGCATGGCGACTGGCATACAAGCATAGGATTCGGGAAGTACCGATGTTCATAAAAAGAGGTGTCTCATAAGTCAGAAATGGCTGGCCCTTTAAATAGGGGTGACACTATAATAAGCAAACACTTTACTTTTACTTTTTATATAATAACAAACTCTCCTTAAGCATTCGTTAGCTCGGAGAATTTAGCAAGTCTCTATAATATTTCAACAATATGCCATAGCCCTGTGAAGTCATATTCGTCTCGCATTTACTCTTGGGGCCAGCTAAAGACCGATGGTCTGATTGAGTCTGTAATTGGATATATTTTTAATTGGATAGTGGTCGTATTTTGATCTGTCTTTATCTAAATATCAATATTATACGACAGGCAGCATGACATGCAAATAATAAATTACTAAGGATCAACTTTATTTTATATCCAATAGGTCAATATGACCCGTGAGGTACAACAATTTACAAACACGAACATAACAAATAGTGGTGACAAATCTTGCGGAGAAGGCTAGTATGCATTGTTACGATGTTATTATTCAATTTAAAAATTAATCACAAGAACATACTAGCATAACAATGTTCATAATGTATATATCAAATCTGCATTTACTTACATTAAGAATATCACAACTTCCATTAAGAATATCACAGAGTACAACAGGTCGATTTGGCTTATCCCTGCGCCCACTACACCTGTGACATTCTTCCTTGGGTAAACACTGTTTGGCATATAATATATACCTGCATGCACACAATGAATAAAGATTAAGCACTTATATAATATGCGATATCACATAAAATCGCATTAACCACCCATATGTATATATAGTAACATATACATAGTATAACCACCCATATGTATATATAGTAACATATACATATTATAACCACCCGTATGTACATATAGTAACATATACATATTATAACCACGATGTAATATAGTAACATATAAATAAACCACCCATATGTATATATAGTAACATATACATATTATAACCACCCGTATATATAGTACATTATAGTAACATATACATATTATAACCACCCATATGTATATATAGTAACATATACATATTATAACCACCCATATGTATATATAGTAACATATACATATTATAACCACCCATATGTATATATAGTAACATATACATATTATAACCACCCGTATGTATATATAGTAACATATACATATTATAACCACCCGTATGTATATATAGTAACATATACATATTAACCACCCGTATGTACATATAGTAACATAAACACCCTATGTATATAGTAACATATACATATTATAACCACCCGTATGTATATAGTAAATATACATATTATAACCACCCGTATGTATATAGTAACATATACATATTATAACCACCCGTATGTATATAGTAACATATACATATTATAACCACCCGTATATTATAGTAACATATACATATTATAACACCCGTATGTATATATAAACATATACATATTATAACCACCTATGTAATAAGTAACATATACATATTATAACCACCCATATGTATATATAGTAACATATACATATTATAACCACCCGTATGTATATATAGTAACATATACATATTATAACCACCCATATGTACATATAGTAACATATACATATTATAACCACCCGTATGTACATATAGTAACATATACATATTATAACCACCCATATGTATATATAGTAACATATACATATTATAACCACCCATATGTATATATATATAGTAACATATACATATTATAACCACCCATATGTATATATATATAGTAACATATACATATTATAACCACCCATATGTATATATAATAACATATACATATTATAACGTTTCAACGTTTTATTTGTTTAAATCCAGAAGGTCTCAGACACTCAGACACTTGTGGTATAAACAAACGTGGCGACAGCACTTCACTAGCAAATATTACTAATATAACAACGTAATTGATTAGACGATAAGCTAATTATAGTATTCATGTTAATGCATGTACTTTTCGCACGTGTAAATCACTGCCTGTTCAATAAATATGGTTATCGTTTTATAAGGAGCTTTCATATAGGCGGGTCAATGTGTGTTTTACGTTTATTTATCGTCGCTACCGGTTGCCCATATGAGCGACGCCTCCTGAAGAGATTAGTTAGTTTAGAGTTTTGGAGGATAGTGCAATGATACAGACAGAGACACATTCCAGAGTCACATCTGGTTCTTTTACTTACACGGTGCACAGCACAAACACGAGACCTCGGTTTAAAGTCCCATCTGAAAGACTGTTAATTTTATTAGGGTCAGACGGGGGATCGAACCTGCGATCCCTGGATTACCAGTCCAGCGTGTTACCACTGGACTACAGATCCGTCTGTAGGAGGGTCAATATTGGATCACGTACTTTATATCTGTATCATTGGAGTTTGAGGACACACATGTATAATAGAAATACAATCGAAATGCCCGGAGTTCGAAACCACACTGGAGCCATTACGAATATGCCCTTAGGCATAAACTAAAAATCGATATATTTTATTATAGACTGTGTTATTATAAATGTGGGTGAAGTTAGCAGTGAGCAGTGTACTGCCAGTGTACTGCTGTACTGCTAGCAGTGAGCAGTGAGTAGTGTAATCCAGCGGTGAGTTGTGTATTCTAGTAGTGAATGATGTGTATATGCCAAATTTAGAAATAAATAAATAAAAATAATAAAAAAATATATTTATTTTTTCCCGTACTTGCTTTTTCTGGCAGTGAGCAGTGGGGAATGTACGAGTAGTGTATTCCAGAAGTGGGTAGTGTAATCCAGCAGTGAGTGGCGTAATCTAGTAGTGGATGATGTGCAAATGCCAAATTTCGGGAATATAATTATAATTTTTAATATTATTATTGCTTTCATTATAATCTCGCGTTCAATATACTAACTGCGGGGAGCATCACACCTGGGAAAGTGTCATCGGCAACAAGAGCTGCAACAAAGCACTCACTCCAGGCTTATCTGCAGACATGAGATTGTCTGCTGCTGAAAAGGCCACCATTGGATGTCCTGGACTATGGAGGGAGGCTCGGTGACCTAGGTTATGTGCCGGTCCCTTCATCAGACCCCATAGCACCATACTGTCATGGTACTGTTGCCAGAACATCAACCAGCAACTTGATAATAGGAGTGAAAGAAGATTCCCGGTAGTTGGGTGTAGAGGGTGAACTATAAAACTGATTAACCCATTCAACACCAAGTAACTCACATGGACTGGTCCATGATATTCATAAACCAATAAATGAATCAGAAAATCACATTTGGACAAGTTCATTTATCAAAATAGGTAATTATGTCTAAAAATAGTCATATCACTGACAACAAGTGCAGATCCTGATGAGACGGCTCGTCACGAGCCGGCTCATCTGGATCTACACTTTTTGTAAGCCTATTTGTTGTAAGCCCTGTTGAAAGGGTTAACAAAGATTTCAATTGAGATAAATTGCTGCTTGTTATATTGTTATGGACAGGGAGTCATTTGTACTCAAAACGAAGGGTTGGAATCGATTCAGCACCCCCAAAAAACCCTAGTTAGACATCCCACAAGGTAATATTGGCAAATGTTTATTTTTTGCCAAGGCATTATTTTTCGTCCGGGTACTCCAACTTTGATTAGCTCCCCAGAATTGTCCACAAGGATTTGGGTTAGGAATAAATTGAGAGGTGTTAGTATACACCTATATGAACACATTGGTGAAGAAAGCTATTGGTAAGCAAGTTTTTCACAGATGGTTAAGAACTTTTCTAAAATGCCCTAACTATACGAGATATATAAATATAAAGGAGATATAAATTATATAATTGACAAATTTAGAGATGAGAATTGCATTATATGACATCATATTGGTAAAATATCACGTGTGGACACGCAGTACTAGCACGTGTAAATATGTTGTAAAGATACACAAGTGCACGTGACTACGTGATCACGTGCTATAAAGATTGGAATTGAGAAATTATTATGCCTGCCTTATAGAAGGATAGGCGACTATGTAATTGAATAATAAGTCTGTATATGTTTTAGAAAGATAGTAAATTACCCCCCCCCCCTCATTGAGGGGCTTCTGTAATCTCATACGTCACGTAGCACCGGTTTTATTTTATTTTTTGATGTTTATTTATCGTCGCCCCCTGGTTAATCGGGGCAACGCCTCTATATGTATATTAATCATTTTATTTTCTTGGAGGATAGTGCAAAATATAGAAAACACTCCATTTGCAGACTCATCCCTGGATTCTTGTGCATGCCCGGTGTATAGCACGAACACTTGTTGGAAGTTAGTGCAGTGATACAGACATATACCCATTCCAGAGTCTCATCTGGTTCTTTTACGTGCACTGTGTAAAGCACCGACACGAGGCATCGGTCTATAGCCTCATATGTAAGACTCTTAATATTATTATGGTCAGACTGGGGATCGAACCTGCGATCCCTGGATTCGCAGTCCAGTGTGTTAAGCAATAGAACGTATAGCTACGGATCCTTCCTATCTAAGGTCAACAAACGCGGTAGTGTTATCACACACAAGTTAGCCCCATTCTAAATTAATACTACTTTCCCTATATGATAAAGAAACATTTCAATTGTCAAAATAATATCAAAGGGCATGGGCTGCCCGATTAGCGCAGTGGTTAGCGCGCTCGCTTCTCGCCAATGCAACCCGGGTTCGATCCTCGGACCGGGAAGCATGTGAGATGGTACGGTGGTCGCCATATCAGACAGGTGGGTTTTCTCCGGGTACTCCGGTCCCCCCCCCCCCCCACACACACACACGAATGACAATAGTTACGCTTCCATCCGCGCCAACGAGAGTGATTAATATAAGTTGTTAGAACTTGCTTCGCAATCATTGTAAAATAAATAAAGTTTAATATTTTGTATCTTGCACTATTCTCCAAAAACTAAAATGAGCAAAATGCTTATGGAGACATTGCCCCATTAACCAGGGGGCGACGATAATTAAGCGTATAACCTGTTCAGCATAACACAGAGGTGCGTTTCTCGTGAGTATTTGCCATGATTCGACATACTGGAACTATATGTACTACACAACTGATGGAAACATGCTTCAATTTATTTCGAGCCCCACTGGAGCTGTTACGATTCCCTTAGGCAAGGCATTTAAATTCCACGTTGCCTCTTCTCTTCTCTCTCCCTCGTGGCGATGGATTCCATCAGGAATGAGGTCTCGAGAGTGATTTATATAAGTTGAAATAACTTGTTTCGCAATCGAGCTAAAATAAATTTGTATAAACTAATTTATTTCACATGTATTGAATCCGTCAAACCTCCGAATAACAATCTCATTACGAACAATAAGATGGCAACATTTATCTCATCGGACATTTACAACTTTGCATATATTTACATGCATATGCTAATTTTAACTGAAACACATCAAACACGTTTCTCTAATCAGTTTCATTGTATCTGCTTGTATATTTACGTTCTCTGTACCACCCACGGCGACAAACGTCCTACGAAGTATCAAACCTGTCTCTATATAGTATGGGAACATATTCTTTCTATTAAAAAGAAGGATTCCCCTGAGATGTCTTTGGTTGATATTAATACCCACGGAACGTGATGAATTTAATCAAGGAAAAGGAATTACTAATCTTCGTACCATTCTTCGAAGGAATTTGTTTCATTTTGAAGTATAAATAGAATTGTGTGTAAAATGTTGGTTCCGGTTGCAAAGTGCATGTGCATAGTTTTTTTCAATTGAATACTATAATGTGTAGATGAGAAGAATTATGATATATCATTCTAATCATATTTCTGTATTTTGATATATGTAATGTATGCATTGTTCGATATGTATTAGATTGGGAAATAAACTATGGTTAAACTAAACTAATGTTTATCAATGTAGCGCAAGTTTCACGACGTTCAATTAGCACGACTATCGTTATCTAGCCTGAAAAATAGGCGACAACCAGTATCCGTTGGTCACACGGTTATGGTGGGTTATTGTTCGCTTTATGGTACCGTATATTGTTAGGGTTATGGATATGGTTATTGTTAACGTTATGGTACTGTATATTGTTAGAGCTAAGGTTATATTTAGGGTTATGGATATGGTTAACGTTATGGTACGGTATATGGTTAGAGCTAAGGTTATATTTAGGGTTATGGTATGGTTAACTTATGGTACCGTATATTGTTAGGCTAGGTTATGCTTAGGGTTATGGTTATGTACTATGTTACTTTATGGTACGTATATGTAAGCTAAGGTTATGTTTAGGGTTATGGTTAACTTTATGGTACGGTATATGGTTAGAGCTATGGCTATATTTAGGGTTATGGTTATGGTTATTGTTAACTTTATGGTACGGTATATTGTTAGAACTATGGCTATATTTAGGGTTATGGTTATGGTTATTGTTAACGTTATGGTACGGTATATTGTTAGAGCTAAGGTTATGCTTAGGGTTATGGTTATGGTTATTGTTAACGTTATGGTACGGTATATTGTTAGAGCTATGGTTATGTTTAGGGTTATGGTTAGGTTTATGGATATGGCTAGCTTTATAATACGGTCTAATTAGGGTTAATGTTATGTGTATGTTAGATGAAACCATATTGTGTGACAAAATAAAAAGTATGCCTATCTGAAACACAAATCTGAAAAAATGTAGGTTTATGCCATCCTAGAATTTTGAAAATTGTGGGGGGGGGGGAGAGAGCCATGTTATGCAATTGTGGCAACATTACAGAGGGCGGCAGGCGTATCATCAACGTATTCAGCTACCTTAACTTAATGCAAGGAAAAGGATTCGAATAAGTTACTATGTAACTTTTCCCCCAATCCTAACTGTGCTGTTGCAACTATTCCTATCGTATGTACCATTCTTGAATAACATAGTGTTTAACTAACTTAATGCTATTTTCCTGCCATCACACGCATAATGTAAATAATTAATGCTTGTCGTGTCATAATGCACACTGTCGTGTTACAGAAGATGCTTGGAAGTGAATCGAGCAATCAAGTGGTGAACAACATGTAATGCTTGTTTATATTCGCGAGATAAAAGTGCAGTAAAGTAGAGTTACGTGTAACTGAGGACGACTGTCAATGTGAATAGTTCCCGTTCCTGTGCTGGACTGGACCATGTTTGTTTTGTTTTTGATGGGTTTAATGTCGCGTCAACAGCTTAGGTTATACGGCGACTCGGGTAGAGTTGGGCCGCTTAGGTTATACGGCGACTCGGGTAGAGTTGAGCCGCTTAGGTTATACGGCGACCTGGGTAGAGTTGAGCCGCTTAGGTTATACGGCGACCCGGGTAGAGTTGAGCCGCTTAGGTCATACGGCGACTCGGGTAGAGTTGAGCCGCTTAGGTTATACGGCGACTCGGGTAGAGTTGAGCCGCTTAGGTTATACGGCGACCCGGGTAGAGTTGAGCCGCTTAGGTCATACGGCGACTCGGGTAGAGTTGAGCCGCTTAGGTTATACGGCGACTCGGGTAGAGTTGAACCGCTTAGGTTATCGGCATCAACTCCGCTTAGGTTATACGGCGACTCGGGTAGAGTTGAGCCGCTTAGGTTATACGGCGACCCGTAGAGTTGAGCAGCTTAGGTTATACGGCGATTCGGTAGAGTTGACGCTTAGGTTATGCGGCGACTCGGGTAGAGTTGAGCCGCTTAGGTTATACGGCGACTCGGGTAGAGTTGAGCCGCTTAGGTTATACGGCGACTCGGGAATAGTTGGGCCGCTTAGGTTATACGGCGACTCGGGTATAGTTGGGCCGCTTAGGTTATACGGCGACTCGGGTAGAGTTGAGCATCCGTGGCCGAGCAGCTACGGTCATTCGCTTTAATCCACTAGATCCCCATTGCTTTTTGTTCGAATCCCGCTGAGAGTGTGGAAGCTTTGTGGCTCTACCAGGATATACGCCCCTGTCTGAAATACTGCTCGGAGGCGCAACCTGTGTCTTCGTCCACCCGTAACATCTGGGGAGTCACCATATACCCTAAGCAAACAATAAAGGCTGTCCGATTAGCGCAGTGGTTAGCGCGCTCGCTTCTCACAAATGCAACCCGGGTTCGATCCTCGGACCGGGAAGTATATGAGATGGTACGATGGTCGCCATATCGGACAGGTCTGTTTTCTCCGGGTACTCCGGTTTCCTCCCTCCCACACGAATGACCACATTTACGCTTTTATCCGCACCAACGAGAGTGATTAATATAAGTTGTTAAAACTTGCTTCGCAATCGTTGTAAAATAAATAAAGTTTAAACTATAAACAACAAACGGGGAAATTCAGCATCAATAATTTTAATTATTACCGAGTAATCTTAATTGTTCGTCAATGTTCGTAAATCGTTTTCTTTAAAGCAAGGGGAGGACAATATCTAATGTTGCAAGACCTTGTGTCTAACTCTTTTTGCTTTTTGATATTCATATCTTTCATTGTCATAATTTATATTCGAGTAATAAATACGTCAGAGAGCAATACACTATATGATTAAATCCTGTTGGTTCGACTTCAAGCTCAAATTTAAAGTCACATTTCCTATAACCAAGCATAATTGCCTTAAAAAACTGATCGAAAATGTATAAGAATTGCAATTGTTTGTCAGATGTTCTAAATAAGTCACAATCTTAGAATGAATAGCTAAATTCATTCGACTTGTAATAGGAAGTTATAATCTAATTGGAAGAAATTTTATATCCAGTATTTGTCACATAAACTTGCTAGACGAACTCATTTAGAGGTTGCAGAGTACTACTACCTCTATAGAACAAAAATATATAAATATTTCAATTTGGTATCCAACGAGGCCTCAGTCGCTGATATAGACTAACCAATCCTCCGTCGATGCTCCATCGCTGCTGAGTGATAAATCGTTCGTTCGTAACACACCTGGTATTATAAGGCGTTGGATACTATAGGTTCATCGATGTAACTCTCTTTCCGGATGCTTCGTTCCTGTGGAGATATACATGCTAGACCTGTATTCGAGAGTCCAGCACAGACAGACATACGGACGGGCGGACAGACGGAGTTTTGATGAAGCTTCGATAATTATATAACACTGTAGTTCAGATTAAAATCAAATCAATTTAAATTAAAATGTTGTTAATTCATGTGGGTGAAGTTAGCAGTGAGCAGTGTACTGCCAGTGTAATGCTGTACTGCTGGCAGTGAGCAGTGTACTGGTGTACTGCTAGCAGTGAGCAGTGAGTAGTGTAATCCAGCAGTGAGTTATGTATTCTAGTAGTGTATGATGTGTATATGCCAAATTTCGAAATAAAAAAAGAAAAAGAAAATGTTTTTTATTTTTTTACTGCCAGTGTACTGCTGTGCTGCTGGCAGTGAGCAGTGTACTGCTGTACTGCTAGCAGTGAGCAGTGAGTAGTGTAATCCAGCAGTGGGTAGTGTAATCCAGCAGTGAGTGGCGTATTCTAGTATTGTATGATGTGCAAATGCAAATTTTCGAAAAAATAAATAAAAATAATATTATTTTTTTTATCTTTTTCCGTACTTGCTTTTCTGGCAGTGAGCAGTGGGGGAATGTACGAGTAGTGTATTCCAGCAGTGGGTAGTGTAATCCAGCAGTGAGTGGTGTATTCTAGTAGTGAATGTGTAAATGCAAATTTTCGAGAAACAAATTTAAAAATAATAAAAACATTTTTTATATCTTTTTCTGGCAGTGAGCAGTGGGGAATGTACGAGTAGTGTATTCCAGCAGTGGGTAGTGTAATCCAGCAGTGAGTGGTGTATTCTAGTAGTGTATGATGTGCAAATGCAAATTTTAGAAAAAAATAATAAAAATAATAAAAATATTTTTTATATCTTTTTCTGCTTTTCTGGCAGTAAGCAGTGGGGAATGTACGAGTAGTGTATTACAGCAGTGGGTAGTGTAATCCAGCAGTGAGTGGCGTATTCTAGTATTGTATGATGTGCAAATATTTTCGAAAAAAATAATAAAAATAATAAAAAATGGTTTGATCTTTTTCCGTGCTTGCTTTTCTGGCAGTGAGCAGTGGGGAATGTACGGGTAGTGTATTCCAGCAGTGGGTAGTGTAATCCAGCAGTGAGTGATGTATTCTAGTAGTGTATGATGTGCAAATGTAAATTTTTGAAAAAATAATAAAAATAGTTTTTATATCTTTTTCTGCTTTTCTGGCAGTGGGCATTACGAGTAGTGTATTCCAGCAGTGGGTAGTGTAATCCAGCATTGAGTGACGTATTCTAGTATTGTATGATGTGCAAATGCAAATTTTCGAAAAAAATAATAAAAATAATAATTTTTTGTTTTACCTTTTTCCGTACTTGCTTTTCTGGCAGTGAGCAGTGGGGAATGTACGAGTAGTGTATTCCAGCAGTAGGTAGTGTAATTCAGCAGTGAGTGGCGTATTCTAGTAGTGTATGGATGTGCAAATGCAAATTTTCGAAAATAATAATAAAAATAATAAAATAAAATTCTATCTTTTTCCGTACTTGCTTTTCTGGCAGTGAGCAGTGGGGAATGTATGGGTAGTGTATTCCAGCAGTGGGTAGTGTAATCCAGCAGTGAGTGGCGTATTCTAGCATTGTATGATGTGCAAATGCAAATTTTCGAAAAAAATAATAAAAATAATAAAAATATTTTTTACCTTTTTCCGTACTTGCTTTTCTGGCAGTGACCAGTGGGGAATGTACGGGTAGTGTATTCCAGCAGTAGGCGGGTCAATATACGGTTTAACCCCAAAAAAATTGCAACAAATTGTTTTATTGTTTTAAATGCATTGGGGGGTCATACTAAACCCCAGAAAAAAAGTCTTCGAAAATCCCACCACGGGAAAGTGGTTAATTAGCATAAATTCAAAATGGCCACGCCCTGAAATATCAATGTACTACAAACTTTTTTATGGTTGGAATTAGACCCTATAAATGTATTACCAATAGATAGAAACATGATATCTCTTAACTAAATAAGCATGTTGAAAATGTTCTATGACGTCACTGTGACGTAGAAATGACGTCACCATGACGTAGAAATGATGTCACGGCTAATGTATTGCACTAAATTTTCAAAAACCAATGAAAATGAGCAATAGTAGTGCCACATTGCCACATACGATAGATTACAGGTCATCATTGTCATCGTCATTGCCAGTATCCTGATCCGCCTGCGAATGGTTATGAGGGTTGTTGCATGAATCAAGTTGGCACTGTCCACAAGCAGATGTACAGGGTAATCCATAGGTTCGACAAGTGCAGCGTTGTGTACTGCAGCCTGCTGTGCAGTTGCAATGGACTACTTTTATAGATTGTCTGGTGCGGCATTCTTATCAGTCATTACTGGGATGAATTGATTGGCCTCAGATTTCCATCCCCAGTCTGTTGCATCGAGGCTAGTCTCTTTTCCCATCCATGTCATAATCTGATAGTAGACTCGTAAGGAATGGTATTTTGTTGCAGATGCAGTTGGTGGAAGCCGTTTTGGTGTTACAAATGATGTGGCAGAAACGACTTTCTTTGTTAAGATGCTATGTCGCAATGACGTGAGAGTGTCAGATGTAACCTTTCCGCCAAACAGAAGAATCATCGCTTTCAATCCATTTTCTTCAATAGTGTCACATTTTTGGCCTGGTTCAGTGAACGCAAGGGCACAAGACTTCATGTTAGTGTCTCCTTTCGAAATTTTCTGAAACAGTACCTTTTTGCCTATCCCAAAGATGCGTGAGGTGGTATCACACCCTGTAAATGCGTGAACAAAGAGCAGCAGAGAACATAACTCGTTACCCAACAGGCACTTTAGCTTGTTAATGTTGTAAACTCGAATTTGGCTTTTAGACTTGTCCGAACGATAGTATAGACATTTTCTTTCTGGTTTTGAATGGTAGAGGAGGAGAATGAGCAAATCAGTGTCTTCACCTATGAGAGTTGTTGACTGAAACTCTGATGCTGCAATGGCTGCTTGTACAATATCACAGTCAGCATCTCCACGTGCATTGATTACATTGCATCCTTTCTCCCTTAACCTTTGGCTGATGATGTTGATTAAACCTTGCTTGTTGCAACCTCGTGACAAAAACTCTTCTTTTTTCCCCATGAATACAGTCTCTGCTGTAAAGTTTACTATAGGATGCTTTGTCTGTTGACGTCGCAGATGAGCGTTGTCCTTTATGGATGGTTCATCAAGATATCCATCAAAGACAACTGTAGCTTTCCCATAATTGTGAAGGGTAAGGTCCACATAGTCATTAGCTATCACGCCATAGGTACTTCCCTGTGTCCATTTAACGCGGTGCATTAGTGAACCACCATCTAACACATAATGTTCAGTCTTTGGTATTTTGCCTGAAACAGCCTCATATGAAGAACTACTTGAATATTCATCAATTGCTTTAGCAAGCTGGGGTTTGTCTGCTTTCCTGAATATGTTGTTTGCATCAAAGAGGGCTGGAGGAAATGGACTAAGTTCATAACTAAGAGCCTCCTCCAAAGAGACGTCCCCTGCTCTAGAAATGACAAGAAGCCTCTGAAACAACAGAGCAGGGTCTATAGTGCGATCTGCAGTAACGTTGATTGCGGATGCGTCACCCATTGTTTTAGCCTTTTCCTTCCGTTTGCATGTATATGTAAATACTGGCTGTCCAGTCATTTTTTCAATGACTTTTTTCACAACTGATTGAAAATCATCAACATTCACATCATCTTTTGCAACAACTCCAGTTACAATATTTCGCAAGCTGGGATCCACTGAGAAAGGTGTGCATGATTCAAGTTTATCTTTAATCTTTGCCAGGTCTGACTGATCCCGTTTCATCCGCGATTTCATGGAGTCCTTGTGTTGTACACTTGTTGTAAAACAAAGATTATTGAAATCTTGCATGGCAGCATTATATAAAGAACATACTGGGGATGACAGTGTCCACAGTGCACGCTGCTCCTCCGTCATGCCACTACCCCTTGTCAGACCACCAGTTGACTTCAGTGATCTCATCAATGTCTGTTCGATCACAAGGTCACAACCAAGACCAGTCCAAAATTGATCGGTTCGGCGAATAACATGAAAACCATCTTCAAACTTTCTATGTACAGTCGGATTCGTCTTTTCCAGTTGTTGCATGTTTTGTAGATACAGATATGCTGATTTCAAGTAATTGAAATGGCCTGCAGCAGCGAATATTGGCAGGCATTCAGCCACAGCAGAAAGATGTGCCTTCCACGAACCCATACGATCGGCCATGATCAGCATCCTACCCACTTTAACCATATTAATGTAGGAAAGCCACAGTTTACTTGTCCTTGATCGACTAGTGAGTTCTTGTCTCCTTTTCTCCAGTGCTTGTTCAATTTTAATCTTCAAATCAGATGTAGCTAGGGATTCCAAATTGCTTTCTCCTGCAATCAGTGAGGTGTAAATATCCTCATACTGATCGACTAAGGTAGCAAACTCAGAGTCACTGTCAATGAGATCAGACACTATCATGCCATTTATACATTTCTCTACTAAAAGGTGTCCACGGAATGCCCTTTGCATTGATTTTCCAGTGAACATATGCTTAACCGCATTCTCTCCATAGACTACCTCCAGAGTTTCTCTTAAGCCAGAGCCTTGCATCAGTGTACCGATGGCACCTAGCACATTCATAAATGTATGAAAACTGCCAAGCATCAACGTTATTTCTTTCAGTGGACTGTTCGTTTGTGCGTTATAGATGATCTCGGAGGCCTTCCAAAACAAAGGTTGGTCAAAGGTTATTATGGGGGAAATTTTGTATCTATCTGCCAGATTGCAAACGTAGTTGAGTGTGAACAGAATGCATGTGGGATCTCCTGGATACATATCTATCATTGGCAGGAAGTGTACAGAGGACTTGCCAGGGTGTTCATTTCCGCCATGAAGAAGATGCATCATACCCTGCCAATTGGGAGTTTGCTGGTGAAAGCAGAATGAAAGCTCCCAAAGAACGTCTACAGCTGGCACGCAACTGGGCATTACTGGAAGAGTATCGAACATGACATGTTTGCGAGCATAGTTTGAAAAGCGATAGTCAACTATATCTATTTTGGACAGTTCTGTTATATTCCAAGCAGAAACATTCTTCCTTGGTACCACATGGTTTATCTCCTTTCCAGGTGTTATTGCAGCTATAATTCCCATCCCATGAAAGCTTCCTTTTCCGTCAAGTGTCAGGATGTTGTGGTCCACATTGTCTGCTACAAATAACGCCATCCCTTGAACGTCTTCACCCAGTACATCGGGAGCGACCAAGCCAGCAGCATTTATCTGAAATCTATGAACTTCCCCATAAGGGGAGCCAAACCCCATCACAGAAAGAGTATCAACTAGGAACCTGGACTTATATAGATGGTGCAGTTGAGAAGCAAGTCATATTTGCAGTGGTGCCAATACAGCCCTAGGTCGGACTGCTTGAATAATTGACTGACCAATAGAAGCAACCTTTTCGTGTTTGTGTGTACCAACAAATAATAAATTCAAGAGCATACGAAGGGATGAGGGCAGATAGTTCAGGGCAGCATCCAGTTTAAGGCTTTGAGAAGACGGATACTGATCAGTTATTGATTGAACATCCGTCTTGATATCACACTTTATAAGCTTTGCTGCAGTCACAATAATTGCCCTTTTCTGGCTTTCCTCATCACTGCTTTTAGCACTCTTGAAGTATGCTCGAAGTATTTGGGAAGTCTTGTCCCTCATGGTCACAATGTCCTGAACACCTCCTTGTTCTGCTATATATATAGAATCACCATAATGTTTTTTCAGTTTTTCCTTCAGGTACTGGTTGCCATAGGGAACAGAAGTTTCATCTAAACAATAGTCTCTCATTCTGTACGCAAGGTCAGTTACTGTTAACTGTTCCTCATCATTTGCTTCTAGGTAAGCGCAGACCCTGAGAAATGCCTGTTGTTGGTCTTCATTCTTGTGCCTACCAGACTTTCTGCACTTTGCCATTGGCTCTGT
This sequence comes from Archivesica marissinica, assembly GCA_014843695.1. Classification (NCBI taxonomy): domain Eukaryota; kingdom Metazoa; phylum Mollusca; class Bivalvia; order Venerida; family Vesicomyidae; genus Archivesica; species Archivesica marissinica. The sequence continues at coordinate 35,912,829 of CM026399.1, forward strand.
CCTATACTGCTCTGGTATGTCACACCCGGAACGAAAGTTTACACTGCACTGCTGGTGATAAATACAGTCAGCTGCATGCAAATCTTTACAAAAATACTCGATTCGGCACTGTACAATAAAGGACCAGTCATCAGATCGTTCTTCACAATGTGCCAAGACAGTCCTAGGAAAGGCATCAGTTTTAACTTCACTAACATTATCACTGTGACCATGGCTATCCCCTAAAGCCGCTTGTCCACAGAAGAGGCAATCTGTTGTATGGTCCGATGCTGACTCGAGCACTTTTCTTTCTTACACAAGGTGATGATTCTCTACCACGTTTCAAAGTTCGATTAATATCTTGTTCATTGGTGTACCATTTACGACAGTCTTTATGAACTATTTGACCTTCTGTCACAACAACATCATCACGACCTCGTTTACGACTTGAATCATTGATCTTATCAGCTCCCTTCTGGAAAAGCTTGGCAATGTTACTTGCGTCATCATTGTTGATTTCCTTATTACATATAGGGCATATTTCTTCAGCTGCACTCATTTTTACTACTGAAAAGAAGGAAAAGGCCTATATCAGATTAATATATATGCTTCAAATATCTGCTAAAGGCCCATGGGTGGGGCAAAAGGCACATGGGTGGGCTTTTTGCCCCATAGCATGATGGGCCTCTTGCCCCATTTGACCCACTAAAACAATAGAAAGGTCACACTCTACTTTCGCCCATTATCACCAAAGTGTCGTTTGCAATATCACTAATAAGTATTTTAGCTTGTCACATTTCCATTTATCCAGACAGAATGCCAATTCCCTGTGATGTTATCCACAAAATGGTAATGCATGTTATGACTAAGGTTTGTGCATAAAATGCAAAAATGCATATAAGTGTACTTACTGTTGTCTGCAGTTGCAGGATGTTTTGACTGTTTGATCTACAAGGTGGCAGCACCAATGTGAAAAACAAACCCTGGTGGACAAAGCTGTGACGTCATGGTGACGTCAATTCTACATCACAGTGACATCATAGAACATTTTAAACATGCTTATTAGGTTAAGAGGTATCATGTTTCTATCTATTGGTAATACATTTATAGGGTCTAATTCCATCCATAAAAAAGTTTGTAGTACATTGAAATTTCAGGGCGTGGCCATTTTGAATTTATGCTTAACCCCTTTCCCGTGGTGGGATTTTCGAAGACTTTTTTCTGAGGTTCAGTATGACCCCCCAATGCATTTAAAACAATAAAACCTTTTGTTGCAATTTTTTTGGGGTAAGGCCATTATTTTTCATATATTGACCCGTCTACTATGTGACGTGCAGCGCATGAGGTTGTACATACTATGACGTCATGGTGAATGATCTATGTGACGTGCAGCGCATGAGGTTGTGCATATTATGACGTCATGGTGAATACTTTTGAGTGATTTTGAATGTGTAGATCCGACACCAAAATATACGAATTTGCCTGAAGGGTCTTTGGTATGCTCTCCCAGTAAACATTTGAATCCTAGAACGTCAATGACGTCTGACGTATTCAAATTTACATCGTGGATGTGCAAATTTCAATATTTTCACAGATATGAATTTGACTTTTTATGCTATGCAGAATGTATGTGACATCCAAGTTGACAACCCAACTCTTCGTCCTTCGTCTAAACTGTTTTATTGCGTTTTGGGTATAATTATTTTAGATTTATTATTTTCTGGGACGATTCAGCGCCTTATAGTAGCTACGTATCTGATGATTAATGTGTATGCATGTTAAATGTAATCTCGTTAAACCCTCATACAATGAACAGTTTAGCAGACATGTCTGTAACCTACTTCTCAAATATATTATGCCATAGACAATGTGAGTGATGAATTACTAGTTTGTTGATCTGTTTATTGTAATATTCAAAAGAACAGTTTAACTCGTTCAAAATATATTTTTTAAACATATACATACTAGTATATACAATACACAACCAACGCGCGCTTTACGTTTATATATAGTATAACTATATAAATGGCATATTGTTTGTAATATTGTTTCTGTGTCGTCATATTTTTTCTGTGTCGTCATATTGTGTCTGTGTCGTCATTTGTTTTATCTGTGTGGGGTTATATAGAATGCATACCTCTAACGTAAAGTTCTCTGCAGTAGATATATAGAGTGGGGAGTTCGGGTCTGCCAGCTCTACAGTCCACGTCTCCTTGAGATCAAGGTCACCCACAAGGGTCAATATTTCTGGAAAAAAAACCCATAATATTATGTCTGAGCCATAAATGACTAAGTGGAAGTCATGATAGCGCTGTGGTAGCGCGTTCGCTGCAGGTGCGACATTTCCGAAGTTCGAGCCCGCTGGAGCCGTTACGATTGTGCCCTGAGGCAAGGCATTTAAATTCCACGCTGCCTCTTCTCTCGATGGATTCCACCAGGAATGAGCTCTCTCTCGATATTAATATGTTTCGCAATCGAGCTAAAATAACTTGGTATGAATTAAATGACTAATATTCACAACTGTTTACAGTGCTATGCAACCAATGCATCGTTGCACACAGATCTTCCTAACCAACTAAAGCCCCCTACCGCCAGTTCCTGGATCCACCCCTGGGATGATCCAAATGTATGGGTATTCGACATGTACTATATGTAGGGTATGCTATATTCATAAATATATGTTTACATAATGTCATGCATCATAATTTATGTTTATTTAAGTCGTGCACATCGTGTATAATACAAGCCTTCACATAATATAATAGCTGCGCATTTAACGTGTCTCGTTTTCATGTCATTCACTGTATTCAGGTGTCAACATGTCTGTGTGTGTTTTTCGTTTATTTATCGTCGCTACAGGTTGCCCATATGAGCGACGTCTTCTCATTTTGGAGTTTTGGAGGATAGTGCAATGATACAGATAGAGACCCATTCCAGAGTCTCCTCTGGTCCTTTTACGTGCACGGGGTAAAGCACCGACACGAGACCTCGGTTTAAAGTCCCATGTTAATTTTATTAGGGTCAGACGGGGGATCGAACCTGCGATCCCTTGATTACAGCGTGTTACCACTGCACTACAGACCCGTCTGTGTCACCATGTTTGTGCATTATATATACGACACTTAACGGGGTTTCAAGTTTATATGACGTATTGGGTATTATTTTATGACGCTTAGCGGTTACGAGTTTAAGACGATTAGCGGATTGGTTTATGACGTTTATCGATCTTATGACGTTTATCGATCTTATGACGTTTAACGATCTTATGACGTTTAACGATATTATGACGTTTATCGATCTTATGACGTTTAACGATCTTATGACGTTTATCGATCTTATGGCGTTTATCGATCTTATGACGTTTAACGATCTTATGACGTTTAACGATCTTATGACGTTTATCGATCTTATGACGTCTAACGATCTTATGACGTTTAACGATCTTATGACGTTTAACGATCTTATGACGTTTATCGATCTTATGACGTTTATCGATCTTATGACGTTATCGATCTTATGACGTTTAACGGTCTTATGACGTTTAACGATCTTATGACGTTTATCGATCTTATGACGTTATCGATCTTATGACGTTTAACGATCTTATGACGTTTATCGATCTTATGACGTTTATCGATCTTATGACGTTTATCGATCTTATGACGTTATCGATCTTATGACGTTTAACGATCTTATGACGTTTAACGATCATATGACGTTTAACGATCTTATGACGTTTATCGATCTTATGACGTTATCGATCTTATGACGTTTAACGATCTTATGACGTTTATCGATCTTATGACGTTTATCGATCTTATGACGTTTATCGATCTTATGACGTTATCGATCTTATGACGTTTAACGATCTTATGACGTTTAACGATCATATGACGTTTAACGATCTTATGACGTTTATCGATCTTATGACGTTATCGATCTTATGACGTTTAACGATCTTATGACGTTTATCGATCTTATGACGTTTAACGATCTTATGACGTTTATCGATCTTATGACGTTTATCGATCTTATGACGTTTATCGATCTTATGACGCTTATCGATCTTATGACGTTTATCGATCTTATGACGCTTATCGATCTTATGACGTTTATCGATCTTATGACGTTGAACGGTGCTACAGGGCTCTTCACCACTGTATATTCGACTCCCATTGGGGATGTGGAATTATTTCATGTGATGAAGCTATCCAGTTGGCTTACGGAAAGTCGGTGGATCTACCCGGGTACCTGTCCGTGCCTACAATACTACACGTAGGTGGCACCCGGGGTCTTCCTCCGCCAATAATAGCTGGCGAGTCGCATAAGCTGTTGGTGCAACTTTATACCCCCAACACAAACAAACAAACAGACACATTACGATTAGCTCGATTGCGAAACAAGTCTATATAACATTATTGTTGTCAGTATCTATAGATCTCATTCCGAATGGAATCCATTGCCATGACGGAGAGAGGCGGACATATGGATCCAAGTGTCTTACTCGCGAAACATTATCAACATATTGCAGTCGATCCATTCGGGCAGGTATTATTACTAAATGTATATAAGTTGTTTAACATAGAACCAACTCAGCCTGATCTTAATAATGATGACATACCATTTAATGAGTCTATTTCTCTATTAGAAGTCAAGAAAGCTGTAGATAACGCAAAGCGTGGTAAAACTTGCGGAATAGATGAAATTCCAGCTGAAGTATTAAAGAACGATACTACTGTTATATTTTTGCACGCCTTATATAATATTTGTTTTGAAAATAGCATTGTTCCTACTATATGGAGTCAGTGTATTATTAACCCAATACCAAAATCTACAACAGCTGATCCTAGAGACCCTATGTCATATAGAGGAATTGCTTTAGCATGTACAATGTATAAGATATACTGTAATATTTTGAATAATAGACTCAGTTCGTGGGTAGAAGATAGTGGCATTGTAGCAGATGAGCAGAATGGCTTCCGGAAAAAACGTAGTACTTCGGATCAAATTTCTTCTTTGGTAAATATAATTGAAACACGAAAGAAGCTCAGAAAATCTACCTTTACTGCTTTTATCGATTTTCGTAAAGCATATGACTTTATTAATAGGTCTAAATTATGGACAAGGTTAAATGAAACGGGTGTTTCTGGTAAAATGTTATTAGCCATCAAGTCACTCTACTCATCTGTCGCCTCATGTGTTAGAATCAATTATTTTAAAACTGAATGGTTTGATGTTCATTGTGGACTGAGACAGGGCTGTGTGTTATCACCGTTATTGTTTAACCTCTACGTTAATGATTTAGCAATTTACTTAAAATCACTTAATGTTGGTATTAAAATAGATGATGAGATTGTCTGTATACTTCTATATGCTGATGACATCGTTTTACTAGCTGAAAACGCACAAGATCTACAAGTATTGTTAAACTCACTATACGATTGGTGTTGTCTTAATGATATGTCAATTAATATTGGTAAAAGTAACATTATACATTTTCGTCCAGAACGTGAAAATAGATCTGATTATTTATTTAAGTGTGGACATGACCAGTTGGCAACTGTTGATAGATATACTTACCTCGGGGTTGTGCTGCATGAGCACCTAGATCTAAATGTTACAGCTAAAATGGTTGCTCAAAGTGCAAGTCGTGCATTAGGTTTACTGATTGCTAAATGCAAAATGATAGGTGGAGTACCTTATAACGTATTTACCAAATTATACGATTCAATCGTTTGGCCTGTAATTGCTTATGGTGCTTCAGTCTGGGGTTTTAAAACATTTACATGTATAAATGCAGTCCAAAACCGAGCTATGAGATTTTTTCTGGGTGTTGGAAAATACACGCCTAATGCTGCGGTCTCAGGAGAAATGGGTTGGATTCCACCTACCCGTCAATGGAAGTCTATTGCATTATTTTGGACACGGTTAGCTAATACGAACAATTCTAGACTGAATAAACGTATTGCACTCTGGGCAAACATTAAATCTGCTAATTGCAAAAACTGGTTTTATTTCGTCAAGAAGCATTTTGCAGATCATAATTTGGTTGAATTTTGTAATTTGTCTGTACCCATATCTAAACACACATTTGTAGATCGTGTAGAAAAATCTGATATGGTAAAATATGTAGCAGAGTGGTCTTCCTCTATAACTAGCGTTTCTGGTACATCCGGAAGAGGTCGCAATAAATTAAGAACATATTGTACATTTAAAACTGATTTTCGAACTGAGGAATATTGTAACCTAATTTTACCTACAAGACATAGGTCTGCATATAGTAAATTTAGGTGTGGAGTTGCCCCAATTCGCATAGAAACTGGAAGGTATGAAAATCTACATTTAGAAGATCGCAAATGTCCGTTTTGTAGTGTTTTGGAAGATGAACGCCATGTACTATTAGAATGTACCATATACACTGACCTTAGAACTGTTCTTTTTGAAAAGGCAGTGTTGTATGAACGCAACTTCCTTAATTTAAGCAAAACTGATCAACTTATTTTTCTGTTTACTGATCCATATCTAATTAGAATTTGTGCCAAGACCTGTTTTAATATACTTCAACGACGCTACTTTTACCTTTGTAAATAATATATGATTTATTTTTATTTTTTAAATATATGTGTTGATACCTTTTATTTATCACAAGAAACAGCTGCTATTTAGTTCATTCTCGATCTGATCGAGGCTGATAATTGATCTTTTAAAATATTTCTTAATATGCACATTAGTGCCCTCTTTTCCATTTCAGTGTTTGAAACTTATGTATTTTAATTCATATTCAACAAGAGAATTAGCAACTGTTTCTTGGTTTTATGTTGTAAATACCTTGGTGAACTGTACTGTAATTATGTGATAGTCGTACTGTGATATATAGTCTCTTATAATTCTTTGAAGAATGGCCATGTACTGTTGTTAATGTGTAAGTTTTTATGTATATATTTTATGTAATGTACATGGATGAGACATAAATAAAGATTAAATCTAGAAGTGCACAAATAAGTGTTTGTTGATACCTTGATATTTTGAAAGTAGGTACATTTTCATTACAACAATTCGTGTTACATTTCACAGTTTGACAAATGAGAGTATGACATACGCTATAAATTTCGGTAAGATATTAAATTGAAAACTGTTTTCAACAGTGGAGACATATCAGTATGCATGACAAATGACGAGACGTCCTGGGTGTAATGTTATCTTATACTTAGGTTATACAAATTAATTTTAGCTCGATTTCGAAACAAGTTTTTACTACAACTTGGGATCCATGGCAACCAGGGAGAGAGGAGGGGAAACGTGCACACTCAAACACTCGTAACGGCTACAGCGGGACGGGACTCGAACTCCGGTCATTTCGCATCTAGTATAAGTAGTATAGGATGGCACTATGGGCCGTGTCTATGGCACTATGGGCCGTTTTACCGAGGTGGATGGCAGTATGGGCCGAGTTTTATTGAATATGGGCTTTTTTTGGGGTTTACCATGGCCCATAGTTCCACCCTAGTGACTACTAAATATAACAACACATAATAAAATTTTCAATATAATAAACTAATAACTAAAACATTAGTAACATACATGTTATATTAATTTGAATACATGTTAATTTAAAGTTTTTTCACATTTACAACATTGGTTATAATTAACATAAACAGTGTCTAGTTCCTTCATCAATATACCATGTTTATATAATTTTCCATAATGTTTATCAAACCAAGTTTTAATAATAATGTCGTTTTTATACAAATATTCATTATTTGTATAGAACATATTTTTTAGTAATTGTTTTAAATCAATACCTCTAACTAACATATCAAGTGCAAATAAACAAAATACACCACACATAACACTATATGTGCTTTGAATTCTAATACAATTTTTTGTCCATTTTTTACAATTTTTGTTCATAAAGTTCACAATTTCTTCTTTTATATGTTGTGTATTTCCATAAGAATCGAAATAAAATCCAATGTCCTCCATGAAATATATTAACAATATTAACACCCAATGTTTTCCTGGTTGGTTTGAATCATCTGTGTTCACAATATATGTTTTTTTTGTATATTGTTCCATAGCTAGTTCATCTTTTGCGCACACAATTCCATTTAAATGTTTTAATATAGTAGATTTGTCCAATAAATATTGTAGTGAATATGTATCCATTGTTAATAATCTGTAATCACTTCTCTGATACTGTTAATTTCTATTTGATTATCATATTCAGCATATATAATGTTTATAGGGTCTGCTAGTGCTTCACTAAAACCCAATTCAATTCGTAGGTTGCCTGTTTTTATAGGGTGTAGATGTCCTTCTTCACTTCCTTGATCGGCTGTTAAATCAAATCCCCACAATGTATGTCCATTTTCATATTCTTTTAGTGGAAATCCAAATGAATCATCATGCATATTAGCTCCCATAGCATTCAATAGTGTGAAATATGATTGTAAAGTTTTTTTATTTGTAGCGCTAGTAAAATCAGGTTCTAGTGTTTTATTATGAATACTTTTACCATCTAAACTAATATCTATTTTAGATATTTTAAAATGTTGAAAATTAAATGGGTTTGTGGTTGGATTTCCATTCATATCATAATTTTTAACCATTCTTATAAAAATTCGTTTAGGCATTTGACCTAAAAAGGTATAATCATCAATTTTAGATTGTAAACCTGCTGTAATTGTAAATGTTTTTATTACAGCTCTTCTAATTGGTATTTTCATATTACTTTTGTGAATATTTTAATATATAAATTATTAGCTACAGTAGGAGCTAGTGTAACAGTTCTAACATTATAAGCAGCTTCTATGATATCTATTTTACCCTTAGCATCTGACCCCATCAAACAAAAATCGGTAGTGGCTCTATTTAGTTTAAGTCTTATATCTATTCCATTAGGTAGATATTTTTCTTGTAAAAATAAATCAAGATGTATTTTCCCACATATTTCTAAATCTTTCTTAGTAATTTTTAGTTTTCTATCTAACCAACCCCCACCTCCATTAGCTTTTGTATTTTTTGTAACATCCCCTGCTCTGTCTAATCTAAACAATTCTAAATCATTTAGTATGCTAATTTTATTTTGAGCTGATGTCCCTAGTAAATTTTCAAAATAAGCTTTGTACCCATATTTATCTGTACATGGAATTAATTTATTATTCAAGTATAAATCAATACTGCTGAATAAACTATGAAAAAAATTGTTAATTGTAGATAAATTAGTATCATCCTCAATATCAGACCCATCCTCTTTTGTAATTTTTAATCTTAATCTTAAATATGACTGATTAACATCAGTCCATTTTTGTGTTTGTGCAGGAATCATAAATTCTATAGGGCCGTCATTATTTCTAGGGTTAACAATTGGATAATGTTCTGTCCATTGTCCTTCTACCATAGAAGCCATGGTAGGAGGTACACTATTAACATCTAATTCACTCTTACTACAACCACATGAACCATGTTCCATCATATTTAATCAAATATATCTAATGCTCTTTTATTAACCTTACTTCTTCGTTTCTTTTTTTTCAAATGAAATTTTTTCTTATGTCCATTTGATTTTATAGTTTTCTTAGATGATCTTTTTTAGTTGTTCTTCCTTGAATAGAATTATCTAAACCAGATAATAGATTTCTACTTATTTTTTTAATTGTTTGTAACCCTCTATCCCCTACAACCTGCTTTACATTTTTTCCATGAATAATATCTGTAAATGCTCCAATACTTATCTACCCCATCATGTTTAAGTGTATTTAAAATATTTTTACCTATTGGTTCTAATAGAGGTATTGTTTTTTTGGTTATACCTTTTATTATACTTCCTACTCCATATCCATATTGTTTACCTCGACCTCTATATACAGGCAACATTAGATTTTTTTAAAATGCAGCTTTACAATTGTAAGACCTTTCATAAAATGAACCTCTTCACCAGTGTTACCTCTTATTAATATAGTAAGTTCGTCAAAATTAGATTTACTTACAGGTAAATAATGGTAATTTTTAAATTCTAAATGATTATTATTATTAACAATAGATGTTTGATATTCAATAATTCTTAATAATTGACTTTCTGTATGGCCTACTATTGTGTGTTCTACTATATCACTATAAATATACAAATTATTAAAATTTATATTTAAGTCTATATTATATTTTAAAAAATCCTCGCTATTTTTAAAAAAAATTCCATAATTTTTTAGATTTATTTTGTTAAACCCGTCTATATCAATAACATTTTCTAAACTTCCCCCAAATTTTGCAATGATATCTTTATGAAAAATTAATCCAATATGACTATTATCATTCGATTTAAAAAATATTCTTTTTGTAGTATGATCATAAACTAATTTTATAATAACACCTGTTTTAGTAGTTTTATAAACATCATAATCTAAAGTTAATAAAGCCTTTGCGAAATATTTGTCTATTTGACTATTAATTACCTCTAATAAATGGTCGATATGTGTATAACCGCCATGGGGTATACTACAATTAAATGAAAAAATATTATTAGAATATTTACCCAAAAATGGTTCTCGATCCAAATATATACGCATGCTTGTTTTATTTAGTGCTTTTTCCATTAAAGATACATATTGAAAATCAGGACGATTTGTATCCTCTACCCAGACAGTTTCACCTTTATAATTAATTGATTTTGTTTTAATATTTCTTACTGCTAAATAAAAAGAATCATTTGTGGCATTTATGTTAATTACATGTGATGGTATAATTAGTTCAACTAATGCAACTTTCCATTCTTCTTTTTTAAAATTAATTGTTTTAGCTAATTTAGTTGTAAAATCACTTTTATTTGTTGAACGTTCGGCTTTATCACTTAATAATGTTATGTAAAAAGAATTTGCAGTATTCATATTTGTTTCTTTTCTCTAAAATGTAATGTTAATATTGTCTTACCACCAACAAAGTTAATAGAGGTGCCTGATTCTCCTGTTTGTGTACAAATTCTCTATGCACCTGAAATGATTTATTTTTATTTTCAAATGGTACTATTCTTAAAATAGGACTTTCTATACCTCCTAATAAACTATAATCTATTATATCGGAATAAATAAATAATTGATTTGAACCTATATTTAAATCAGATGCAAACGGAAAAGGATCTAAGTCATTATCATAAATAATATGATTATTGTCTTTATCTCCTCCTAATTTTTCAAATAAAGAATCTGAAAATAAAAGACCTATTTTACCTATAGTATGTTTTGGATCGTCAAGAGTATGTTTTGGATCGTCAAGAATATAATCTATTTCAGGTCTTTTACTAGATTGTGATAATGATATAGATAAATTTATTTCATTATTAGGAATACTATATTTTAAACATTTTTGTAAAGAATTATTAATTTCATATACAACATGACCAATTCCTGAATATACACCTGGTTTTATACTACATTTCATTTTATGAAATCCATTTTCAAATGTATAAGTAGTTATATTAGCTAAGAATATAATGTTTCCTAATGTTGCATCAGAAGTAACATAATAAAAAACTGAATCTTCTTTATTTATATTTATAATTTGTGATGGATGAATTAATTCAACTAAAGCTACTTCCCAATTTTCTTTTTTTATATTTATTGATTTAGGTAATTTTGTTGTAAAATTATGTAATGTATTATTTGGAAATGTTTCATATGAAGACTCACTAAGTAAAGTTACATAAAAAGAATTAATTTTTTCTTATCAAATTTTAAATTTGGTGATGGCAATATATATCCTAATGAACTACTTAGCAATATTATCCATAAATCTTTGTTTGTATTTTGTAGACTTAATTGGATGATAGCTGCTATAATAATGAAATAAATCACAATGATTTGGGAAATAAATATTAAAGTATTTTTTGGTTTTCTGTCACAAAATGGTATTGTAATATTTGATTCATCGGATGACATTATACTAAATTTGTTTCTGGAATCCAAGAATTAAATGTTTTTGGATACCCTTCCCAATGTACATTTATTTCTTTTATTTTCTTACCGTTTATTATCCGTGTACGTTTTCCAACAACTGAATCAATATCATAAATTTTATTGTCTTTTATAGTTTGAATTTCTTGTAAATAAAATGACCCTTTTATTATATCATTATTTAAATCCTTTATTTTCACTGATACAGGAATTGAATTATTAATTTTATAAACTTTAAATAATTCAGTTGTCCAATTAGGTAAATAACCTTTATCAAATGTTTTTTTAGTTTTATTAATTCTAACTAAATCGTTAATTTCTATTTTATTTGTTTTTATTTCTTTTTTAATATTATCACCAAATAAGATATCGGTTATTTCTGGTTCATTTTTTTCTGTAACAAGTACAGGAGATGTTTGAATACTTCTATGAAAGCTATGATTATAAGCATAAACTATATCATTTAATTTATTTATATATTTTCTAGTTTTATTATGAGTAAAAAACTTCCACATTCTATTCTTTAAAGTGCGCTGAAAACGTTCAACAATACTAGCTTTTGTTTCTGGGTTTTCAGTTTAAAAAAAATAAATATTATTATTTTTTAAAAATGTTTGAAATATTTTATTTTTAAATTCCGAACCTTTATCTGTTTGTAATGATTTAGGAATTCTTTTAGATTTATTTAAAATAGTTTGAAATGGTTTAATCATTGTATCTCCACTTTTATTTTTAATAGGTATTACCCATGCATATTTAGAAAAAACATCTATAACACATAATAGATATCTAAAATTATTATTAAATTTGCTATATTTTTGTAAATCTGCTAAATCAGCTTGCCATTGATAATCAATGCCTCCTGAAATGGTTTTTCTTCTTTTAAAGTTTCTTATTATAGGTTTATGTAATGTATAAGTATTTTGTTTTTGTAACCAATTCTTTACTATATTTAACGAAACATATTTACCTATAGTTTTATATTTTTTAATTGTTTGATATAATTTATTTATACCTGAAAAACTTGAGGGGTGTTTAGGATTATAATAGATACTTTTTAAAGTATATTCAATTTTATTTAATAACCCTGCCTTTAATAGTTTTCCCATTTTTGTTTCCTTTTTTATTTCTACCTTTTTTTTTTATACCTGATGTTGAAGGTTTTATACCTGATGTTGAAGGTGTTGATGGTGTAGGTGGAAAAGAAAAACTTGAATCTACTATATTACTTGTGTCAAAATATTCATCATCATCATCACTATCAAAACCTTTTTGCATTGATGTCCAACGTTGTTTGTTGCCTATATATTCTTTTGGTATATTAATATCTTTTAAAATTTTAGAAAAATAATTCCAACCAGTAGGAGGTTTGTATGATTGTTTTCTTTGTCTAATTACATCATTAACTAAATCTATTATATTTGAACCTGCAATTGTTTTACCATTAATTTCTAAAACCCCTTTTTCATCCCATTTTATATTTGGATCTTGTTTTAAACGTTCTAATAATAATGTACCTTTATGTTGCATAGTTTTAGGAATACTTTCAATAATATCATCATTAATTCCATGTACATGTTTTGGTTTAGTATTTTCAGAACTATTGGTCTGTGGTGGTGATGATGATATAGCTTTAGAATGCGATAATTTAAATTTATGTAATGTTTCACCAAATAATCTTGATTTATCTGATTCATTTAAATCATCTCGTTTTAAAATACTACCCATTTCAGATTGTAAATTTGATGTTTTACTAATATCAGGATTAACTGGTAAAGTAGGTCTATACTGAGTTTTCCATTGATTCATTTCTTCTAATGTTTTCATCGGAACAATAACCATTTTTTTCATATTTCTTTTAAAATAGGTTTAATAATAGTTCCTAATAATGAAAGTAAATCACTATTATTTTTATTATTTAATATTTTTTTCTTTTGTTTAATACTTATTTTATGGTCAGCTAATTTCCGTATGTGTTTACTATGAGCTTTCAACTGAGATGTATGACCATTTGACATGGATACATTACCCTTTAAAACATTTTTACAACATTCACATATACTATTAATAAGTTCATTTGGTGCATGTACAATTATATTTCTTCTAAATTTCTGAGGTGAATTTGACAATGCTATTAACATTTCACCATTTGTTTTAATTAATGGTACTTTATTAGATTTAACCATTATAAAACTAAATTTTATTAATTAAACCTCCAAGTGATTTTTCTATAACTGGAGCTAACATTGAACCTAGAATCACCAACGGCATAGCAGCACCACCACCAATTTGATTTCGCCCTCTTCTACTACGTCTACGACCTCTACCACCACCTCTTTGTACTCTTTTGATAGTAATATTATTACGTCTTCCTCTTCTTTTAACTCTTCTCGATTTTCTTCCAGCCATACCTTTCAGTAGTTTAAGTGTAACTGATTTGATATAATAAAAATCCAATGTATTTATACCGTTTTATTAATATTTTTTAAGCCATTTTTTCTTTTTATTGTTTTCTTTTTCCATTTTTTTTTAAATTTTAATGTTTTTTCACTCATTTTTTTATTTGGGATTACAAATGATACTTTTTTCTTTTTTGGTGTTGTGTTTAAAGGTTGAAAACGTGATATTATAGGGCTAGGAGATCTAGGATCATCATATACAAACGACATATTGCTATTTGGGGTTGAAGTTCTACTTGGATGAAAAAAGGATAAATCATCCGATATTTCTGGAGTCCCTAATAAAGCTTTTGGGTCTACTTTTGTAGCTGTAAATGGAAATGTACTAGTATCATTATTATCCATATATAACCCAGATATATGTGATATATTTGAAAAATCATTGTTTTGGAGGTTATTTATAGATGGGGTCTCTCCAACAAGTTGATAATGTGGTGCTAAAGGTAAATGTATTGGAGTATGACTACTATTAATACTATTATTAATACTGTTATTAATAAATGAATCGCTATCAGGGAGATTGTTTTTTTCTATGGATGTTAATAATTTTGATACATTATTTGGAGATAATGAAGGTAATATAGGTGATGGAGTTCTAGATTTTAAATTTTGATTATCTAAAATAAATGAATTTTCAGATATTAAATCTGATAATTTTTTGGTTTGATTTTGATGATTTATATTTATAACCGGAGTTCCTAATATTTTTCTAAGTTCTGGATAACTAGTAGGGTTTTGTTTATTTAATATTTTATTTTTTAATCTTAGTTTTAAATTTGCTTGACGATCGCTATTTAAAATGGTTTTTCTTAAAAGATTCATATTTTTACCTATTGGTTTTTTCGTCACTGGCGATTTTTTAGTTTGTTTCCTAGGTTGTTTTTTAACTACTTGTTTTTGTTTACCCCCTGCTGGTTTTTTAGCCTGTTTTTTTACGTCCATTATTTTTATTAGGAGGTTTTTTTTAGGAGATTTAAAACTTCTAATCATTTTATTACCATCCCATTTTATTAGTGTTTTTATTAAACCACCACCCAAAAAACCCATACCTCCAGGAGTTAAAATTAATTCTCTCTTTTTATCTAAACTTACATTATCATCAACAATTTGTTCGAGGATATGTTTATTTTTATCCATAAATTTTTGTGTAGGTTTAGGTAATTTAATTTTTTTATCTAAAATATTTTTGGAAGCTAATATAAACCATTTCATCATTTGGGCTAAACCCTTATTTAATAAAATAATTCTATTGTCATGATTTCTTTCAGCCCCCAAATTTGTTAGCGCTCTAATTAATGAAATTGGTGTAGTCTCCATGATTGCTAAAATGTAAATGAAAAAATAACATCTAATGTGTATATAGTATAGCTCCTCTATCATCCCCTGTTTGCCAATGATGAAAAATGTCTGTCCTAATTCTAAATTGTTCTGGAGTTGATGGATGAAAATCTAATAATAAATAACCATGAGGGTTAGTAGTTGCATCGTGGTAAGCATGTAATAGATGGGGTAATTGTGTTTGATTAGCTAATACTTTTATTTGACCTTTATCTCTACTATTTTGAAATAACACCATATAATGTGAATTTAAACTTATTGTTCTAGATGATTTAGATTGTTGGTACATATTTTGAGTTATATATATTATACTAGCATTACGATGATGCCCTTTACGTGTAAACCATAATTTGATTTTTTCTTCATCAACATCCCCCAACATATCGTCAAAAACTATTAAACTTGGAGTTGATGTATCAGATGTAATATCTTCATCATTTTCAGGTATTCCATCAATAAACTTAATCGAAGTACCCTCACTTTCTTGTAAATCTCCATAAATAGATTGCCATTCTTTATAACACCATATTATTCTGTCTGGAACAATATCAAATATATCTTTTTTATATTTGATTAATTGTTTAACAAATTGTGTTTTACCAGAACCACTCGGACCACAAATAAAAATATTACATGGATGATGTAAAAACATACTACCCTCCATGGTGTACAAGTAATGACTAACATAAATAATGCTAAATATGATATTTAATAATATTCTCAATCAAAATCTAAAAATAGTTCAATATAGTTCATATATTGTATTGTCCATAGTTCATATATTGTCCAAAATGAATTACAATTCCATCATATATTGTAATTCATGCCATTATCCTCAAATAGTCTCCGTATAATATAGCTCTTCCAGGTCATCATCTGTAACATTGCACCATCCAGGTTTAATATCCATCTCCATATACGTCTTCCAACATTTAAATAACCATACTGGAACATTGTCGTTGTTTACTATCTCAGCGGTAAATTCATCATGACTCCAACGTACAACTTCACATAGAAATATAAGGCTCATGTACTCGACGCTGTCCAGAAAGTCACTGTAAAAGTGGGGTGACTTCAATTCTTGATCTATAATATCCTAGCTCATATCGTCAAGTTCATCCGTGTTATACATAAATGCACGTATTAATGCAGCTCTGTATACTGTAGTATCTAATGTACGTGGTTGTTCAGCCATTGTAATGCGCTAACTGATAAGTTTTCTATAACACAATCTTATATAAGAGCTATCACAAAAAATCTATTATTAGTTATATAACCAACATTTAAATAACATTGTTGGAATATCCTTGTTGTTTACTATTCCAATTGTAAATTCCTCAAAGGTCCAATGGTCAATGTCACATATATATACAACACGCATGTGATCTATGCTCTCTAAAAAGTCATTGTAAAAATATGGAGCCTTTAATTCTCGTTCTATAATATCATAACTCATATCCTCAAAATAATCCGTGTTATTTATAAAAGCATGTATTAATGCTGATCTGTAGACATCGCTATCCAATGTATGTGTTGTGTCAACCATTGTAAAGTTCTAACTGCTAAGGCTCTATAACACAATCTTATATAAGAGCTATTACAAATCTATTACTAGTAACAGGTCAATTTATAAAAGTCTAATATAGGTCATGTACCATTCACATTTCTAAATAACTTTTTAAAGCTCTAACTGATAACGGTTATATATCCATGATCTTATAATGGTTATTACATCTCTATTATTAGCAACATATATTTTCCAATCATCAAAGTTTATTGCATCCATATTCAGAATAACATCGTAATAGTCCATTTGTAAAAGTTCCTCTATATTCTTTTGAAATATATCAAAGGTTCTTATTTGATATAATTTATCATATATTTCTTCATCTGTTTTCATATCGAAGTCAATAGTTTGGTGTAATGCTTCTGTATATAAACTATATTCAAGAATATAATACAATGAAATATATGATTTCGACCATATCTTTGACATCTTCGTTAATTATTGTTGATTATAGCTACTAGTTCAGGCGCAATATTAGGACTACCCCCTTGTAA
>CM026399.1:35931610-35972895 GCA_014843695.1 Archivesica marissinica
GCCAATAATGTATTATATGTGTGTATGATTGGTCATCCATATTAGAACCTGTCACTGCCAATAATGTATTATATGTGTGTATGATTGGTCATCCATATTAGAACCTGTCACTGCCAATAATGTATTATATGTCTGTATGATTGGTCATCCATATTAGAACCTGTCACTGCCAATAATGTATTATATGTCTGTATGATTGGTCATCCATATTAGAACCTGTCACTGCCAATAATGTATTATATGTCTGTATGATTGGTCATCCATATTAGAACCTGTCACTGCCAATAATGTATTATATGTCTGTATGATTGGTCATCCATATTAGAACCTGTCACTGCCAATAATGTATTATATGTCTGTATGATTGGTCATCCATATTAGAACCTGTCACTGCCAATAATGTATTATATGTCTGTATGATTGGTCATCCATATTAGAACCTGTCACTGCCAATAATGTATTATATGTCTGTATGATTGGTCATCCATATTAGAACCTGTCACTGCCAATAATGTATTATATGTCTGTATGATTGGTCATCCATATTAGAACCTGTCACTGCCAATAATGTATTATATGTCTGTATGATTGGTCATCCATATTAGAACCTGTCACTGCCAATAATGTATTATATGTCTGTATGATCGGTCACTGTTTACCTATGCTTCATTGTGCTATTTCATGTTTTAGTTTGATGAGGACCACGTGGTAAATTGGTTGACTTAATTGTTCAAATTATATATCTCGTTAAATAAAGTATGTATCATTATTATTATTATGCATAGGATATAAGCAGAAAAAGATCCAATATGTAAAATATTGGACTGTGCGAAGACTACCAATATTTTACATATTGATCCGTTTGAGGCTTGTATCTTACTTAAAGCACATACTTATATAACAAAATCCTACTAATTAAAATTGTTAATTTCGTACATGTACGCGTATGATTCAATATAATAGTCTGGCCTTTTGACAGCAGTCCAGTATTAATAATAATGGACTGCAAGTACAAGGTATGACGTCACGACAGTGTTTTAATAGCGTATATTCCATATAGGCCTACATGTAACTGTACTTTGCGGCCAAAGTAAAGAGCGGAAACAATATGTTTAGTTAGGTGACTATATCTCACGCTTGGGACAAGTGCATAATTTGAACTAATCAGACTTAAAATATCTCTAATCGATAGTGCATTCCTACCATACAATACCCGATTGATTTATAAATGATCGATATCTACGTTTGGATTTTTGACTTGTATAATATATCATAGTGTGTCCTGCAGACGGGTAATACCGTCATTGCATATTTTCCGTATTTCATTAGTGTACTAACGATGCAAGTGCGCACTGTATTCATACGCCTTTTTACGCTCTGTAAACAAAATACAAATAAACAACCAACATGGCGTCGCAATTCTTGTGTCACTGAAAATCATCACCGAGCTATATACACTATGAATCCTGCACGACGTGCTAATAACATGACAAATCCTGCACGGCGGGCTAATAACACGACAAATCCTGCACGACTGGCTATTAACATGACAAATCCTGCACGGCGGGCTAATAACACGACAAATCCTGCACGACGTGCTAATAACACGACAAATCCTGCACGACTGGCTATTAACATGACAAATCCTGCACGGCGGGCTAATAACACGACAAATCCTGCACGACTGGCTATTAACATGACAAATCCTGCACGGCGGGCTAATAACACGACAAAATCCTGCCGAACCGTCGCCAAATAACACGAAACCCCCCCCAAATCCTGCACGACTGGCTAATAACATGACAAATCCTGCAAGACGGGTAATAACACGACAAAATCCGAACGACGGCTAATCACATGACAAATCCTGCACGGCGTGGGGCTAATATAAACAACACGACAAATCCTGCACGGCGGGCTAATAACATGACAAATCCCGCACGACTGGCTAATAACACGACAAATCCTGCACGACTGGCTAATAACACGACAAATCCTGCACGACGGGCTAATAACACGACACATCCTGCACGACTGGCTAATAACACGACAAATCCTGCACGGCGGGCTAAAACACGACAAATCCTGCACGACGGGTAAAACACGAACAAATCCCGGCACGAATGCTAAAAACAGTGAACAAATAGCACGGCGGGCGAATAACATGACAATATTCATGCACGACGTGCTCATAAAATGACACCTCCGCACGACGGGCTAAGAACACGACAAATCCTGCCACCCCACCAACGACGGGCTAATAACATGACAAATCCTGCACGACGGGCTAATAACATGACAAATCCTGCACGACGGGCTAATAACATGACAAATCCCGCACGACGGGCTAATAACATGACAAATCCTACACGACGTGCTAATAACACGATATATCCTGCACGTCTGGCCAATAAACACGACAAATCTTGCACGGCCGTAGGCTAATAACACGAAAAATCCTGCACGACGGGTAATACACGACAAATCCCGCACGACTGGCTAAGAAAACGAAATCATGACCTGCGGGCTAATAAACATGATAAATCCGCACGAGGGCTAATAACACGACACAGCCTGCACGGACGGGCTAATAAACACGACAATCCGCACGCCGGGCTAATTAACACGACATCCTGTACACGAAGGGCTAATAACACGACAATCTGCACGATGGTAAAACAAGGACAATCCTGGACCGGTCGGGGCTAATAGACACGACAAACCTGCACGGCTGGCTTATAACCACGAACAAATCCTGCAAGCACGGGTAAACACGACAAATCCTGCACGACGGGCTAATAACACGAACAAATCTGCACGACGGGGATAATAACACGACAAATACCGCACGAGGGCTAATAAACACGACCAAAATCCTGCACGACGGGCTAATAACACGAACATCCGCACGAAGCGCGATAAAACACGCAAATCCTGCACGACTGATAATAACACGACAAATCCTGACCGGCGGGGCTAATAACACGAAAATCCTGCACGACGGGCTAATACACGACAAATCCTGCACGACGGACTAATAACACGACACATCCTGCACGACGGGCTAATAACACGACAAATCCAGCACGACTGGCCAATAACACGACAAATCCTGCACGACGGGCTAATAACACGACAAATCCTGCACGACGGGCTAATAACACGACAAATCCTGCACGACGGGCTAATAACACGACAAATCCTGCACGGCGGGCTAATAACACGACAAATCTTGCACGGCAGGCTAATAACACGACAAATCCTGCACGACTGGCTAATATCAAGACATATCCTGCACGGCGGGCTAATAACACGACAAATCCTGCACGGTGGGCTAACAAATCCCGCCCTATCGCGTCTATCCAGCCATCCATCACATCACGTCCTAACAGTCATGTTAGTTTTAAGCACACATTAAGATATAGTTGTACTTGTTTTAAGTCTATGTTAAAATAACATTATTTACAGAATGGATAGCCTTTGAATTAAAAAGTTGCAATTTGTTTTTTAACATTTCGTCAAATGCTCAAGTTAAAATACCGTTTCGTTCCAATAAAATAGATTTCTTGATTTATGGTACCCGAATAACGAGATTTATGGTACCCGAATAATGAGATTTATGGTACCCGAATAACGAGATTTATGGTACCCGAATAACGAGATTTATGGTACAGATTTACCGTTTTATCTCACATCTGTGCCTATGCATATTTACTAATCTTAGTTAAATGTAGTATCTCTAAACGACAGCATCAAGCGTTTAGTATTGACTACAATGACAAAGAAATGTTAATTCAGTATGTTGGTGAAGTTAGCAGTGAGCAGTGTACTGCTGTACTGCTGACAGTGAGCAGTGTACTGGTGTACTGCTAGCAGTGAGCAGTGAGTAGTGTAATCCAGCAGTGAGTTATGTATTCTAGTAGTGTATGATGTGTATATGCCAAATTTCGAAACAAAAAAATAATTAAATATTTATTTTTATTTTTTTACTACCAGTGTACTGCTGTACTGCTAGCAGTGAGCAGTGAGTAGTGTAATCCAGCAGTGGGTAGTGTAATCCAGCAGTGAGTGGCGTATTCTAGTAGTGTATGATGTGCAAATGCAAATTTTCGAAAAAAAATAATAAAAATATTTTTTATATCTTTTTTTTTGCTTTTCTGGCAGTGAGCAGTGGGGAATGTACGAGTAGTGTATTCCAGCAGTGGGTAGTGTAATCCAGCAGTGAGTGGGGGTATTCTAGTAGTGTAAGATGTGCAAATGCAAATGTTTGGAAAAAAATAATAAAAATAATAAACACAATTTCTATCTTGTTGCTGCTTTTCTGGCAGTGGGGAATGTACGAGTAGTGTAATCCAGCAGTGGGTAGTGTAATCCAGCAGTGAGTGGGGGTATTCTAGTAGTGTAAGATGTGCAAATGCAAATGTTTGGAAAAATATAATAAAAATAATAAACACAATTTTTATCTTGTTCCGTACTTGCTGCTTTTCTGGCAGTGGGCAGTGGGGAATGTACGAGTAGTGTATTCCAGCAGTGGGTAGTGTAATCCAGCAGTGAGTGGTGTATTCTAGTAGTGTATGATGTGCAAATGTAAATTTTTGAAAATATAATAAAAATAATAAAAATATTTTTTATATCTTTTTCTGATTTTCTGGCAGTGGGGAATGTACGAGTAGTGTATTCCAGCAGTGGGTAGTGTAATCCAGCATTGAGTGGCGTATTTTAGTAGTGTATGATGTGCAAATGCAAATTTTCGAAAAAATAAAAATAATAAAAAAATTAAAAAACTTTTTCCGTACTTGCTTTTCTGGCAGTGAGCAGTGGGGAATGTACGAGTAGTGTATTCCAGCAGTGGGTAGTGTAATCCAGCAGTGAGTGACGTATTCTAGTAATGTATGATGTGCAAATGCAAATTTTCGAAAATAAAAATAATTTAAAAAAATTCTATCTTTTTCCGTACTTTTTCCTTTCTGGCAGTGAGCAGTGGGGAAGTGTAGTGTAATCCAGCAGTCAGGTTGAAAGACACATTTTAAAGTTGATGTGTACCTTCGACCGATAGGGCTCTTGGGAGCTATGCGTGTTTACCTAACGCACAGCGCTTCTTAGGAGCTCTATGCGTTGTGGCCTACATGTACTAGAGACCCAAATCAGCCCGTATTATAAACTTGTATCATACTATTGTTGTACCACAAACAGGACAAGAGTTACCCTTATCCTTGTATAATATATACACACACGTCTATCTTTCCATATGACGTCGGTACACATGGTGATCTTCATGGTCTAAATATACAACGACTCAGTACCAATCATGACCTCGTATGGTTAACTATACACATACTGAGAACCACTCATAACCTCATATGGTCCAACTATACACAGACTGAGAACCACTCATGACCTCATATGGTCTAACCCATACACAGACTGAGAACCACTCATGACCTTCACGGTCTAAACATATACACACTGAAAACCACACATGACCTTCACGGTCTAAACATATACAGACTCGATCGAAAGTGTTCCTATTACACCGCTCCTGCATTTTGAGCGTACATGACACCCATTTTCAGACAACAGCATATAGCAACTCTGTCATCATCATCATCATCATCTTTAGTAATCGCATCACTCGCGATAGAGATTAAAAGCATGCGCAGCTGGAGAGGTGGATTTGTACATTTAAAAGTCTGTCTATGTATAATTTTTAAAAACAGGTTAAAAACGAGTGTGCCATTTACAGGTTATGTATACCAGCCATGACGGTCTTGAAGCCCTCTAGGGTGGACTGGTTCACGGCATGTTGAGGCAATCGGTTCCAGATGGTGACGGTGGCAGGAAAGAAGCTGTGATGATAAGTAGACTTAGCACAGGAGATACATGTATGTGTGTACTGTTGATTGTGATACCTGGAATATCTAGATTGTCGGAGTGGTGGTTCAGGGTTGATGTCGATGAGCTCATGCTTGATTTTATATAGCATAGTGGCCCTGGCTATGTTTCGTCTGTGCTGTAGAGTGTTCCACTGGATGTCTTTGAGCATGGTAGTGACGGAGCTAGTTCGCTGATAGTCATGTTTGACGAATCTGGCTGCTCTACGTTGTATCATCTCCAGCTTGTAGATTTGGGTCTCGGTGTAGGGGGACCAAACAGTTGAGGCGTACTATACGATGGGTCGGATATATGTCTTGTAAGCTGTCGCTTTGGCATTAGGTGGGCTTGAACCGATGTTTCTGCGGATAAAGGACATGGTGGCATTTGGTTTCTTAGTGATATCGTCAATGTGAGATTTCCAGGAGATATCGGGTGTGATGGAGGTATATGGCTGCGTCAGTAGGTTTTAATGGTGTGTTGTGGATGTTGTAAGTAGAGATGACTGGTTTCCGTTTGTTAGTTACATGGATTACTTCGCATTTGTCAGGGTTAAATGCCATTTGCCACTCCCATCCCATTCTTGAAGGTGGCCACGGTCATCTTGTAGCTGCCTGGCGTCTTCCTGACATGTAATGTTTTTGTACATCAGAAAGTCGTCGGCGAAGAGGCGGACACAGTTGACTTGACTCTTGATGGTAGGTCTTTGATGTACGTAAGAAAGAGAAGGGGCACACGGACGCTGCCCTGCGGGACACCA
The DNA here is from genome assembly GCA_014843695.1 of Archivesica marissinica. Taxonomy (NCBI): domain Eukaryota; kingdom Metazoa; phylum Mollusca; class Bivalvia; order Venerida; family Vesicomyidae; genus Archivesica; species Archivesica marissinica. The sequence goes on from CM026399.1 coordinate 35,938,242, forward strand.
GACGTGACGGGGGAGATGTCGGAGTTGGCACCATCGAGAACTACTTGTTGTGTGCGACATTGTAGGAAATCTGTTATCCAGGAGTGGATACTGCACTAACTCCGTAGTGGTCGAGCCTCTGTAGCAGACAGCTGTGGTTAACTTTATCAAAGGCTTTACTGAAGTCCAGAAGGATGTCGTCAATCTGCTGGTTACTGTTTAGGCCTTTAGCTAAGTCATTGATGGTGAGTATAAGTTGAGTGTCACATGGTCGTTTTGTTTTCGAAATCCATGCTGGTAGTCATTGAGGATGTTGAAGGAGTCGAAGTGGGACATGATGCGGCTGAAGATGACATGTTCTAGAAGTTTGCAGGTATCTGAGGTTAAGGAGATAGGACGGTAGTTAGAGGGTGTAGATATGCTGTCCTTCTTAAAGATAGGAGAGACGAAGGCAGTTTTCCAGTCGGATGGTATTTGACCCTTGTCAACGGATAGTTGGAAACACTTTGTGAGTCCTGGGGTAAGTTCAGCAGCCGCAATATTCAGGAGTCTTGTAGAGATGTTGGCCGGACCGGCTGCCTTGTGTGGCTTGAGACCCTGTCCCAGCAATATATTCAACTATTGAGTCAATAGTAGTTAATTATTATGTATGTATCTCTTTAGTAGACGAGTATGCACTTTAGATACTCATGAGTGTAAGTCACTAGAACCACATTGGATACTAATTTAATGCAGCAATGTTCTGGTAATAGTGGAGTAGTTGCCTTTAGATCAGTTATGTACACATTTAGTTATGTAAACATATTTTAAACTTAATAGTCTTAACTAAAAGTATTTTAGTACATAACTTTGTAATGTTAATGTCTACAGTCGGATGCTGGAGGTATATGGGTACACACTACTTTATTGTATTGTGGTATGTCGATCACAGTAATATAGTGTAATGCGACATTGCACGTGTATCAAGGTATTCTCTTCACATAACCGTAGTAGAAATGGTAAACATAGAGTTCTTGTGTGAGCGACAGTCGGAGATATGAAAACCCAACACACATTGAGATTACAGCAGCCCTCATAGCCCCATAAACATCTAGTTATGATAATTACAGTCGGTTTACGATTCCCCACTGCTGGAATACACTGATATAGGTACTGATTACTAAAGATGATGATGATGATGATGATGACAGAGTTGCTATATGCTGTTGTCTGAAATGGGTGTCATGTACGCTCAAAATGCAGGAGCGGAGTAATAGGAACACTTTCGATCGAGTCTGTATATGTTTTGACCGTGAAGGTCATGTGTGATTTTCAGTGTGTATATGTTTAGACCGTGAAGGTCATGAGTGGTTCTCAGTCTGTGTATGGGTTAGACCATATGAGGTCATGAGTGGTTCTCAGTCTGTGTATAGTTGGACCATATGAGGTTATGAGTGGTTCTCAGTATGTGTATAGTTAACCATACGAGGTCATGATTGGTACTGAGTCGTTGTATATTTAGACCATGAAGATCACCATGTGTACCCACGTCATATGGAAAGATAGACGTGTGTGTATATATTATACAAGGATAAGGGTAACTATTGTCCTGTTTGTGGTACAACAATAGTATTATACAAGTTTATAATACGGGCTGATTTGGGTCTCTAGTACATGTAGGCCACAACGCATAGAGCTCCTAAGAAGCGCTGTGCGTTAGGCAAACACGCATAGCTCCCGAGAGCCCTATCGGTCCAAGGTACACATCAACTTTAAAATGTGTCTTTCAACCTGACTGCTGGATTATACTACACTTCCCCACTGCTCACTGCCAGAAAGGAAAAAGTACGGAAAAAGATAGAATTTTTAAAAATTATTTTTATTTTATATTTTCGAAAATTTGCATTTGCACATCATACACTACTAGATTACATCACTCACTGCTGGATTACACTACCCACTGCTGGAATACACTAGTCGTACATTCCCCACTGCTCACTGCCAGAAAAGCAAGCACCGAAAAAGATAAAAAAAATATTATTTTTATTATTATTTTCGAAAATTTGCATTTGCACATCATACAATACTAGAATACATCACTCACTGCTGGATTACACTACCCACTGCTGGATTACACTACTCGTACATTCCCCACTGCTCACTGCCAGAAAAGCAAAAAAAGATATAAAAAATGTTTTTATTATTTATTTATTTTTTCGAAAATTTGCATTTGCACATCATACACTACTAGAATACGCCACTCATTGCTGGATTACACTACCCACTGCTGGATTACACTACTCACTGCTCACTGCTAGCAGTACAGCAGCAGTACACTGGCAGTAAAAAAATAAAAAAACATTTTTTTATTATTTTTATTTATTTATGTTTCGAAATTTGGCATATACACATCATACACTACTAGAATACATAACTCACTGCTGGATTACACTACTCACTGCTCACTGCTAGCAGTACACCAGTACACTGCTCAGTGCCAGCAGTACAGCAGTACACTGGAAGTACACTGCTAACTTCACCCAAATTGTTAATTCAGCTTCAGATTATAATAGTTTAGTCTTTCAGATGCGACGTTAAACCGATGTCTCGTGTCGGTGCTTTACACCGTGCACGTAAAAGAACCAGAGGAGACTCTGGAATGGGTCTCTGACTGTATCACTGCACTATCCTCCAAAAATCTAAAATAACTAATCTCTTCAGGAGGCGTCGCTCATATGGGTAACCGGTAGAGACGATAAATAAGGTAAAATACACATAAAATGACTAATCTCTTCAGGAGGCGTCGCTCAAATGGGCAATCGGTAGCGACGATAAATAAGGTAAAATACACATAAAATGACTAATCTCTTCAGGAGGCGTCGCTCAAATGGGCAACCGGTAGCGACGATAAATAAGGTAAAATACACATAAAATGACTAATCTCTTCAGGAGGCGTCGCTCAAATGGGCAACCGGTAGCGACGATAAATAAGGTAAAATACACATAAAATGACTAATCTCTTCAGGAGGCGTCGCTCAAATGGGCAATCGGTAGCGACGATAAATAAGGTAAAATACACATAAAATGACTAATCTCTTCAGGAGGCGTCGCTCAAATGGGCAACCGGTAGCGACGATAAATAAGGTAAAATACACATAAAATGACTAATCTCTTCAGGAGGCGTCGCTCAAATGGGCAATCGGTAGCGACGATAAATAAGGTAAAATACACATAAAATGACTAATCTCTTCAGGAGGCGTCGCTCAAATGGGCAATCGGTAGCGACGATAAATAAGGTAAAATACACATAAAATGACTAATCTCTTCAGGAGGCGTCGCTCAAATGGGCAATCGGTAGCGACGATAAATAAGGTAAATACACATAAAATGACTAATCTCTTCAGGAGGCGTCGCTCAAATGGGCAACCGTTAGCGACGATAAATAAGGTAAAATACACATAAAATGACTAATCTCTTCAGGAGGCGTCGCTCAAATGGGCAATCGGTAGCGACGATAAATAAGGTAAAATACACATAAAATGACTAATCTCTTCAGGAGGCGTCGCTCAAATGGGCAATCGGTAGCGACGATAAATAAGGTAAAATACACATAAAATGACTAATCTCTTCAGGAGGCGTCGCTCAAATGGGCAATCGGTAGCGACGATAAATAAAGTAAAACACACATAAAATGACTAATCTCTTCAGGAGGCGTCGCTCAAATGGGCAATCGGTAGCGACGATAAATAAGGTAAAATACACATAAAATGACTAATCTCTTCAGGAGGCGTCGCTCAAATGGGCAACCGGTAGCGACGATAAATAAGGTAAAATACACATAAAATGACTAATCTCTTCAGGAGGCGTCGCTCAAATGGGCAACCGGTAGAGACGATAAATAAGGTAAAATACACATAAAATGACTAATCTCTTCAGGAGGCGTCGCTCAAATGGGCAACCGGTAGCGACGATAAATAAGGTAAAATACACATAAAATGACTAATCTCTTCAGGAGGCGTCGCTCAAATGGGCAATCGGTAGCGACGATAAATAAGGTAAAATACACATAAAATGACTAATCTCTTCAGGAGGCGTCGCTCAAATGGGCAATCGGTAGCGACGATAAATAAGGTAAAATACACATAAAATGACTAATCTCTTCAGGAGGCGTCGCTCAAATGGGCAACCGGTAGAGACGATAAATAAGGTAAAATACACATAAAATGACTAATCTCTTCAGGAGGCGTCGCTCAAATGGGCAACCGGTAGCGACGATAAATAAGGTAAAATACACATAAAATGACTAATCTCTTCAGGAGGCGTCGCTCAAATGGGCAACCGGTAGCGACGATAAATAAGGTAAAATACACTAAAATGACTAATCTCTTCAGGAGGCGTCGCTCAAATGGCAACGTAGCGACGATAAATAAGGTAAAATACACATAAAATGACTAATCTCTTCAGGAGGCGTCGCTCAAATGGGCAATCGGTAGCGACGATAAATAAGGTAAAATACACATAAAATGACTAATCTCTTCAGGAGGCGTCGCTCAAATGGGCAATCGGTAGCGACGATAAATAAGGTAAAATACACATAAAATGACTAATCTCTTCAGGAGGCGTCGCTCAAATGGGCAACCGGTAGAGACGATAAATAAGTAAAATACACATAAATGACTAATCTCTTCAGGAGGCGTCGCTCAAATGGGCAACCGGTAGCGACGATAAATAAGTAAAATACACATAAAATGACTAATCTCTTCAGAGGCGTCGCTCAAATGGGCACGGTAGCGACGATAAATGGTTAACATAAAATACTATCTCTTCAGGAGGCGTCGCTCAAATGGGCAACGGTAGCGACGATAAATAAGGTAAATACACATAAAATGACTAATCTCTTCAGAGGCGTCGCTCAATGGGCAACCGGTAGCGACGATAAATAAGGTAAAATACACATAAAATGACTAATCTCTTCAGGAGGCGTCGCTCAAATGGGCACCGGTAGCGACGATAAATAAGGTAAAATACACATAAAATGACTAATCTCTTCAGGAGGCGTCGCTCAAATGGGCAATCGGTAGCGACGATAAATAAGGTAAAATACACATAAAATGACTAATCTCTTCAGGAGGCGTCGCTCAAATGGGCAACCGGTAGCGACGATAAATAAGGTAAAATACACATAAAATGACTAATCTCTTCAGGAGGCGTCGCTCAAATGGGCAATCGGTAGCGACGATAAATAAGGTAAAATACACATAAAATGACTAATCTCTTCAGGAGGCGTCGCTCAAATGGGCAACCGGTAGCGACGATAAATAAGGTAAAATACACATAAAATGACTAATCTCTTCAGGAGGCGTCGCTCAAATGGGCAATCGGTAGCGACGATAAATAAGGTAAAATACACATAAAATGACTAATCTCTTCAGGCGGCGTCGCTCAAATGGGCAACCGGTAGAGACGATAAATAAACGTAAAACACACATAAAATGACTAATCTCTTCAGGCGGCGTCGCTCAAATGGGCAACCGGTAGCGACGATAAATAAGGTAAAATACACATAAAATGACTAATCTCTTCAGGAGGCGTCGCTCAAATGGGCAACCGGTAGCGACGATAAATAAGGTAAAATACACATAAAATGACTAATCTCTTCAGGAGGCGTCGCTCAAATGGGCAATCGGTAGCGACGATAAATAAGGTAAAATACACATAAAATGACTAATCTCTTCAGGAGGCGTCGCTCAAATGGGCAACCGGTAGCGACGATAAATAAGTAAAATACACATAAAATGACTAATCTCTTCAGGAGGCGTCGCTCAAATGGGCAATCGGTAGCGACGATAAATAAGGTAAAATACACATAAAATGACTAATCTCTTCAGGAGGCGTCGCTCAAATGGGCAACCGGTAGCGACGATAAATAATAGGTAAAATACACATAAAATGACTAATCTCTTCAGGAGGCGTCGCTCAAATGGGCAATCGGTAGCGACGATAATAAGGTAAAATACACATAAATGACTAATCTCTTCAGGAGGCGTCGCTCAAATGGGCAACCGGTAGAGACGATAAATAAGGTAAAATACACATAAAATGACTAATCTCTTCAGGAGGCGTCGCTCAAATGGCAACCGGTAGCGACGATAAATAAGGTAAAATACACATAAAATGACTAATCTCTTCAGGAGGCGTCGCTCAAATGGGCAACCGGTAGCGACGATAAATAAGGTAAATAAACACATAAAATGACTAATCTCTTCAGGAGGCGTCGCTCAAATGGCAACCGGTAGCGACGATAAATAAGGTAAAATACACATAAAATGACTAATCTCTTCAGGAGGCGTCGCTCAAATGGGCAATCGGTAGCGACGATAAATAAGGTAAATACACATAAAATGACTAATCTCTTCAGGAGGCGTCGCTCAAATGGGCAACCGGTAGCGACGATAAATAAGGTAAAATACACATAAAATGACTAATCTCTTCAGGAGGCGTCGCTCAAATGGGCAACCGGTAGCGACGATAAATAAGTAAAATACACATAAATGACTAATCTCTTCAGGAGGCGTCGCTCAAATGGGCAACCGGTAGCGACGATAAATAAGTAAAATACACATAAAATGACTAATCTCTTCAGAGGCGTCGCTCAAATGGGTCCCGTTAGCGACGATAAATGGTAAATAACATAAAATACAAAAAAAAAAAATAATCTCTTCAGGAGGCGTCGCTCAAATGGGCAACCGGTAGCGACGATAAATAAGGTAAAATACACATAAAATGACTAATCTCTTCAGAGGCGTCGCTCAAATGGGCAATCGGTAGCGACGATAAATAAGGTAAAATACACATAAAATGACTAATCTCTTCAGGAGGCGTCGCTCAAATGGGCACCGGTAGCGACGATAAATAAGGTAAAATACACATAAAATGACTAATCTCTTCAGGAGGCGTCGCTCAAATGGGCAACCGGTAGCGACGATAAATAAGGTAAAATACACATAAAATGACTAATCTCTTCAGGAGGCGTCGCTCAAATGGGCAACCGGTAGCGACGATAAATAAGGTAAATACACAAAAATGACTAATCTCTTCAGGAGGCGTCGCTCAAATGGGCAATCGGTAGCGACGATAAATAAGGTAAAATACACATAAAATGACTAATCTCTTCAGGAGGCGTCGCTCAAATGGGCAACCGGTAGCGACGATAAATAAGGTAAAATACACATAAAATGACTAATCTCTTCAGGAGGCGTCGCTCAAATGGGCAATCGGTAGCGACGATAAATAAGGTAAAATACACATAAAATGACTAATCTCTTCAGGAGGCGTCGCTCAAATGGGCAACCGGTAGAGACGATAAATAGGTAAAATACACATAAAATGACTAATCTCTTCAGGAGGCGTCGCTCAAATGGGCAACCGGTAGCGACGATAAATAAGGTAAAATACACATAAAATGACTAATCTCTTCAGGAGGCGTCGCTCAAATGGGCAACCGGTAGCGACGATAAATAAGGTAAAATACACATAAAATGACTAATCTCTTCAGGAGGCGTCGCTCAAATGGGCAATCGGTAGCGACGATAAATAAGGTAAAATACACATAAAATGACTAATCTCTTCAGGAGGCGTCGCTCAAATGGGCAATCGCGGTAGAGACGATAAATAAGGTAAAATACACATAAAATGACTAATCTCTTCAGGAGGCGTCGCTCAAATGGGCAACCGGTAGCGACGATAAATAAGGTAAATACACATAAAAATTTTTGGGGGTGTTGGGGGTGGGTTGGTATACACATAAAATGACTAATCTCTTCAGGAGGCGTCGCTCAAATGGGCAATCGGTAGCGACGATAAATAAGGTAAAATACACATAAAATGACTAATCTCTTCAGGAGGCGTCGCTCAAATGGGCAACCGGTAGCGACGATAAATAAGGTAAAATACACATAAAATGACTAATCTCTCTCAGGAGTCGCTCAAATGGGCAACCGGTAGCGACGATAAATAAGGTAAAATACACATAAAAGACTAATCTCTTCAGGAGGCGTCGCTCAAATGGGCAACCGGTAGCGACGATAAATAAGGTAAAATACACATAAAATGACTAATCTCTTCAGGAGGCGTCGCTCAAATGGGCAACCGGTAGCGACGATAAATAAGGTAAAATACACATAAAATGACTAATCTCTTCAGGAGGCGTCGCTCAAATGGGCAACCGGTAGCGACGATAAATAAGGTAAAATACACATAAAATGACTAATCTCTTCAGGAGGCGTCGCTCAAATGGGCAACCGGTAGCGACGATAAATAAGGTAAAATACACATAAAATGACTAATCTCTTCAGGAGGCGTCGCTCAAATGGGCAACCGGTAGAGACGATAAATAAGGTAAAATACACATAAAATGACTAATCTCTTCAGGAGGCGTCGCTCAAATGGGCAACCGGTAGCGACGATAAATAAGGTAAAATACACATAAAATGACTAATCTCTTCAGGAGGCGTCGTCTCAAATGGGCAACCGGTAGCGACGATAAATAAGGTAAAATACACATAAAATGACTAATCTCTTCAGGAGGCGTCGCTCAAATGGGCAACCGGTAGCGACGATAATAAGGTAAATACACATAAAATGACTAATCTCTTCAGGAGGCGTCGCTCAAATGGGCAACCGGTAGAGACGATAAATAGGTAAAAACACATAAAATGACTAATCTCTTCAGGAGGCGTCGCTCAAATGGGCAATCCGGTAGCGACGATAAATAAGGTAAAATACACATAAATGACTAATCTCTTCAGGAGGCGTCGCTCAAATGGGCAACCGGTAGCGACGATAAATAAGGTAAAAACACATAAATGACTAATCTCTTCAGGAGGCGTCGCTCAAATGGGCAACCGTAGCGACGATAAATAAGGTAAAATACACATAAAATGACTAATCTCTTCAGGAGGCGTCGCTCAAATGGGCAACCGTATAGCGACGATAAATAAGGTAAAATACACATAAAATGACTAATCTCTTCAGGAGGCGTCGCTCAAATGGGCAACCGGTAGCGACGATAAATAAGGTAAATACACATAAAATGACTAATCTCTTCAGGAGGCGTCGCTCAATGGTAACCGGTAGAGACGATAAATAAGGTAAAATACACATAAAATGACTAATCTCTTCAGGAGGCGTCGCTCAAATGGGCAACCGGTAGAGACGATAATAAGGTAAAATACACATAAAATGACTAATCTCTCAGGAGGCGTCGCTCAAATGGGCAACCGGTAGCGACGATAATAAGGTAAAATACACATAAAATGAATAATCTCTTCAGGAGGCGTCGCTCAAATGGGCAACCGGTAGAGACGATAAATAAGGTAAAATACACATAAAATGACTAATCTCTTCAGGAGGCGTCGCTCAAATGGGCAACCGGTAGCGACGATAAATAAGGTAAAATACACATAAAATGACTAATCTCTTCAGGAGGCGTCGCTCAAATGGGCACCGGTAGCGACGATAAATAAGGTAAATACACATAAAATGACTAATCTCTTCAGGAGGCGTCGCTCAAATGGGCAACCGGTAGCGACGATAAATAAGTAAAATACACATAAAATGACTAATCTCTTCAGGAGGCGTCGCTCAAATGGGCAACGGTAGCGACGATAAATAGGTAAAATACACATAAAATGACTAATCTCTTCAGGAGGCGTCGCTCAAATGGGCAATCGGTAGCGACGATAAATAAGGTAAAATACACATAAAATGACTAATCTCTTCAGGAGGCGTCGCTCAAATGGGCAACCGGTAGAGACGATAAATAAGGTAAAATACACATAAAATGACTAATCTCTTCAGGAGGCGTCGCTCAAATGGGCAACCGGTAGCGACGATAAATAAGGTAAAATACACATAAAATGACTAATCTCTTCAGGAGGCGTCGCTCAAATGGGCAACCGGTAGCGACGATAAATAAGGTAAAATACACATAAAATGACTAATCTCTTCAGGAGGCGTCGCTCAAATGGGCAACCGGTAGCGACGATAAATAAGGTAAAATACACATAAAATGACTAATCTCTTCAGGAGGCGTCGCTCAAATGGGCAATCGGTAGCGACGATAAATAAGGTAAAATACACATAAAATGACTAATCTCTTCAGGAGGCGTCGCTCAAATGGGCAACCGGTAGCGACGATAAATAAGGTAAAATACACATAAAATGACTAATCTCTTCAGGAGGCGTCGCTCAAATGGGCAACCGGTAGAGACGATAAATAAGGTAAAATACACATAAAATGACTAATCTCTTCAGGAGGCGTCGCTCAAATGGGCAACCGGTAGCGACGATAAATAAGGTAAAATACACATAAAATGACTAATCTCTTCAGGAGGCGTCGCTCAAATGGGCAACGTAGCGACGATAAATAAGGTAAATACACATAAAATGACTAATCTCTTCAGGAGGCGTCGCTCAAATGGGCAACCGGTAGCGACGATAAATAAGGTAAAATACACATAAAATGACTAATCTCTTCAGGAGGCGTCGCTCAAATGGGCAACCGGTAGAGACGATAAATAAGGTAAAATACACATAAAATGACTAATCTCTTCAGGAGGCGTCGCTCAAATGGGCAACCGGTAGCGACGATAAATAAGGTAAAATACACATAAAATGACTAATCTCTTCAGGAGGCGTCGCTCAAATGGGCAATCGGTAGCGACGATAAATAAGGTAAAATACACATAAAATGACTAATCTCTTCAGGAGGCGTCGCTCAAATGGGCAACCGGTAGCGACGATAAATAAGGTAAAATACACATAAATGACTAATCTCTTCAGGAGGCGTCGCTCAAATGGGCAACGGTAGCGACGATAAATAAGGTAAATACACATAAAATGACTAATCTCTTCAGGAGGCGTCGCTCAAATGGGCACCGGTAGCGACGATAAATAAGGTAAAATACACATAAATGACTACTCTTCAGGAGGCGTCGCTCAAATGGGCAACCGGTAGCGACGATAAATAAGGTAAAATACACATAAAATGACTAATCTCTTCAGGAGGCGTCGCTCAAATGGGCAACCGGTAGCGACGATAAATAAGGTAAAATACACATAAAATGACTAATCTCTTCAGGAGGCGTCGCTCAAATGGGCAACCGGTAGCGACGATAAATAAGGTAAAATACACATAAATGACTAATCTCTTCAGGAGGCGTCGCTCAAATGGGCAACCGTAGCGACGATAAATAAGGTAAAATACACATAAATGACTAATCTCTTCAGGAGGCGTCGCTCAAATGGGCAACCGGTAGAGACGATAAATAAGGTAAAATACACATAAAATGACTAATCTCTTCAGGAGGCGTCGCTCAAATGGGCAACCGGTAGCGACGATAAATAAGGTAAAATACACATAAAATGACTAATCTCTTCAGGAGGCGTCGCTCAAATGGGCAACCGGTAGCGACGATAAATAAGGTAAAATACACATAAAATGACTAATCTCTTCAGGAGGCGTCGCTCAAATGGGCAACCGGTAGAGACGATAAATAAGGTAAATACACATAAAATGACTAATCTCTTCAGAGGCGTCGCTCAATGGGCAACCGGTAGCGACGATAAATAAGGTAAAATACACATAAAATGACTAATCTCTTCAGAGGCGTCGCTCAAATGGGCAACCGGTAGAGACGATAAATAAGGTAAAATACACATAAATGACTAATCTCTTCAGGGCGCGTCGCTCAAATGGGCAACCGGTAGCGACGATAAATAAGGTAAAATACACATAAAATGACTAATCTCTTCAGGAGGCGTCGCTCAATGGGCAACCGTAGAGACGATAAATAAGGTAAAATACACATAAAATGACTAATCTCTTCAGGAGGCGTCGCTCATATGGGCAACCGGTAGCGACGATAAATAAGGTAAAATACACATAAAATGACTAATCTCTTCAGGAGGCGTCGCTCAAATGGGCAACCGTTAGCGACGATAAATAAGGTAAAATACCATAAAATGACTAATCTCCTTCAGGAGGCGTCGCTCATATGGGCAACCGGTAGCGACGATAAATAAGGTAAAATACACATAAAATGACTAATCTCTTCAGGAGGCGTCGCTCATATGGGCAACCGGTAGCGACGATAAATAAGCGTAAAGACAAACAAAAAAATATCATATCCTAATTTTAGTAAACCACCATTTTCACCAGTGCATGGCTTTTATTCAAAGGTGATGTTTAAACACAGGTATATGTGCATATGGGCAACCGGTAGCGACGATAACTAAACTTAAAACAAACAAACAGATCCTTGTTTTAGCAAGGTCTGTGAAGTTCATACAATGTCCCATGCAGTTCTATATCTATGAATGATCAGCGATGCCCAGTGAAATCGACGGATATCTTAAGTAGTATACTCTGCGAATGAGACGATCCCAGTGTCATATCTGGATGAGTGCAATATATTCACGTCTCAGATGTATTTGCTTTTCAGACAGAAAACGATATTTTAGTAAGATGATAAATATATCCCAGCCACATACAGCACAATAATAATTACACAACGAATGAATAGCAAAGCTGAATATGCAATAGTGAGTATGATTTTTGATATACAGTCAAACCTATGTTAGTGGTCACCTCAATTAAGCAGCCAACTTGTATTAAGCATCCAATTTCCAGTTTCCCAATGTGATGCTTTAGTATACATTTGCCCTCTATTAAGCAGCCGGTACTAAGTACATGTACTAAGTACCACTTTCTGTGATTCCATTGGCTGGCTGCTTAAGACAAGTTTGACGGTATCATTTTTGTTCTGATTTATATCGTCTTTTTAAAACACTGTCGTGACGTCATACCTTTGTACTTGAAGTCCATTATTATTAATATTGGACTGCTGTCAAAAGGCCATAGTATTATATTCAATCCTACGGGTAAATGTATGAAATTAACAATTTTTCAGTGTGTGTTTTAAGTAAGATATAAGCCTCAAACGGATCCAATATGTAAAATATTGGTACTGTCCTAGGCACTACGCGCCTCACACAGTCCAATATTTACAATATTGGATCGTTTTCGGCGTATATCCTATACTTAAAGGTATTGGTTTCAATATGTGCACCTTATCATAATGCTGGAACGGCAATATAAAACTCCTACACCGTGACGAGTGCCAACACGTGCACGTGGCCACGTGTATGGTTACATCAATATGCACGAGGATTTCATGGTGGGTACAGAAACTGGACACTCGTTTTCATTTCAATTTTCTATACCAGAAACCACACAAAAAATAAACTCACTTATTATTATTAAGCCGCGTATGAATAACAAAGAACTCGCGCATATGGCATGATACAGACTGCCCATTTCCGGTGAAAGGTATGTAAGTTTAATCTTTATTTATTTTACTAAATGAGATTCAATCGTGCCAACACTTGCACGTGGCCACGTGTATGGTTACATCAATATGCACGAGAATATCATGGTGGGTACAGAAACTCGACACTCGTTTTCATTTCAATTTTCTATAACTGAAACAACACCAAAAACTCATTTATTATTATTAAGCCGCGTATGAATAACAAAGAACTCGCGCATATGGCATGATACAGACTGTCCATTTCCGGTGAAAGGTATGTAAGTTTAATCTTTATTTATTTTACTAAATGAGATTCAATCGTGCCAACACTTGCACGTGGCCACGTGTATGGTTACATCAATATGCACGAGAATATCATGGTGGGTACAGAAACTCGACACTCGTTTTCATTTCAATTTTCTATAACTGAAACAACACCAAAAACTCATTTATTATTATTAAGCCGCGTATGAATAACAAAGAACTCGCGCATATGGCATGATACAGACTGTCCATTTCCGGTGAAAGGTATGTAAGTTTAATCTTTATTTATTTTACTAAATGAGATTCAATCGTTTGATCCGAGTTGTCTGGTCGATGGAGAAAGTCAGCTGATATGTTGTGCATACATGTAATGCTATTTTGGACGGACGGTTTAGCTGTACCCGCCAATTAATCGCGTCTTAACCCATTCAACACCAAGTAACTCGCATGGTATTCATAAACCAATAAATGAATCAGAAAATCACATTTGGACAAGTTCATTTATCAAAATGGGTAATTATGTCTAAAAATAGTCATATCACTGGCAAAAAGTGCAGATCCTGATGAGACGGCTCGTCACGAGCCGGCTCATCTGGATCTACACTTGTTGTAAGCCTATTTAGAGGTCTGTGGTGTTGAAAGGGTTAAGCATAGCCTTAAATACCACAATTGATTTGTTACGTTTATTTAAAAGTTTAAACTGCATGCATCCGTACTATACACCGGGAATGTAAAATAACCGGGGATGCTTCTGGAATTAACATGACGCCGATGGGACTATAGCTCCTCCCACTAGTCACGTGATCAAGCCATATCTTTTTTTAAACTTTATTTATTTTACAACGATTGCGAAGCAAGTTCTAACAACGTATTTTAATCACTCTCGTTGGCTCGGATGAAAGCGTATATATGGTCATTCGTGTGCGAGGAAACCGAGTACCCGGAGAAAACCCACCTGTCCGATCTGGCGACCACCGTACCATCTCACATACTTCCCGGTCCGAGGATCGAACCAGGGTTTCATTTGTGAGAAGCGAGCGCGCTAACCACTGCGCTAATCGGAAAGGTATGTGTAATAATGCTTATAAATGGTATTTCATATAAGTACTTACACATAATTTTATAAGCAAAAATTGATGTGGCCTTCGTGACCGAGTGACTAAAATAGTTGAATGTCATTCACGTGCCCCTCACCGCTGCGGGTTCGAGTGTCAGACCTCCATAAAGGGTGGGATCTCCAAAGGTTCAGTGTATACAAGTGTGTGTTTTACGTTTATTTAGCATCGCTACCGGTTGCCCATATGAGCGACGCCTCCAGAAAAGATTAGTCATTTTAGATTTTTGGAGGATAGTGCAATGATACAGACAGAGACCCATTCCAGAGTCTCCTCTGGTTCTTTTACGTGCACGGTGTAAAGCACCGACACGAGACCTCGGTTTAATGTCCCATCTGAAAGACTGTTAATTTTATTAGGGTCAGACGGTGGATGACATACTATGACTATATCGTAATAGCGCAGTTGTAGCGCGTTCGCTTCAGGTGCGAAAGGTCCGGAGTTCGAGCTTCCGCTGCAGTCGTTTACGAGTGTGCCCTTGGGCAAGGCATTTAAATTCCACGTTGCCTCTTCTCTCTCCCTCAGGGCGATGGATTCCATCAGGAATGATGTATCGAGAGTGATTAATATAAGTTGTAAGAACTTGTTTCGCAATCGAGCTAAAATAAATGTGTATAAAAACTACACTATGACATGCACGAACGTGTAAGAAACTCTGACGTTCGCACAATTCATTTGCACGAAGCTCTAAAACAAGACGAACTGTTATATTTACAGATCAGCTTATTGTATCAACTATGATAAATGAATGACAGGCAGCCACTGTACGTGGCATTTTCCTTCATCTTAGGTGAACTCCTGTCAAGTTCATAAAAACTAATTAATTTCCTTAACAGCAGCAGAAGCTTCACACTAATTTAGTTTATACAACTTTATCTTAGCTCGATTGCGAAACAAGTTCTTCCAACTTATATTAATCACTTTCGAGACCTCATTCCTGATGGAATCCATCGACACGAGGGAGAGATAATTGGAATTTAAATGCTCAGCTGCTTAACTTTACACTAGTACATGTATTCATGTTCTGTTCTTTGCACCACCTTATATATAAAGCTTTGAAGTGTGGAACAGAATGTGCTGTTTTGGTGTGATAAGGGAGGGAAAGTGTGACTCTGAATATAAGAAAGATTTCCTAAAAACTTCAGTAGTTGGCTTATGAGGGCGGAAAATTGGTTGGAAATTGGCGGATGATCGCAAGTTTTGAGTTCGAACATCGGAAGTAAATCTGAATGACTCTTGCAGATAGACAGGTGCTAGGCCATTGCGTGTTTTAAACATTAAGACTGCTTTTTGAAAGCTAACCCTTTCTGGGAAAGTCATCCAATTGAGAGTTGAGAAAAGTTCGGAAGGAGGAGTGTAAAAAATGTTGAGGGCCTCATGGTAGATTGACTTAAAGCAGCCCTATATCGTATGAAATAAAAGATATTTGAACAATTCAAATTTTACGTATGGGTAGCAATGCTGCTACACATTCTAACATTATACTTTGTATGCTTATGTTCATTTGGTAAACAGTGTTTTTTGCGATAAAACAAACTCGAAACCGAAAGTAGGACTTTCCGAGTCGATCAGTCACGCATTTGTTTACAACCAGAACGCATCGTCCGCACTTGTTTACATTCGGAATGCATCATCCCCATTTGTCCCACGTTGTATTTTTTAATTAAATTACTTGAGATGTTGATTCATACCTCTGTTATCTAAGTCTTTTAGGGACATGTCTACATCCCCGCGAGGGGTTCGGCATTAGAGGAAGATAGATAGATAGTCTTTCATGTTCAACATATATACGTTGTTACATCCTCTGTTGTTTCACGCACGCGCGCTGTGCGTGTTTACAGTTCGTGTGTTGATAAACAAATTCGCGTATACGACGGTTTATATTTATTGGAATTTTATCGTTTCTGAGCGACTATTTCGATTTTTGTAAACACACACATTAGTATTTATATTTTACCCAAAACATCCTTTATTACGATGTAATGCTGCTTTAAACTGATGGTAGATATATACGTGTTGATTAAAATGTTTCCAATTATATTCTGAGGTAATGTTTGCTAAAATGTACCCTACCTTCTGCATGGCAATTCCTGTCACAGACTGTATGTATACACCGGATAGAACGTCACGAGCTATATATAAACCAGTATACAGCAATCAACAAGGTGTACACCCAAACTTTGACACAATTTACACTTAAATGATATCATATAATTTATATTTGCTTGGCAATTCCTGTCACAGACTGTATGTATACACCGTATATCTAACGACACGAGCTATATATAAACCAGTATACAGCAAACTAACACAGTGCTCGACCAAACTTTGAGACAATTTACACTTACATTATATCATATAATTTATATGTGTGTTTTATGTTTATTTATCGTCGCTACCGTATGAGCGACGCCTCCTGAAGGGATTAGTCATTCTATATTTTTCGAGTATAATGCATTGATGTGATGGTGTTGCGTCCGTGGTCCAATGGTAGTGCGTCGGATTTGGAATCGAACGGTCCTGGTTCGATTCTCGGTCAGACCACGTATGTAGTGTCATTGAGCAAGGCACCTCACACGCATTGCTTAGTACTGGTTAACCGCTATGGTCGGCTAAGCATGCCCAGGAAAACATGTCTAGGTCCCCGCAAGGGGTTTGGTATTAATTGAACATACATACATAGACCCGTGCCTGCATATTGTCCCAGACATTAAAAACATCTAAAAAACTCAAAATTCAATAAAAAAACTGGTATGCGGACGAAGAATTGGGGCAGGGGGTGAACAGTTGACGTGTCAATTTGGAGGTCACATACATTCTGCACAACACAAAAAGTCAAATTCAAATCTCTGAAAATTTCGAAATATGAACATACAAGACGTACATTTTGATGAGTCACCATTGGCGTTCTAGGATTCAAAATTGTCCCCAGACGCCCCTAGCAAATTCGCATCCTTAATTTGGTGCTCACTTTATTAGTCGGGCTTACAAATTCCATATCGCTAGCTACGCCCCTGCAGACACATCTTATGAACATACATCCTTCCAGAAGCAAGGAAATGTAACTAGCTTGTGTATGTGTTTTTTATTTATTTATCGTCGCTACCGGTTGCCCATATGAGCATCGCCTCCTGAAGAGATTAGTCATTTTAGATTTGTGGAGGGTAGTACAATGATACAGACAGAGACCCATTCCAGCGTCTCCTCTTTTTCTTTTACATGCACGGTGTAAAGCATCGACACGAGACCTCGGTTTTAAAGTCCCATCTGAAAGACTGTTAATTTTATTACGGTCAGACTGTGGATCGAACCTGCATGTGATCGAAATTCCAGCGTATGAACCACTTGACTACCGATGCATATAACCAGCTTAGCCTTCAGATAAACAATATCAGTAGTAGTATGTAGTTGGAATTGATTCATTTTCACCCACTTGCCATTATTTATGCTGTAGTTTGCTATGATGTATTATATTGTATAAGCACTTTAATATTGGCAATAAAATATGTTTAAACTATTCATTTTCACCGCATTAACTACAAAATGGCCGCCTCTTTTATGTGCCAATTTGTCATATTTCAAATTGTTAGAATATTATTTAAGAAATAAAAACGGCCTGCGTGGTTAATTTCTGCGTGATTAATTCCTGCGTGGTTAATTCCTGCGTGATTAATTCCTGCGTGGTTAATTCCTGCGTGATTAATTCCTGCGTGGTTAATTCCTGCGTGGTTCATTCCTGCGTGATTAATTCCTGCGTGGTTAATTCCTGCGTGGTTAATTCCTGCGTGGTTAATTCCTGCGTGGTTAATTCCTGCGTGATTAATTCCTGCGTGGTTAATTCCTGCGTGGTTAATTCCTGCGTGGTTAATTCCTGCGTGATTAATTCCTGCGTGATTAATTCCTGCGTGGTTAATTCCTGCGTGATTAATTCCTGCGTGGTTAATTCCTGCGTGATTAATTCTTACCGAGGTTTATTCGCCGATAAACAACAACAACAAAACGAATATTAGTTCCACTCTTAACAGGACCCAATATAATG
Organism: Archivesica marissinica; assembly: GCA_014843695.1. Lineage (NCBI taxonomy): Eukaryota > Metazoa > Mollusca > Bivalvia > Venerida > Vesicomyidae > Archivesica > Archivesica marissinica. Next base: position 35,956,988 of record CM026399.1, read on the forward strand.
CTATAAACGAATACATGTGGAAGTCGTGATAGCGCAGTAGTAGAGCGTTCGCTTCAGGCCCCGAGTTCTAGCTCCGCTGGAGCCGATACGAGTATGCCTTTAGGCAAGGCATATAAATTCCGCATCGCCTCTTCTCTCCCTCGTGGTGATGGATTCCATCAAGAATGATGTCTCGAGAGTGAATAATATCAGTTGTAAAACTTGTTTCGCAATCGAGCTAAAATAAATTTGTATGCATTAATAAATGTGTGTGTTATTTTATCTCATATTAAAACACCACGTATTTTTATACACAGTTCTCATATTGTCGCAACTAGACCAGATCCCCCCCCCCGCATAACACTCATTTGTGTTACGGATAGGTTCCACCCAGCCACCCCCATCGTCGCAACCAAACACTATGTCGTACGCTGGGTCATATTCATGTGCACACTCCACATATTTTGTCAGTAATAAATCCTGTGCTAGCTTTGACTTGCATGAAATAATTGCCAAAATAAACATAGAATGACCAGGTTACGAAACGTCCTGGGTACGAAATGACCGTACGTCACGTAATAGTATATTATGACGTCACGTCACTTAACTACATCAAACAGAGAGGCAGATTCAGCATGGATACAACAGTTTTAATGGATCCACAATCGCCGAAATGATATAATTATTTGCAAAATTATTCCCCATTATTTACATAATTACATCATTACACAATGAAAAGATAGAACATGGAAAAAAAGAAGAAGAAAGCAAACCATAATTTGCCGAACTCTGGGCTCATATATGATTGTTTTCCGGTAAAGGTAAATATCACGCTTACTTATTATAGTGATTATAATTTTTTATATATATGGTTTCTCTACTTTTCAGCTTTAACATTACTATATGATTCCAATATGCAGTGTTCACTAATAATTCTATCATTTGATTTGTATATATGTTGAGGGCCTAATAGTAGATTAACTTTTGCTAAATGAGTTCTCTCGTAAAATAAAGTCTTTATTATTATTATTATATTACTGTATATCTACTTATTTTGTCCAACCTTCTGTAAATTGTTCAATTATTATCCATGTTTCCATGGGGGTGGAGAGGGCAGGGGTTGCAAGCTCTTCCATACAGTTAAATAAAGGCTGACGTATAGCTTACCTCTATTGTTAGACGTCTACATATACATCATACTCCATTGTTTATTAATAGTTTATTGCATGTTTCCCCGTATATTACATTACAATTATGCATACAATGAAATATGTGGAATACAATTTGAAATTAAATTGGGATTAATTATTATTGCTGTATACGATTTAATTTGGGGAAAAACAAATGGGTTGGGCTACAAGTTATGACAACATTATTTACAGCCCTCCCAATACTCTATTCATGCTCGATTCCCTAAATCTACGCAGACAAGATCTCCGGTGTATTAACAATAGGTTATCACTTATACCATATAAAATTCAGAATGCTATCGTTGCTATCCCCATTGAAATTACCTAGCCGGTCCGTAGTCAGCCTTTTTATGGGGGGGGGCGTTTCGAGATCCAGAAGGCGACTAGCTATGGGACTATAGTTCCCCTCACCAGCCCCGCAATCCACTGCCATTCCATAAGTTAAATCTGAGTCTGAAAGTCTTAAATGGCTGGGTGCCTATTTTCGAATAGCGCCGACCATATGTAGACAACGCCACTTTAAGTTTTGTTTGCTGTATTGTTAGTCTAAACAATATTTCTTTCAATAAACATAGTTAAGTATAAATAATATGTACATACATGTAGGGTTGAGGAGAAAGAAGCCTGCTTGCATGTTTATCTCTTTCAAGTATTGTTGACATGTTTATGCCTTATCCCTTCGCACGCTAGCGTCAGATAAAATCATGTTTGCAAACAACATAGAGCCAGATCAGACCGCACATAACTTGTCATCTGATTAGGATCTGTGCTGTTTGCTATTCGGATAATGGAGCAAAACAACTTGGCTGAATAGCAAACAACATAGATCTGACGCGGCGCTACCCGTGGCTGATCTGGATCTATGTTGTTTGTAAATGTTATTTTATTTACTCAGCAGGGTTACGGGTTAAGGACACATTATTTTACTGTCAAACTAAACAAAAGGATATTTGTTTGCTTCAGAGAACCAAGACCAAGAAGCGACGAAGCGACAAGCAAACCAAATGGAGTAAAGTGGTGTCGTGCTTCCGTTTCCTTTCCTCCAAATTGCAGTGAAAGAGCAAGAATTACGTGCATAGACTGGACAGTTCTCCACATAGAGTGAGCAGTCCAAAGAGCGAGCATTACGTGAATAGACTGAACACCCTTCCACATAGAGTGAGCAGTCCACCACATAGAGCGAGCAGTCCTCCACATAGAGTGACCAGTCCTCCACATATAGCGAGCTGTCCTCCACATAGAGTGAGCAGTCCACCACATAGAGCAAGCAGTCCTCCACATAGAGTGACCAGTCCTCCACACATAGCGAACAGTCCTCCACATAGAGTGACCAGTCCACCACATATAGAGAGCAGTCCTCCACATAGAGTGACCAGTCCACCACATATAGCGAGCAGTCCTCCACATAGAGTGACCAGTCCACCACATATAGCGAGCAGTCCTCCACATAGAGTGACCAGTCCACCACATATAGCGAGCAGTCCTCCACATAGAGTGACCAGTCCACCACATATAGCGAGCAGTCCTCCACATAGAGTGACCAGTCCACCACATATAGCGAGCAGTCCTCCACATAGAGTGACCAGTCCACCACATATAGCGAGCAGTCCTCCACATAGAGTGACCAGTCCACCACATATAGCGAGCAGTCCTCCACATAGAGTGACCAGTCCACCACATATAGCGAGCAGTCCTCCACATAGAGTGACCAGTCCACCACATATAGCGAGCAGTCCTCCACATAGAGTGACCAGTCCACCACATAGAGTGAGCAGTCCACCACATAGAGTGAGCAGTCCTCCACATAGAGTGACCAGTCCACCACATATAGCGAGCAGTCCTCCACATAGAGTGACCAGTCCACCACATATAGCGAGCAGTCCTCCACATAGAGTGACCAGTCCACCACATATAGCGAGCAGTCCTCCACATAGAGTGACCAGTCCACCACATATAGCGAGCAGTCCTCCACATAGAGTGACCAGTCCACCACATATAGCGAGCAGTCCTCCACATAGAGTGACCAGTCCACCACATATAGCGAGCAGTCCTCCACATAGAGTGACCAGTCCACCACATATAGCGAGCAGTCCTCCACATAGAGTGACCAGTCCACCACATATAGCGAGCAGTCCTCCACATAGAGTGACCAGTCCACCACATATAGCGAGCAGTCCTCCACATAGAGTGACCAGTCCACCACATATAGTGAGCAGTCCACCACATATAGCGAGCAGTCCTCCACATAGAGTGACCAGTCCACCACATATAGCGAGCAGTCCTCCACATAGAGTGACCAGTCCACCACATATAGCGAGCAGTCCTCCACATAGAGTGACCAGTCCACCACATATAGCGAGCAGTCCTCCACATAGAGTGACCAGTCCACCACATATAGCGAGCAGTCCTCCACATAGAGTGACCAGTCCACCACATATAGTGAGCAGTCCTCCACATAGAGTGACCAGTCCACCACATATAGCGAGCAGTCCTCCACATAGAGTGAGCAGTCCTCCACATAGAGTGACCAGTCCACCACATATAGCGAGCAGTCCTCCACATAGAGTGAGCAGTCCTCCACATAGAGTGACCAGTCCACCACATATAGCGAGCAGTCCTCCACATAGAGTGACCAGTCCATCACATAGAGTGACCAGACCTCCACATAGAGTGACCAGTCCACCACATATAGCGAGCAGTCCTCCACATAGAGTGACAAGTCCAACACATATAGTGAGCAGTCCTCCACATAGAGTGACCAGTCCACCACATATAGCGAGCAGTCCTCCACATAGAGTGACCAGTCCTCCACATAGAGTGACCAGTCCACCACTTAATTATAGCGTCAGTCCTCCACATAGAGTGAGCAGTCCTCCACATAGAGTGAGCAGTCCTCCACATAGAGTGACCAGTCCACCACATATAGCGAGCAGTCCTCCACATAGAGTGAGCAGTCCTCCACATAGAGTGACCAGTCCATCACATATAGCGAGCAGTCCACCACATATAGCGAGCAGTCCTCCACATAGAGTGACCAGTCCACCACATATAGCGAGCAGTCCTCCACATAGAGTGACCAGTCCACCACATAGAGTGACCAGTCCTCCATATAGAGTGACAAGTCCACCACATATAGCGAGCAGTCCTCCACATAGAGTGACCAGTCCACCACATAGAGCGAGCAGTCCTCCACATAGAGTGACCAGTCCTCCACATATAGCGAGCTGTCCTCCACATAGAGTGACCAGTCCACCACATAGAGCGAGCAATCCTCCACATAGAGTGACCAGTCCTCCTCATATAGCGAGCTGTCCTCCACATAGAGTGACCAGTCCACCACATATAGCGAGCTGTCCTCCACATAGAGTGACCAGTCCACCACATATAGCAAGCAGTCCTCCACATAGAGTGACCAGTCCTCCACACATAGCGAGCAGTCCTCCACATAGAGTGACCAGTCCACCACATATAGAGAGCAGTCCTCCACATAGAGTGACCAGTCCACCACATATAGCGAGCAGTCCTCCACATAGAGTGACCAGTCCACCACATATAGCGAGCAGTCCTCCACATAGAGTGACCAGTCCACCACATATAGCGAGCAGTCCTCCACATAGAGTGACCAGTCCACCACATATAGCGAGCAGTCCTCCACATAGAGTGACCAGTCCACCACATAGAGTGAGCAGTCCACCACATAGAGTGAGCAGTCCTCCACATAGAGTGACCAGTCCACCACATATAGCGAGCAGTCCTCCACATAGAGTGACCAGTCCACCACATATAGCGAGCAGTCCTCCACATAGAGTGACCAGTCCACCACATATAGCGAGCAGTCCTCCACATAGAGTGACCAGTCCACCACATATAGCGAGCAGTCCTCCACATAGAGTGAGCAGTCCTCCACATAGAGTGACCAGTCCACCACATATAGCGAGCAGTCCTCCACATAGAGTGAGCAGTCCTCCACATAGAGTGACCAGTCCACCACATATAGCGAGCAGTCCTCCACATAGAGTGACCAGTCCACCACATAGAGTGACCAGTCCTCCACATAGAGTGACCAGTCCACCACATATAGCGAGCAGTCCTCCACATAGAGTGACAAGTCCAACACATATAGTGAGCAGTCCTCCACATAGAGTGACCAGTCCACCACATATAGCGAGCAGTCCTCCACATAGAGTGACCAGTCCTCCACATAGAGTGACCAGTCCACCACTTAATTATAGCGTCAGTCCTCCACATAGAGTGAGCAGTCCTCCACATAGAGTGAGCAGTCCTCCACATAGAGTGACCAGTCCACCACATATAGCGAGCAGTCCTCCACATAGAGTGAGCAGTCCTCCACATAGAGTGACCAGTCCATCACATATAGCGAGCAGTCCACCACATATAGCGAGCAGTCCTCCACATAGAGTGACCAGTCCACCACATATAGCGAGCAGTCCTCCACATAGAGTGACCAGTCCACCACATAGAGTGACCAGTCCTCCATATAGAGTGACAAGTCCACCACATATAGCGAGCAGTCCTCCACATAGAGTGACCAGTCCACCACATAGAGCGAGCAGTCCTCCACATAGAGTGACCAGTCCTCCACATATAGCGAGCTGTCCTCCACATAGAGTGACCAGTCCACCACATAGAGCGAGCAATCCTCCACATAGAGTGACCAGTCCTCCTCATATAGCGAGCTGTCCTCCACATAGAGTGACCAGTCCACCACATATAGCGAGCAGTCCTCCACATAGAGTGACCAGTCCACCACATATAGCGAGCAGTCCTCCACATAGAGTGACCAGTCCTCCACATAGAGTGAGCAGTCCTCCACATAGAGTGACCAGTCCACCACATATAGCGAGCAGTCCTCCACATAGAGTGACCAGTCCACCACATATAGCGAGCAGTCCTCCACATAGAGTGACCAGTCCACCACATAAGTGAGCAGTCCCCACATAGAGTGAGCAGTCCTCCACATAGAGTGACCAGTCCACCACATATAGCGAGCAGTCCTCCACATAGAGTGACCAGTCCACCACATATAGCGAGCAGTCCTCCACATAGAGTGACCAGTCCACCACATATAGCGAGCAGTCCTCCACATAGAGTGACCAGTCCACCACATATAGCGAGCAGTCCTCCACATAGAGTGACCAGTCCACCACATATAGTGAGCAGTCCTCCACATAGAGTGACCAGTCCACCACATATAGCGAGCAGTCCTCCACATAGAGTGAGCAGTCCTCCACATAGAGTGACCAGTCCACCACATATAGCGAGCAGTCCTCCACATAGAGTGAGCAGTCCTCCACATAGAGTGACCAGTCCACCACATATAGCGAGCAGTCCTCCACATAGAGTGACCAGTCCACCACATAGAGTGACCAGTCCTCCACATAGAGTGACCAGTCCACCACATATAGCGAGCAGTCCTCCACATAGAGTGACCAGTCCAACACATATAGTGAGCAGTCCTCCACATAGAGTGACCAGTCCACCACATATAGCGAGCAGTCCTCCACATAGAGTGACCAGTCCTCCACATAGAGTGACCAGTCCACCACATAGCGTCAGTCCTCCACATAGAGTGACCAGTCCATCACATATAGCGAGCAGTCCACCACATATAGCGAGCAGTCCTCCACATAGAGTGACCAGTCCACCACATATAGCGAGCAGTCCTCCACATAGAGTGACCAGTCCACCACATAGAGTGACCAGTCCTCCACATAGAGTGACCAGTCCACCACATATAGCGAGCAGTCCTCCACATAGAGTGACCAGTCCACCACATATAGCGAGCAGTCCTCCACATAGAGTGACCAGTCCACCACATATAGCGAGCAGTCCTCCACATAGAGTGACCAGTCCTCCACATAGAGTGAGCAGTCCTCCACATAGAGTGACCAGTCCACCACATAGAGTGACCAGTCCTCCACATAGAGTGACCAGTCCACCACATATAGCGAGCAGTCCTCCACATAGAGTGACCAGTCCACCACATATAGCGAGCAGTCCTCCACATAGAGTGACCAGTCCACCACATATAGCGAGCAGTCCTCCACATAGAGTGACCAGTCCACCACATAGAGTGAGCAGTCCACCACATAGAGTGAGCAGTCCTCCACATAGAGTGACCAGTCCACCACATATAGCGAGCAGTCCTCCACATAGAGTGACCAGTCCACCACATATAGCGAGCAGTCCTCCACATAGAGTGACCAGTCCACCACATATAGCGAGCAGTCCTCCACATAGAGTGACCAGTCCACCACATATAGCGAGCAGTCCTCCACATAGAGTGACCAGTCCACCACATATAGCGAGCAGTCCTCCACATAGAGTGACCAGTCCACCACATATAGCGAGCAGTCCTCCACATAGAGTGACCAGTCACCACATATAGTGAGTAGTCCACCACATATAGCGAGCAGTCCTCCACATAGAGTGACCAGTCCACCACATATAGCGAGCAGTCCTCCACATAGAGTGACCAGTCCACCACATAGAGCAAGCAGTCCTCCACATAGAGTGACCAGTCCACCACATATAGCGAGCAGTCCTCCACATAGAGTGACCAGTCCACCACATATAGCGAGCAGTCCTCCACATAGAGTGACCAGTCCACCACATATAGTGAGCAGTCCTCCACATAGAGTGACCAGTCCACCACATATAGCGAGCAGTCCTCCACATAGAGTGAGCAGTCCTCCACATAGAGTGACCAGTCCACCACATATAGCGAGCAGTCCTCCACATAGAGTGAGCAGTCCTCCACATAGAGTGACCAGTCCACCACATATAGCGAGCAGTCCTCCACATAGAGTGACCAGTCCATCACATAGAGTGACCAGACCTCCACATAGAGTGACCAGTCCACCACATATAGCGAGCAGTCCTCCACATAGAGTGACCAGTCCTCCACATAGAGTGACCAGTCCACCACATATAGCGTCAGTCCTCCACATAGAGTGAGCAGTCCTCCACATAGAGTGAGCAGTCCTCCACATAGAGTGACCAGTCCACCACATATAGCGAGCAGTCCTCCACATAGAGTGACCAGTCCACCACATATAGCGAGCAGTCCTCCACATAGAGTGACCAGTCCACCACATATAGCGAGCAGTCCTCCACATAGAGTGACCAGTCCACCACATATAGCGAGCAGTCCTCCACATAGAGTGACCAGTCCACCACATATAGCGAGCAGTCCTCCACATAGAGTGACCAGTCCACCACATATAGTGAGAGTCCACCACATATAGCGAGCAGTCCTCCACATAGAGTGACCAGTCCACCACATATAGCGAGCAGTCCTCCACATAGAGTGACCAGTCCACCACATATAGCGAGCAGTCCTCCACATAGAGTGACCAGTCCACCACATATAGAGCAGTCCTCCACATAGAGTGACCAGTCCACCACATATAGCGAGCAGTCCTCCACATAGAGTGACCAGTCCACCACATATAGCGAGCAGTCCTCCACATAGAGTGACCAGTCCACCACATATAGCGAGCAGTCCTCCACATAGAGTGACCAGTCCACCACATATAGCGAGCAGTCCTCCACATAGAGTGACCAGTCCACCACATATAGCGAGCAGTCCTCCACATAGAGTGAGCAGTCCTCCACATAGAGTGACCAGTCCACCACATATAGCGAGCAGTCCTCCACATAGAGTGAGCAGTCCTCCACATAGAGTGACCAGTCCACCACATATAGCGAGCAGTCCTCCACATAGAGTGACCAGTCCACCACATAGAGTGACCAGTCCTCCACATAGAGTGACCAGTCCACCACATATAGCGAGCAGTCCTCCACATAGAGTGACCAGTCCACCACATATAGTGAGCAGTCCTCCACATAGAGTGACCAGTCCACCACATATAGCGAGCAGTCCTCCACATAGAGTGACCAGTCCTCCACATAGAGTGACCAGTCCACCACATATAGCGTCAGTCCTCCACATAGAGTGAGCAGTCCTCCACATAGAGTGAGCAGTCCTCCACATAGAGTGACCAGTCCACCACATATAGCGAGCAGTCCTCCACATAGAGTGACCAGTCCACCACATATAGCGAGCAGTCCTCCACATAGAGTGACCAGTCCACCACATATAGCGAGCAGTCCTCCACATAGAGTGACCAGTCCACCACATATAGCGAGCAGTCCTCCACATAGAGTGACCAGTCCACCACATAGAGTGAGCAGTCCTCCACATAGAGTGACCAGTCCACCACATATAGCGAGCAGTCCTCCACATAGAGTGACCAGTCCACCACATATAGCGAGCAGTCCTCCACATAGAGTGACCAGTCCACCACATATAGCGAGCAGTCCTCCACATAGAGTGACCAGTCCACCACATATAGCGAGCAGTCCTCCACATAGAGTGACCAGTCCACCACATATAGCGAGCAGTCCTCCACATAGAGTGACCAGTCCACCACATATAGCGAGCAGTCCTCCACATAGAGTGACCAGTCCACCACATATAGCGAGCAGTCCTCCACATAGAGTGACCAGTCCACCACATATAGCGAGCAGTCCTCCACATAGAGTGACCAGTCCACCACATATAGCGAGCAGTCCTCCACATAGAGTGACCAGTCCACCACATATAGCGAGCAGTCCTCCACATAGAGTGACCAGTCCACCACATATAGCGAGCAGTCCTCCACATAGAGTGACCAGTCCACCACATATAGCGAGCAGTCCTCCACATAGAGTGACCAGTCCACCACATATAGCGAGCAGTCCTCCACATAGAGTGACCAGTCCACCACATATAGCGAGCAGTCCTCCACATAGAGTGACCAGTCCACCACATATAGCGAGCAGTCCTCCACATAGAGTGACCAGTCCACCACATATAGCGAGCAGTCCTCCACATAGAGTGACAGTCCCCACATAAGTGAGCAGTCCACCACATATAGCGAGCAGTCCTCCACATAGAGTGACCAGTCCACCACATATAGCGAGCAGTCCTCCACATAGAGTGACCAGTCCACCACATAGAGCGAGCAGTCCTCCACATAGAGTGACCAGTCCACCACATATAGCGAGCAGTCCTCCACATAGAGTGACCAGTCCACCACATAGAGCGAGCAGTCCTCCACATAGAGTGACCAGTCCACCACATATAGCGAGCAGTCCTCCACATAGAGTGACCAGTCCACCACATATAGCGAGCAGTCCTCCACATAGAGTGACCAGTCCACCACATATAGCGAGCAGTCCTCCACATAGAGTGACCAGTCCACCACATATAGCGAGCAGTCCTCCACATAGAGTGACCAGTCCACCACATATAGTGAGCAGTCCTCCACATAGAGTGACCAGTCCACCACATATAGCGAGCAGTCCTCCACAGAGCAGTCCTCCACATAGAGTGACCAGTCCACCACTTAATTATAGCGTCAGTCCTCCACATAGAGTGAGCAGTCCTCCACATAGAGTGAGCAGTCCTCCACATAGAGTGACCAGTCCACCACATATAGCGAGCAGTCCTCCACATAGAGTGAGCAGTCCTCCACATAGAGTGACCAGTCCATCACATATAGCGAGCAGTCCACCACATATAGCGAGCAGTCCTCCACATAGAGTGACCAGTCCACCACATATAGCGAGCAGTCCTCCACATAGAGTGACCAGTCCTCCATATAGAGTGACAAGTCCACCACATATAGCGAGCAGTCCTCCACATAGAGTGACCAGTCCACCACATAGAGCGAGCAGTCCTCCACATAGAGTGACCAGTCCTCCACATATAGCGAGCTGTCCTCCACATAGAGTGACCAGTCCACCACATAGAGCGAGCAATCCTCCACATAGAGTGACCAGTCCTCCTCATATAGCGAGCTGTCCTCCACATAGAGTGACCAGTCCACCACATATAGCGAGCTGTCCTCCACATAGAGTGACCAGTCCACCACATATAGCAAGCAGTCCTCCACATAGAGTGACCAGTCCTCCACACATAGCGAGCAGTCCTCCACATAGAGTGACCAGTCCACCACATATAGCGAGCAGTCCTCCACATAGAGTGACCAGTCCACCACATATAGCGAGCAGTCCTCCACATAGAGTGACCAGTCCACCACATATAGCGAGCAGTCCTCCACATAGAGTGACCAGTCCACCACATATAGCGAGCAGTCCTCCACATAGAGTGACCAGTCCACCACATATAGCGAGCAGTCCTCCACATAGAGTGACCAGTCCACCACATATAGCGAGCAGTCCTCCACATAGAGTGACCAGTCCACCACATATAGCGAGCAGTCCTCCACATAGAGTGACCAGTCCACCACATATAGCAGTCCTCCACATAGAGTGACCAGTCCACCACATATAGCGAGCAGTCCTCCACATAGAGTGAGCAGTCCTCCACATAGAGTGACCAGTCCACCACATATAGTGAGCAGTCCTCCACATAGAGTGAGCAGTCCTCCACATAGAGTGACCAGTCCACCACATATAGCGAGCAGTCCTCCACATAGAGTGACCAGTCCACCACATATAGTGAGCAGTCCTCCACATAGAGTGACCAGTCCACCACATATAGCGAGCAGTCCTCCACATAGAGTGACCAGTCCACCACATATAGCGAGCAGTCCTCCACATAGAGTGACCAGTCCACCACATATAGCGAGCAGTCCTCCACATAGAGTGACCAGTCCTCCACATAGAGTGAACCACATAGGCAGTCCTCCACATAGAGTGACCAGTCCACACATATAGCGAGCAGTCCACCACATATAGCGAGCAGTCCTCCACATAGAGTGACCAGTCCACCACATATAGCGAGCAGTCCTCCACATAGAGTGACCAGTCCACCACATAGAGTGACCAGTCCTCCACATAGAGTGACCAGTCCACCACATATAGCGAGCAGTCCTCCACATAGAGTGACCAGTCCACCACATATAGCGAGCAGTCCTCCACATAGAGTGACCAGTCCACCACATATAGCGAGCAGTCCTCCACATAGAGTGACCAGTCCACCACATAGAGTGACCAGTCCTCCACATAGAGTGACCAGTCCACCACATATAGCGAGCAGTCCTCCACATAGAGTGACCAGTCCACCACATATAGCGAGCAGTCCTCCACATAGAGTGACCAGTCCACCACATATAGCGAGCAGTCCTCCACATAGAGTGACCAGTCCACCACATAGAGTGAGCAGTCCACCACATAGAGTGAGCAGTCCTCCACATATAGTGACGTCCCCACATATAGCGAGCAGTCCTCCACATAGAGTGACCAGTCCACCACATATAGCGAGCAGTCCTCCACATAGAGTGACCAGTCCACCACATATAGCGAGCAGTCCTCCACATAGAGTGACCAGTCCACCACATATAGCGAGCAGTCCTCCACATAGAGTGACCAGTCCACCACATATAGCGAGCAGTCCTCCACATAGAGTGACCAGTCCACCACATATAGCGAGCAGTCCTCCACATAGAGTGACCAGTCCACCACATATAGTGAGTAGTCCACCACATATAGCGAGCAGTCCTCCACATAGAGTGACCAGTCCACCACATATAGCGAGCAGTCCTCCACATAGAGTGACCAGTCCACCACATAGAGCGAGCAGTCCTCCACATAGAGTGACCAGTCCACCACATATAGTGAGCAGTCCTCCACATAGAGTGACCAGTCCTCCACATAGAGTGACCAGTCCACCACATATAGCGAGCAGTCCTCCACATAGAGTGACCAGTCCACCACATATAGCGAGCAGTCCTCCACATAGAGTGAGCAGTCCTCCACATAGAGTGACCAGTCCACCACATATAGCGAGCAGTCCTCCACATAGAGTGACCAGTCCACCACATAGAGTGACCAGTCCTCCACATAGAGTGACCAGTCCACCACATATAGCGAGCAGTCCTCCACATAGAGTGACCAGTCCACCACATATAGTGAGCAGTCCTCCACATAGAGTGACCAGTCCACCACATATAGCGAGCAGTCCTCCACATAGAGTGACCAGTCCTCCACATAGAGTGACCAGTCCACCACTTAATTATAGCGTCAGTCCTCCACATAGAGTGAGCAGTCCTCCACATAGAGTGAGCAGTCCTCCACATAGAGTGACCAGTCCACCACATATAGCGAGCAGTCCTCCACATAGAGTGAGCAGTCCTCCACATAGAGTGACCAGTCCATCACATATAGCGAGCAGTCCACCACATATAGCGAGCAGTCCTCCACATAGAGTGACCAGTCCACCACATATAGCGAGCAGTCCTCCACATAGAGTGACCAGTCCTCCATATAGAGTGACAAGTCCACCACATATAGCGAGCAGTCCTCCACATAGAGTGACCAGTCCACCACATAGAGCGAGCAGTCCTCCACATAGAGTGACCAGTCCTCCACATATAGCGAGCTGTCCTCCACATAGAGTGACCAGTCCACCACATAGAGCGAGCAATCCTCCACATAGAGTGACCAGTCCTCCTCATATAGCGAGCTGTCCTCCACATAGAGTGACCAGTCCACCACATATAGCGAGCTGTCCTCCACATAGAGTGACCAGTCCACCACATATAGCGAGCAGTCCTCCACATAGAGTGACCAGTCCTCCACATATAGCGAGCAGTCCTCCACATAGAGTGACCAGTCCACCACATATAGCGAGCAGTCCTCCACATAGAGTGACCAGTCCACCACATATAGCGAGCAGTCCTCCACATAGAGTGACCAGTCCACCACATATAGCGAGCAGTCCTCCACATAGAGTGACCAGTCCACCACATATAGCGAGCAGTCCTCCACATAGAGTGACCAGTCCACCACATATAGCGAGCAGTCCTCCACATAGAGTGACCAGTCCACCACATATAGCGAGCAGTCCTCCACATAGAGTGACCAGTCCACCACATATAGCGAGCAGTCCTCCACATAGAGTGACCAGTCCACCACATATAGCGAGCAGTCCTCCACATAGAGTGACCAGTCCACCACATATAGCGAGCAGTCCTCCACATAGAGTGAGCAGTCCTCCACATAGAGTGACCAGTCCACCACATATAGCGAGCAGTCCTCCACATAGAGTGAGCAGTCCTCCACATAGAGTGACCAGTCCACCACATATAGCGAGCAGTCCTCCACATAGAGTGACCAGTCCACCACATAGAGTGAGCAGTCCTCCACATAGAGTGACCAGTCCACCACATATAGCGAGCAGTCCTCCACATAGAGTGACCAGTCCACCACATATAGTGAGCAGTCCTCCACATAGAGTGACCAGTCCACCACATATAGCGAGCAGTCCTCCACATAGAGTGACCAGTCCTCCACATAGAGTGACCAGTCACCACTAATAAGCCAGTCCTCCACATAGAGTGACCAGTCCATCCATATAGGAGCAGTCCACCACATATAGCGAGCAGTCCTCCACATAGAGTGACCAGTCCACCACATATAGCGAGCAGTCCTCCACATAGAGTGACCAGTCCACCACATAGAGTGACCAGTCCTCCACATAGAGTGACCAGTCCACCACATATAGCGAGCAGTCCTCCACATAGAGTGACCAGTCCACCACATATAGCGAGCAGTCCTCCACATAGAGTGACCAGTCCACCACATATAGCGAGCAGTCCTCCACATAGAGTGACCAGTCCACCACATATAGCGAGCAGTCCTCCACATAGAAACCACCACATATAGCGAGCAGTCCTCCACATAGAGTGACCAGTCCACCACATATAGCGAGCAGTCCTCCACATAGAGTGACCAGTCCACCACATATAGCGAGCAGTCCTCCACATAGAGTGACCAGTCCACCACATATAGTGAGCAGTCCACCACATAGAGTGAGCAGTCCTCCACATAGAGTGACCAGTCCACCACATATAGCGAGCAGTCCTCCACATAGAGTGACCAGTCCACCACATATAGCGAGCAGTCCTCCACATAGAGTGACCAGTCCACCACATATAGCGAGCAGTCCTCCACATAGAGTGACCAGTCCACCACATATAGCGAGCAGTCCTCCACATAGAGTGACCAGTCCACCACATATAGCGAGCAGTCCTCCACATAGAGTGACCAGTCCACCACATATAGCGAGCAGTCCTCCACATAGAGTGACCAGTCCCCACATAAGTGAGCCACCACATATAGCGAGCAGTCCTCCACATAGAGTGACCAGTCCACCACATATAGCGAGCAGTCCTCCACATAGAGTGACCAGTCCACCACATATAGCGAGCAGTCCTCCACATAGAGTGACCAGTCCACCACATATAGCGAGCAGTCCTCCACATAGAGTGACCAGTCCACCACATATAGCGAGCAGTCCTCCACATAGAGTGAGCAGTCCTCCACATAGAGTGACCAGTCCACCACATATAGCGAGCAGTCCTCCACATAGAGTGAGCAGTCCTCCACATAGAGTGACCAGTCCACCACATATAGCGAGCAGTCCTCCACATAGAGTGACCAGTCCACCACATATAGTGAGCAGTCCTCCACATAGAGTGACCAGTCCACCACATATAGCGAGCAGTCCTCCACATAGAGTGACCAGTCCACCACATATAGCGAGCAGTCCTCCACATAGAGTGACCAGTCCACCACATATAGCGAGCAGTCCTCCACATAGAGTGACCAGTCCACCACTATATAGCGACAGTCCTCCACATAGAGTGACCAGTCCACCACATATAGTGAGCAGTCCTCCACATATAGCGAGCAGTCCTCCACATA
>CM026399.1:35973895-36023439 GCA_014843695.1 Archivesica marissinica
CAGTCCTCCACATATAGCGAGCAGTCCTCCACATAGAGTGACCAGTCCACCACATATAGCGAGCAGTCCTCCACATAGAGTGACCAGTCCACCACATATAGCGAGCAGTCCTCCACATAGAGTGACCAGTCCACCACATATAGCGAGCAGTCCTCCACATAGAGTGACCAGTCCACCACATATAGCGAGCAGTCCTCCACATAGAGTGACCAGTCCACCACATATAGCGAGCAGTCCTCCACATAGAGTGACCAGTCCACCACATATAGCGAGCAGTCCTCCACATAGAGTGACCAGTCCACCACATATAGCGAGCAGTCCTCCACATAGAGTGACCAGTCCACCACATATAGCGAGCTGTCCTCCACATAGAGTGACCAGTCCACCACATATAGCGAGCAGTCCTCCACATAGAGTGACCAGTCCACCACATATAGCGAGCAGTCCTCCACATAGAGTGACCAGTCCATCACATATAGCGAGCAGTCCTCCACATAGAGTGACCAGTCCACCACATATAGCGAGCAGTCCTCCACATATAGTGACCAGTCCACCACATAGAGTGAGCAGTCCTCCACATAGAGTGACCAGTCCACCACATATAGCGAGCAGTCCTCCACATAGAGTGACCAGTCCACCACATATAGCGAGCAGTCCTCCACATAGAGTGACCAGTCCACCACATATAGCGAGCAGTCCTCCACATAGAGTGACCAGTCCTCCACATAGAGTGAGCAGTCCTCCACATAGAGTGACCAGTCCACCACATAGAGTGACCAGTCCTCCACATAGAGTGACCAGTCCACCACATATAGCGAGCAGTCCTCCACATAGAGTGACCAGTCCACCACATATAGCGAGCAGTCCTCCACATAGAGTGACCAGTCCACCACATAGAGTGAGCAGTCCACCACATAGAGTGAGCAGTCCTCCACATAGAGTGACCAGTCCACCACATATAGCGAGCAGTCCTCCACATAGAGTGACCAGTCCACCACATATAGCGAGCAGTCCTCCACATAGAGTGACCAGTCCACCACATATAGCGAGCAGTCCTCCACATAGAGTGACCAGTCCACCACATATAGCGAGCAGTCCTCCACATAGAGTGACCAGTCCACCACATATAGCGAGCAGTCCTCCACATAGAGTGACCAGTCCCCACATAGAGTGACCAGTCCCACATAACGTCCACCACATATAGCGAGCAGTCCTCCACATAGAGTGACCAGTCCACCACATATAGCGAGCAGTCCTCCACATAGAGTGACCAGTCCACCACATATAGCGAGCAGTCCTCCACATAGAGTGACCAGTCCTCCACATATAGCGAGCAGTCCTCCACATAGAGTGACCAGTCCACCACATATAGCGAGCAGTCCTCCACATAGAGTGACCAGTCCACCACATATAGCGAGCAGTCCATCACATATAGCGAGCAGTCCACCACATATAGCGAGCAGTCCTCCACATAGAGTGACCAGTCCACCACATATAGCTAGCAGTCCTCCACATAGAGTGACCAGTCCACCACATAGAGTGACCAGTCCTCCATATAGAGTGACAAGTCCACCATATATAGCGAGCAGTCCTCCACATAGAGTGACCAGTCCTCCACATATAGCGAGCTGTCCTCCACATAGAGTGACCAGTCCACCACATAGAGCGAGCAATCCTCCACATAGAGTGACCAGTCCACCACATAGAGTGACTAGTCCTCCACATAGAGTGACCAGTCCACCACATATAGCGAGCAGTCCTCCACATAGAGTGACCAGTCCACCACATATAGCGAGCAGTCCTCCACATAGAGTGACCAGTCCACCACATAGAGTGAGCAGTCCACCACATAGAGTGAGCAGTCCTCCACATAGAGTGACCAGTCCACCACATATAGCGAGCAGTCCTCCACATAGAGTGACCAGTCCACCACATATAGCGAGCAGTCCTCCACATAGAGTGACCAGTCCACCACATATAGCGAGCAGTCCTCCACATAGAGTGACCAGTCCACCACATATAGCGAGCAGTCCTCCACATAGAGTGACCAGTCCACCACATATAGCGAGCAGTCCTCCACATAGAGTGACCAGTCCACCACATATAGCGAGCAGTCCTCCACATAGAGTGACCAGTCCACCACATATAGCGAGCAGTCCTCCACATAGAGTGACCAGTCCACCACATATAGCGAGCAGTCCTCCACATAGAGTGACCAGTCCACCACATATAGCGAGCAGTCCTCCACATAGAGTGACCAGTCCACCACATATAGCGAGCAGTCCTCCACATAGAGTGACCAGTCCACCACATATAGCGAGCAGTCCTCCACATAGAGTGACCAGTCCACCACATATAGCGAGCAGTCCTCCACATAGAGTGACCAGTCCACCACATATAGCGAGCAGTCCTCCACATAGAGTGAGCAGTCCTCCACATAGAGTGACCAGTCCACCACATAGAGCGAGCAATCCTCCACATAGAGTGACCAGTCCTCCTCATATAGCGAGCTGTCCTCCACATAGAGTGACCAGTCCACCACATATAGCGAGCTGTCCTCCACATAGAGTGACCAGTCCACCACATATAGTAAGCAGTCCTCCACATAGAGTGACCAGTCCTCCACACATAGCGAGCAGTCCACCACATATAGCGAGCAGTCCTCCACATAGAGTGACCAGTCCACCACATATAGCGAGCAGTCCTCCACATAGAGTGACCAGTCCACCACATATAGCGAGCAGTCCTCCACATAGAGTGACCAGTCCACCACATATAGCGAGCAGTCCTCCACATAGAGTGACCAGTCCACCACATATAGTGACCAGTCCTCCACATATAGTGACCAGTCCACCACATATAGCGAGCAGTCCTCCACATAGAGTGACCAGTCCACCACATATAGCGAGCAGTCCTCCACATAGAGTGACCAGTCCACCACATATAGCGAGCAGTCCTCCACATAGAGTGACCAGTCCACCACATATAGCGAGCAGTCCTCCACATAGAGTGACCAGTCCACCACATATAGCGAGCAGTCCTCCACATAGAGTGACCAGTCCACCACATATAGCGAGCAGTCCTCCACATAGAGTGACCAGTCCACCACATATAGCGAGCAGTCCTCCACATAGAGTGACCAGTCCACCACATAGAGTGAGCAGTCCACCACATAGAGTGAGCAGTCCTCCACATAGAGTGACCAGTCCACCACATATAGCGAGCAGTCCTCCACATAGAGTGACCAGTCCACCACATATAGCGAGCAGTCCTCCACATAGAGTGACCAGTCCACCACATATAGCGAGCAGTCCTCCACATAGAGTGACCAGTCCACCACATATAGCGAGCAGTCCTCCACATAGAGTGACCAGTCCACCACATAGAGCGAGCAGTCCTCCACATAGAGTGACCAGTCCACCACATATAGCGAGCAGTCCTCCACATAGAGTGACCAGTCCACCACATATAGCGAGCAGTCCTCCACATAGAGTGACCAGTCCACCACATATAGCGAGCAGTCCTCCACATAGAGTGACCAGTCCACCACATATAGCGAGCAGTCCTCCACATAGAGTGACCAGTCCACCACATATAGCGAGCAGTCCTCCACATAGAGTGACCAGTCCACCACATAGAGTGACCAGTCCTCCACATAGAGTGACAGTCCACCACATATAGCGAGCAGTCCTCCACATAGAGTGACCAGTCCACCACATATAGCGAGCAGTCCTCCACATAGAGTGACCAGTCCACCACATAGAGCGAGCAATCCTCCACATAGAGTGACCAGTCCTCCACATATAGCGAGCAGTCCTCCACATAGAGTGACCAGTCCACCACATATAGCGAGCTGTCCTCCACATAGAGTGACCAGTCCACCACATATAGCAAGCAGTCCTCCACATAGAGTGACCAGTCCACCACATATAGCGAGCAGTCCTCCACATAGAGTGACCAGTCCACCACATAGAGCGAGCAGTCCTCCACATAGAGTGACCAGTCCACCACATATAGCGAGCAGTCCTCCACATAGAGTGACCAGTCCACCACATATAGCGAGCAGTCCTCCACATAGAGTGACCAGTCCACCACATATAGCGAGCAGTCCTCCACATAGAGTGACCAGTCCACCACATATAGCGAGCAGTCCTCCACATAGAGTGACCAGTCCACCACATATAGCGAGCAGTCCTCCACATAGAGTGACCAGTCCACCACATATAGCGAGCAGTCCTCCACATAGAGTGACCAGTCCACCACATATAGCGAGCAGTCCTCCACATAGAGTGAGCAGTCCTCCACATAGAGTGACCAGTCCACCACATATAGCGAGCAGTCCTCCACATAGAGTGAGCAGTCCTCCACATAGAGTGACCAGTCCACCACATATAGCGAGCAGTCCTCCACATAGAGTGACCAGTCCACCACATAGAGTGACCAGTCCTCCACATAGAGTGACCAGTCCACCACATATAGCGAGCAGTCCTCCACATAGAGTGACCAGTCCACCACATATAGTGAGCAGTCCTCCACATATAGCGAGCAGTCCTCCACATAGAGTGACCAGTCCTCCACATAGAGTGACCAGTCCACCACATATAGCGTCAGTCCTCCACATAGAGTGACCAGTCCTCCACATAGAGTGAGCAGTCCTCCAAATAGAGTGACCAGTCCACCACATATAGCGAGCAGTCCTCCACATAGAGTGAGCAGTCCTCCACATAGAGTGACCAGTCCATCACATATAGCGAGCAGTCCACCACATATAGCGAGCAGTCCTCCACATAGAGTGACCAGTCCACCACATATAGCGAGCAGTCCTCCACATAGAGTGACCAGTCCATCACATATAGCGAGCAGTCCACCACATATAGCGAGCAGTCCTCCGCATAGAGTGACCAGTCCACCACATAGAGTGACCAGTCCTCCACATAGAGTGACAAGTGCACCACATATAGCGAGCAGTCCTCCACATAGAGTGACCAGTCCACCACATAGAGTGAGCAGTCCACCACATAGAGTGACCAGTCCTCCACATAGAGTGACCAGTCCTCCTCACAGAGTGAGCAGTCATCCACATAGACTGGACGGTCCTCCACATATACTGAGCAGTCCTCGATATAGTTTGAGCATTCCTCCACATAGAGTGAGCATTCCTCCACATGGAGTGAGCATTCCTCCACATAGAGTGAGCATTCCTCCACATAGAGTGATCCTTCCTCCACATAGAGTGAACATTCCACCACATAGAGTGAGCATTCCACCACATAGAGTGAGCATTCCTCCACATACATTGAGCATTCCTCCACAAACAGTGATCCTTCCTCCACATAGAGTGAGCATTCCACCACATAGAGTGAGCATTCCACCACATAGAGTGAGCATTCCTCCACATACAGTGAGCATTCCTCTACATACAGTGAGCATTCCTCCACATACAGTGAGCATTCCACCACATACAGTGATCATTCCTCCACATACAGTGAGCATTCCTCCACATAGAGTGATCCTTCCTCCACATACAGTGAGCATTCCTCCACATACAGTGAGCATTCCTCCACACAGAGTGAACAGTCTTCCATACAGAGTGAACAGTCTTCCATACAGCGTTAGCATTCCTCCACATACAGTGATCATTCCTCCACATACAGTGATCATTCCTCCACATAGAGTGATCATTCCTCCACATAGAGTGATCCTTCCTCCACATAGAGTGAGCATTCCTCCACATAGAGTGAGCATTCCTCCACATAGAGTGAGCATTCCTCCACACAGTGTGATCATTCCTCCACATAGAGTGAGCATTCCTCCACACAGAGTGATCATTCCTCCACATAGAGTGAGCATTCCTCCACATAGAGTGAGCATTCCTCCACATAGAGTGATCATTCCTCCACATAGAGTGAGCATTCCTCCACATAGAGTGAGCATTCCTCCACACAGAGTGATCATTCCTCCACATAGAGTGATCATTCCTCCACATAGAGTGATCATTCCTCCACATACAGTGATCATTCCTCCACATACAGTGATCATTCCTCCACATACAGTGATCCTTCCTCCACATAGAGTGAGCATTCCACCACATAGAGTGAGCATTCCACCACATAGAGTGAGCATTCCTCCACATACAGTGAGCATTCCTCTACATACAGTGAGCATTCCTCCACATACAGTGAGCATTCCACCACATACAGTGATCATTCCTCCACATACAGTGAGCATTCCTCCACATAGAGTGATCCTTCCTCCACATACAGTGAGCATTCCTCCACATACAGTGAGCATTCCTCCACACAGAGTGAACAGTCTTCCATACAGAGTGAACAGTCTTCCATACAGCGTTAGCATTCCTCCACATACAGTGATCATTCCTCCACATACAGTGATCATTCCTCCACATAGAGTGATCATTCCTCCACATAGAGTGATCCTTCCTCCACATAGAGTGAGCATTCCTCCACATAGAGTGAGCATTCCTCCACATAGAGTGAGCATTCCTCCACACAGTGTGATCATTCCTCCACATAGAGTGAGCATTCCTCCACACAGAGTGATCATTCCTCCACATAGAGTGAGCATTCCTCCACATAGAGTGAGCATTCCTCCACATAGAGTGATCATTCCTCCACATAGAGTGAGCATTCCTCCACATAGAGTGAGCATTCCTCCACACAGAGTGATCATTCCTCCACATAGAGTGATCATTCCTCCACATAGAGTGATCATTCCTCCACATACAGTGATCATTCCTCCACATACAGTGATCATTCCTCCACATACAGTGATCATTCCTCCACATAGAGTGATCATTCATCCACATACAGTGAGCATTCCTCCACATAGAGTGAGCAGTCTTCCACATAGAGTGAGCATTCCTCCACATACAGTGAGCATTCCTCCACATAGAGTGAGCATTCCTCCACACAGAGTGAGCATTCCTCCACATAGAGTGAGCATTCCTCCACACAGAGTGATCATTCCTCCACATAGAGTGAGCATTCCTCCACATAGAGTGAGCATTCCTCCACATAGAGTGAGCATTCCTCCACATAGAGTGATCATTCCTCCACATAGAGTGATCATTCCTCCACATAGAGTGATCATTCCTCCACATACAGTGATCATTCCTCCACATAGAGTGCATTCCCCACATAGAGTGACATCCCCACTAAGTACATTCCTCCACATAGAGTGACATTCCTCCACATAGAGTGATCATTCCTCCACATAGAGTGATCATTCCTCCACATACAGTGATCATTCCTCCACATAGAGTGATCATTCCTCCACATAGAGTGAACATTCCTCCACATAGAGTGACACTCCACAAAACATCCCCACATAGAGTACATTCCTCCACATAAGTGACATTTCCACATAGAGTGAACATTCCTCCACATACAGTGAACATTCCTCCACATAGAGTGAGCATTCCTCCACATAGAGTGATCATTCCTCCACATAGAGTGAGCATTCCCCACATAGAGTGAGCATTCCTCCACATAGAGTGATCATTCCTCCACATAGAGTGAGCATTCCTCCACATAGAGTGAGCATTCCTCCACATAGAGTGATCATTCCTCCACATAGAGTGAGCATTCCTCCACATAGAGTGAACATTCCTCCACATAGAGTGATCATTCCTCCACATAGAGTGATCATTCCTCCACATACAGTGATCATTCCTCCACATAGAGTGATCATTCCTCCACATAGAGTGATCATTCCTCCACATAGAGTGATCATTCCTCCACATAGAGTGATCATTCCTCCACATAGAGTGATCATTCCTCCACATAGAGTGATCATTCCTCCACATAGAGTGATCATTCCTCCACATAGAGTGAGCATTCCTCCACATAGAGTGATCATTCCTCCACATAGAGTGATCATTCCTCCACATACAGTGATCATTCCCCCACATAGAGTGAGCATTCCTCCACATAGAGTGAGCATTCCTCCACATAGAGTGATCATTCCTCCACATAGAGTGATCATTCCTCCACATAGAGTGAGCATTCCTCCACATAGAGTGAGCATTCCTCCACATAGAGTGATCATTCCTCCACATACAGTGATCCTTCCTCCACATACAGTGATAATTCCTCCACATACAGTGAGCATTCCTCCACACAGAGTGAACAGTCTTCCATACAGCGTTAGCATTCCTCCACATAGAGTGATCATTCCTCCACATACAGTGAGCATTCCTCTACATAGAGTGATCATTCCTCCACATACAGTGATCATTCCTCCACATACAGTGATCATTCCTCCACATACAGTGATCATTCCTCCACATAGAGTGAGCATTCCTCCACATACAGTGAGCATTCCTCCACACAGAGTGAACAGTCTTCCATACAGCGTTAGCATTCCTCCACATAGAGTGATCATTCCTCCACATACAGTGAGCATTCCTCTACATAGAGTGATCCTTCCTCCACATAGAGTGATCATTCCTCTACATAGAGTGATCATTCCTCCACATACAGTGAGCATTCCTCCACATAGAGTGAGCAGTCGTCCAAATAGAATGAACAGCTTAGTGAGTATAAATTGTTCTTCCATCTATATGTACATAGGATCTGTGAATATAAATATCTCCTCTTAGGATCTGTGAGAATAAATATCTCCTCTTAGGATCTGTGAATATAAATATCTCCTCTTAGGATCTGTGAACATAAATATCTCCTCTTAGGATCTGTGAGTATAAATATCTCCTCTTAGGATCTGAATATAAATATCTCCTCTTAGGATCTGTGAATATAAATATCTCCTCTTAGGATCTGTGAACATAAATATCTCCTCTTAGTATATGTGAGAATAAATATCTCCTCTTAGGATCTGTGAATATAAATATCTCCTCTTAGGATCTGTGAACATAAATATCTCCTCTTAGGATCTGTGAATATAAATATCTCCTCTTAGGATCTGTGAATATAAATATCTCCTCTTAGGATCTGTGAATATAAATATCTCCTCTTAGGATCTGAGAATAAATATCTCCTCTTAGGATCTGTGAATAAATATCTCCTCTTAGGATCTGTGAATATAAATATCTCCTCTTAGTATATGTGAGAATAAATATCTCCTCTTAGGATCTGTGAATATAAATATCTCCTCTTAGGATATGTGAACATAAATATCTCCTCTTAGGATCTGTGAATATAAATATCTCATCTTAGGATCTGTGAACATAAATATCTCCTCTTAGGATATGTGAATATAAATATCTCCTCTTAGTATATGTGAGAATAAATATCTCCTCTTAGGATCTGTGAATATAAATATCTCCTCTTAGTATATGTGAGAATAAATATCTCCTCTTAGGATATGTGAGAATAAATATCTCCTCTTAGGATCTGAGTATAAATATCTCCTCTTAGGATATGTGAATATAAATATCTCCTCTTAGGATCTGTGAATATAAATATCTCCTCTTAGGATCTGTGAACATAAATATCTCCTCTTAGGATATGTGAACATAAATATCTCCTCTTAGGATATGTGAACATAAATATCTCATCTTAGGATCTGTGAACATAAATATCTCCTCTTAGGATATGTGAACATAAATATCTCCTCTTAGGATATGTGAACATAAATATCTCCTCTTAGGATCTGTGAGAATAAATATATCCTCTTAGGATCTGTGAATATAAATATCTCCTCTTAGAGTCTGTGAATATAAATATCTCTTCTTAGGATATGTGCTCTTCTTGGGATATGTGAATATATAAGTATCTCCTCTTAGGATCTGTGAATAAAGTATCTCTTTTTAGGATCTGTGTATATAAATACTCCTCTTAGGATCTGTGAATATATGTATCTCTTCTTAGGATCTGTGAATATAAATATCTCCTCTTAGAACCTGTGAGTATAAATATCTCCTCTTAGGACCTGTGAAGATAAACTCCAGAAAGTCATAATATGGTTTCATGTCTTCAAACAAATACATGTAATACGGGAAAAGCATGGAGAGGGTTGTATCGCCTATAGATAACAATGTACGAGAGGTGCGCACAAAAAATACATGAAAAAGAACATAAAACTTACAAATGAAATATCAAAATAAACAATACTATACAATAGTTGTTACTGATAAGCTCATAATATTATGATCAATTCTCACATGATGTCAATTACACGATGTCACCGTTTTGGACTTGTATCTAGCCGCTGCATGATGAAATATGGTAAACGTGATCGTCGTTTTCGGAATCCTTTGGCTGGCTGCTTAACACCGACTTGACTGTAGTCATATTCCTTTTATAATGTCTAGTCCAGTAATTGGTTTTGACTACAACCCTTTAATGACTTTCCTCATTGATAGGTAGTGCATATTTCATATTACATATCTACACGGTTCCTAACAAAATTGCCAGCCTGTATGTATGATTGCGTTTTTAATTATTTTAGATTAGGATTGAGTCAGATAAGAAACAGTTGATTGCAATGACTAGATGGAAACTATACCTAGCGAAGAAAAGGGTACTGGCAAGGGGATGTGACAGTAACAGGTCAGATTGAGTTTATTTATTCTTTTATGTTCTTGTCACCTATTAGAATTTATTATCTACGACGGTTTTGTTGGCGTCATGATGGCCCTCGTCGTATACGCTGGCGTCGATCTGTAACATAGTATAATATTATAAATGAACTCAATGTAATAATAAGTGTTAAATTGATTCATAGGGGCGTAGCTAGCGATATCGAATTTTCAGGACAAACTACAGGCAAGGGTAACAGTGATCATGCGATAACTGTGTTCACGCACCGGTACGAAATTGCACGATTCTACATGACTGCTAATCGGAAGTCGTTCCAGGATACCTCTGAAATCACAAAACAACAACATTATTTCATAACATGACACCTGTTGATATGTCGGCGTTGATAGGTCGGCGAAATAAAGAATAACATAGACATTACTGTAAATCACTTTATATTCGCGTGAGCTTTATTTCGCGAATTCGACCACCAAACTTATTTCGCGGATTTATGAATTCGCGGACAACGCTGTAAATCATAAATTCGCGTAAGACCAAAAATTCGCCGAAAAATAAACGAGAAGACAACAACCGGAAATATTGTTATGCAGTTTATTGTCCGGTAGCAGTGTCCCGTATGCGATGCATATTCAGCTATGCGGTTCAATAACTCTTAGATGACGCTTTGATCAATTATCGCCTTTACGAGTGATATTTGATTGATATTAATTAATTGTTTGAGAGCTGTTACACACAGGTTTATAAAATGTACTCTAATAAATAATGTGCTATTGTATTGGACTTTGAATGTTTGTGATAATTGAACAAACGTGTGACAAATTCCCCGTAAATTCAATGGTTGTCTACAATTAGATAATTTTTATGGGTTGTCAGTAGTCTAAGCAAAATGGCCAGTGACAGCATCATTGTTACGAGAGGATGGGTAGATACTGGTTTGTTATCCAAGAGTTGAAGAAAAACTGATATATTAAATTTAATGTGGATTGTAGTGTATTGAGGTGCATTGCGGTAATAGAATAGTGTGACTGACACGAGAACGCCACCATTGCCATTGGATAACTTATAATTTGTATGTAAATGTATAATTATGATATTGTAATTTCGTTTTGTTTTTTCTTGGATTAAATACTTACTATTGTTATGTTAGGATTAACTTTAAGTCAGGTTTTATTGAATAAACATTCCACACACTATCATGGAATGACAGGTAAACTTTTGCATATTTTCGGACAACATTTTTCGGATACGATGTTTCGGACATACCTTTGGCAGTAAAATATACGCGATATTTATGAATTCACGAGGTAGTCCATTCGCGAATAATAGCGAAAATAAAAACACCGCGAATAATACCAGATTTACAGTAGTATTTTGAAGAAAATATGTAAAAAAGCGCTGTCAATAATTGCATATTTGCATATACATGTAACTAAAAAAAACGTGCATACTGTGTGTTGGTGTCACCCCCCTATCAAGGTTCACCATTGAACTTGAATTTTGGCCAACACTAGTAAAATTATAAATATGTCTTTTGTTTGGTTTATCCAATGATATACAAGATGGGTTCTATTAGAAGACAAAGACATATAATATATTATGGCCTTTGGTAAATATCATATAGTTCATTTATATACATTTATATTTTCTACAGTTTTATTAATAGTTTTATTAATTTATTTACGTCTCATCAATGTACAACAATAACAGAACAACATTAAAATAATACATGGTATAGTACATTGCCACTCATAAATGAGTTACAAGAGACGGTATTTATCAAAGTATAAAACACATCACATTATGCAGTTGCAATAATATAGTATGATATAACATATGTATATACATACATGTATTTGTAAACAACACATGATAAATCTGAATAGCCTACGCTAATCTAACCTAAAATAAGCTTACAATCAAAATGATATCATAAAATGCTGATGATTGTATGAGAGCACTAGTGCGCATATTAAAAAATGTTTTGAAAAAGCAAATATCAACTCTGATCAGATCAGAATTGAACTGATTAGCATAGACTATTCAGCTGGTATTAAAAATACATTGGATTATTAAGAAAAATTGAAGCATTATGTACAAAGGTAAAAATAACGTCTTTGTAGAATATTAAAACAGGTTTTGGCACTTAATCTCATAATTTCTGCGTTGGAAAATATAAATATTAGCTTATCATTTGGAGAAAGAGCAGCAAAGTAAAAGTTCATCTCTGTTGCTTTCTTAAATAGGAGTTGTCTTAAATCTTGATACAGCATACCAAAATCACATGGGCCTCAGTTTCAATACAATTGTCACAAAAGGGACATATACGATTTTCTAATGACAAATTTTCATATCTACATGTCTCTAGTCTCAATGGTGCTACACCACATCTAAATTTAGCAAACGCTGCTCTATGGCGTAAAGGAAGTATAATTTTGCAATATTCTTCTGTTTTATATTCTGATTTGAATAAGCAATAAGTTCGTAATTTATTTCTGCCTCTGCCGGAAGGGCCGACAGTATTATTAATCTGTGTATACCACATTGCCTTAAATTCATTCATAGCAGCAGCTTTGACTTTACATACAGATGAAGAAGAGATAGGATGCGAAATATTTAATGGAAATTCTACTCCCAGTTCTAATATACACTTCCGGAATATGTAAAACCAATTTTTACAACGCAAAGAAGCCATTGAATCTGCCCACAATGCAATTCGTTTATTTAACCGTGATGCGTTGGTGATTGAAAATCGTTTGTAGTGCCTAACTGTACACTCCAGTTGGCGAATATATGACGGATCCCACCCCATCTCTCCTAACAAAGCAGCATTCGGTGTATATTTACCAACACCTAAGACAAATCTGATAGCTCTATTTTGGACAGCAGTAATACAAGAATATTGTTTATAACCCCAAATGCATGCACTGTAACCAATCACTGGCCATACCATAGAATCATATAATTTTGTAAATACTGAATACGGAAGGCCTCCTGCCAGTTTACATCTTGCAATCAATAGACCAAGAGCTCTGCTTGCACTCTGGGCAACATGTTTAGCTGTTGCTTCAAAATCAAGATGTTCAGTCATTAACACACCAAGATACATGTATTTTTCTACTATATTCAGGACAGTGTTGCCACATTTAAATATAAAGTTTGTCTTTGGACTAGACTGTTTACGAAAATGTACAATATTACTTTTATCATTATTTACACGCATGTCATTTCTATTGCACCAGTCATTTAACAACAATTGTAAGTCATGCTCAGATTCGGCAAGTAGCACAATATCATCAGCATATATCATAATACATATTGTGTCATTATCACAGACAATACCTTTTCCAAAAGATTTCAAATAAATTGCAAGATCATTTATGTAGAGGTTAAACAATAATGGTGAGAGTATGCACCCTTGACGAAGACCACAATTTACATCGAACTAATCGGTATGCAGGCTGTTAACACGGACACAAGAAGAAACGGATGAATAAAGTGACTTAATGGATAAATATAGTTTTCCTGAAACACCAATATCCGAAAGACGTTTCCATAATTTAGATCTATTAATGAAATCGTATGCTTTCCGGAAATCAATAAAGGCGCAGTAAGTAGATTTATTGTTCTTTTTCCTGGTATCAATTAAACTTGTTAAAGTTGAAATATGATCAACCGTACTTCTGTTCTTTCGGAAGCCATTCTGTTCATCCGTTATCGTGTTGTTATCTTCTGACCATTTCGTCAGTCTACCATTAATAATTGAGCAGTATATTATATACAAAGATGACGCTAATGATATACCCCTATAAGACAATGGGTCTCTAGGATCATTTGACGACGTCTTAGGTATGGGATTAATAATACATTTACCCCATATTGATGGTACGGTACTGTTATGAAAACAAACATTAAACAGAGAATGCATAAATACAATACACACGTCATTCTTGATAACTTCAGCTGGAATTGTATCGTAACCACAAGCTTTACCACGATTAGCACCGGCGACGGCCTTCTTTACTTCTAAGATAGAAATACTATCATTAAAACATCCTGGAGAATTGATATCGATATTTTCTATAGATGTGCTATCAGTATCGCTAATACTATTTCCAGATATAAAAAGGTTTCCAAAATCAGTTTTCCACCTATTCAGTACATCAGTGGTATTAGTCGTGGTAGAACCATCTGCATTAACAATTATCATAGGTATACGTTTAGATTTACTGTTAACCCCAATTTTGCCTATAGACTTCCAAAAATTGGACTGATTTGTATCACATTCCTGCATTAAGTCAGACTGTATAGAATACCAATGACGTCGTTTTGCTCGTTGAATTTCCCGGTCAAATGTCTTACGGACTGAGACAAATTCAGCTTTTAATCTCACTTTACTATTGCGGTCATTGCATTTAATCCATTCTCTTTCAGCTAAACATACGTTAGACCATAACTCTGAAAGTGTATTAGTCCACCAAGGTTTACCCGGTTTTCGCTTCTTATTATTGAACCCAGGTTTGATAGTTTTAAAAGGAATGCTATCATACATATTAAGTTTGACAATATTACAAAAATCACCATATATACCATCTATATCTGATTGTGTTTGCAAGCTATGTTCTAGAGCAGCAATAAGATCGTTTATACATTGAACGGTTTCAGAATTTGACATGAAATTATTTGAAATGGTATTCAGATCAAACTTGTCAAAAGAAGATACACTATCTTCCTGGTTAACAATGTTTGCATCAGCAACATTCAATTTCCATGTTAACAACGAATGGTCTGGCATTCCAGGTGTAACAAAGTTTGACAAATTACTGATTTCACTTACGAGCTCACCCGTTCGTTTAACATTGAAATCAGAAAATTGGTCAATGTCATTATGGGTAACAATGCAGTAATCGACAACGGAACACCCTTTAACAGACACACACGTAAACTCATTTGATATTTCGGTACACCTTCCATTCAACATACACATATTGGTATTAATTAAGAAATCGATGAACAGTTCTCCATACAAATTAGACTTAAAATCTTTGACAACCCTAGGTTCAATATTATCGACACCAGCAATAAAATCATCAAGATCTCCGCATCTACTATTAAAATCCCCACAAATAAAAACAAGACCGGTATTCTGGTACAAATAAAAATCTGTAAGAAGATTTTCAAAAAACACATTAGCATCGACTTGACGTGAGGAATTTTCCGGAGGAAGGTAACACACACATGGTAATATTGTCATTTTCTCTGTTTTGTGCACCATCTTTAACCATAAAATACCTTCGTTAGTATCACTTAATACTGAAATATCAAAAATAGTGCACAAGTCATTTTTGATAAGGAAACCGACTCCACCGGAACCTGATCTTGCGTTCTTATGAATACGTAGACGGTTGTGCCCAAACCACTGGTATCCTTCAAGAGATAAAATGTCACTGTTCCTAAGGTGGGTTTCAGCGATGCCCACTATATCAAGATCACTATTTTCAATACAGGCGGCTCTTAACTGAAAATTGTCACTTAAAGGGATAGTTGACCAACCACGAACATTCCAGAAACCTGCTGATACCTATCGACGATATACGGATCTCTGAGGACCGTGCTATGAACCCCTGTGTTGATTTTCTTGTTTACGCCTAGCTCCATGCGATTGATTGCGGTCAGTCTGTCTATTCTGAAGGTCACGTTCACCACGACTAGGCCTTGAGTCATGACCTTGTATACGCGTGTCACTACGGCCTGTATTCTGACGATTATTAGTGTTACGTACGATCCTGGAGCCACGAAGTGAGAGATTAGTATCACTATGTTTCAATGCACTCCAAATAGCTCGAAAGTTATCTGCCATCACTCTGTCACTTTTAGACTGGTCATGATTTATATATACCTTGGAGTATTGTTGATTGTGTTTGAGTTTGTTTTTCAGTCATGATCTTTTTCTTGTCACTGGCAGACTTAAACGTGATTACAATCACCCCAGGTCTATCATCGGAAGATTCCTTACGTTCAGCGCCAATAACGGACACGTCTCTGACTTTTAGTCCATCTCGAAATAACGTATTCACCTTAGTCTTAACGTTCTCATTGTTCGATTCCCTGAGATTACGTATCACAACATTGCGTGACAGATCTGGTTGACAATTACTAGGTGAATTAGTGGATAGTGAGGACACTTTATTGTTTATATCGTCGATGTCTGAAGCCACATCTAACATAACAGAATCCTTCATAGTCTCAATATGGGAATCGACTTCTTTCCTGATACGACCCATTTCAGTGTTAATTCGCTTGTCTAGAAGTTGAGACACCTTGCTGGAAATACGCTGTTCCAGACCAGCCTCGAGTTGATCCATTCTGTCACTGAGATTTGCGTACATTAAATGTACATCTGCAGAAAGTTGCTTTATAAGCTGCTCCAGTGTGGAGTCCGCACTAACATGAATCTGTGCATCCGTAACGACTAACCTACGAGGAGCTGGTACAGGAGTCTGGGGCGATCTTCTATTACTATATAGAGACCGCTTAGCTTTAACGGTTACACGTTCACTTTCCGCACACTCATCAGTGTTGGATCTAACCTTCTTCAGAAATGATTCAGCAGAAGAAGGTAATGATAAATTTCTTTTCCGTCCACCTGTTGTCGTACCTGGTGTATCCACACGTATAATTCGTTGCGAGCCCATGATAGACTCGACGTAATCTTCCGCATCGCTGTTGATTCCAGTTAACGTGTTTCCAGACGACATACTTTCACCAGTCGAGCTATACATAAATCAAGTATATATCTCGTCACCCGTGCTGCCAATTCATGCGTAACGAACAGACGCTCAATGGGATGTTCTATGCACTGGCTATTCACTGGTCAAAATCGATAAATTTAAAGTACAGGTGTGTTACTATAAATAGAAACACAGGTGATAACATTTGAGAAAAGATGTCTTCAAAAGTAACAAAATGCAAACAGTTCACCGTCAAGCTATTCGTATAAAATAGCACTCTATCTTACATTATGTCCATGCTAAGATTCCACGATAAAATGTCTATAAAACGATCAAATTCACAAAATATCCTTCTCACTTTGTAAACAAACTGTCTTTACACACAGACGCTTGGTTTCCTACAGTGTGAAAGAAAAGATGACGACATCAGCTGCTACCCAACAACTACTCAATCACCAACCTCTGACCTCCCGCTGGAGCCGTCACGGTTATATAATGCAAGGTATGCCAGATCGAGATGTGCATCGATGGCATCCTCCAGCGATACATTTTTAATCACATAGCCATGCATACATACTCATTTCTTAAATTTCTTCTGTCAGAAAAAAATGAAATCAATATATTTGTACTAACGCAAACTAACCGACCATATACATGTATTATTTTTCCTCTATGTACAGTTGGGTCAAAAATGGCAATTCTGTATACAAACAATTACCATAATTCAATATGTGCTGACTAACCAATAATAAATACAATTAATTCTTCATTGTACAATCTTGTTAAATTATAGCAAAGGTCATGCAAGGTGTGGTGTAATAGTTCTGCTAATATCTACATACGCATACACTACTACATTCGGATTTCATGCAAGGTGTGGTGTAATAGTTCTGCTAATATCTACATACGCATACACTACTACATTCGGATTTCATGCACGGTGTGGTGTAATAGTTCTGCTAATATCTACATACGCATACACTACTACATTCGGATTTCATGCAAGGTGTGGTGTAATAGTTCTGCTAATATCTACATACGCATACACTACTACATTCGGATTTCATGCAAGGTGTGGTGTAATAGTTCTGCTAATATCTACATAAGAATACACTACTACATTCGGATTTCATGCAAGGTGTGGTGTAATAGTTCTGCTAATATCTACATAAGAATACGCTACTACATTCGGATTTCATGCAAGGTGTGGTGTAATAGTTCTGCTAATATCTACATACGCATACACTACTACATTCGGATTTCGGGCGGGGATGCAGGGGGTAGGACAGTCGGTGGATTTGTTTTCTCTTTTCTTTCCACATTTTTCCAATTGTTTCATTTTAGTAACTTCTTTTCATTAAATTATTGATGGATTTATGAAAATAGTTTGTTATTTTCGAATCCTTCGTCATTTTATTTCTCATTTCGTCTTTAAAATTAACATTACAGACCTATCAAATTCCGAAATTTATGTTTCCAGTTAATCATATCAAATATAATTGATACTACTGAGACGATGTTGCACATTTTGTTAAAATAAAGATTGATTATTGAGAAGGGCCGTTTTCTAATATTAGTTATAACTTTGGGCCCAACCCTTTTGCTATGTTACACAAATGTATATATGTGTCTTATAATCTGTTAACTTATTTCACATCTGATTCATACTCGTATGTAATATTGTATTGTCGAATGTACTACATAATTATGCAATAAAATATGGTTAAATAAAAAAATTAATAGTTCTGCTAGTTTGCATTAAATGAATGATAAATTATAATTTTGGTAACCTCTGGCGTGATGTGAAATTCCGTAAGTTAATACCATTCATTATATCAATGATACATTATTATTTATTAGGTAACCTCTGGCGTGATGTGAAAGTCCGTAAGTTAATACCAATAATGTTTCGAGGTTTGTTGTTATTTCTAACGCCCTTTTAGCATGCTTAAATTCCAACTTCGACACCCTTCTCTGAACTCTGTCACTGTTAAATTCCAACTTCGACACCCTTCTCTGAACTCTGTCAGTGTTAAATTCCAACTTCAACACCCTTCTCTGAACTCTGTCAGTGTTAAATTCCAACTTCGACACCCTTCTCTGAACCATGTCAGTGTTAAATTCCACTATCTAATCTATCTCTTAACATTACTTCTAAAGTATCCTTAAAGTCACTGTTTTCTGAAATCTTTCTTTATTCTGCAACAAAGTCTGTCACACGATTGCCATTGTTATGAAAGCTGCTACATTTATCCATCCTTCCTTTTTCATCATGGAATTCACGCATTTTTCCATAAACTAACAATTCAAGCATTCAACATGTACATAAGTACCAACTATTATGTCATAAAATCTTCTATTGTCTATTTCAGTTAATACATCATTTCAATTGCTATTGTCACATTCTAGTTCTGTATATAGCTTTGGCATCTGATGTGTTTAACACTCGGGGACGTCGTTCACTGTTTGTGTAACATTCACATACTTCACCAGCACCACCAACTATATTTACTCCTGCATCACACCATCTTCTTCGAGTTCTGTCTCTTCTGAATAGTCCCTTATTTATTTCACCACTGTCACGTATATTAGCTTTAAATTAAACCCCATAAAACATGCCAAATCTATACATTTACCAATATAACTTATATATTTATGTGTCCCACTTTACCCTGAAACCTTTCCCTGTTTCACGTTTACAGTCGTACTCAATATCCCCAACGCTTAGTCGTGATTTTATTTATGAATATAAAACATATAAAACAAAGTAATTAATTTACATAGTGTGTATGCATGGCTATGATCATATTCAAGTATTGTTGGATAATATATTAAAATGAATGAAAATATAACAACTGTTCTTGATTTATTACATGTGTTATCTCATATTGACAGACAATACTGTCTGGGATAGTTTATACCATCTTAGTTATGGTTACACGTCATTTATCTTGGATAATTTATCCAACTTCACTCTGGTTAACTCCTTTGTTTAAGAGGTTTTGGCTCACATTGTGTCTGGTGACTCATTTGGTAGACGTCTTTATGTCTAGTAAATCCGTTGGTATATGACCTTAGATCTAGCAAATTATTTGGTAGATGACTTTATGTCTCACAACTCCTTTGGTATATATCCTTAGGGCTGGCACATCCTTTGGTTGATTACTAGTACCTTAGGTTTGGCAAATCATGTTTTAGATGACATTATGACTAGCATATCCTTTGGTATATGACCTTAAGTCATACGAATCGTTTGGTAGAATACCTTAGGGCTGGTAATCCATTTGATAGATGACCCTATGTCTGGTAATACCTTTTTGCAGACGACCCTAGGTCTGGCAATTGCAAAATGAGTTGACAGACGTAAGGTCATCTACCAAAGGAGTTTCCAAACTAAAGGACAACTACCAACGTAGTTGCCAATGAATAAAGTCATTTACTAAAGTTTATAGAAGTTAATGTCAAGCCTATGGTTTATCAAAATGTTCTTAAAACATAATAAAATAAAATGAGTTTGAACCCGAAACCACATGTCCAGAACCCAAGCGTCTGTGGAAATGATCCCGAAACCACATGTCCAGAATCCAAGCGTCTGTGGAAATGATCCCGAAACCACTTGTCCAGAATCCAAGCGTCTGTGGAAATGATCCCGAAACCACTTGTCCAGAACCCAAGCGTCTGTGGAAATGATCCCGAAACCACTTGTCCAGAATCCAAGCGTCTGTGGAAATGATCCCGAAACCACATGTCCAGAACCCAAGCGTCTGTGGAAATGATCCCGAAACCACTTGTCCAGAATCCAAGCGTCTGTGGAAATGATCCCGAAACCACTTGTCCAAAACCCAATCGTCTGTGGAAATGATCGATAATTGTTAAAATGTTGACCAGTGGTAAAACCCATATTTATGTGACCGATATGTACAAGGCCATAATGGTCCTCTTGTTTACCTACTATGCTAGAGGCCCATATATCGTTTTTATGATGTAGCATATCAGGGTTCATTATAGATCAACGAGCAGACATTTAGTTTAACCATAGTTTTATCAAACAATATATTCATGTATATATTGTACACAAAATTCAGATACATGAATGAAAATGGCTATAACATATGGAGGTATTGATAGTGTTGTTTGTAGACATGTGAGCTACATGTCCCCTACCATTGATCAGAACCGAAAGCTATAACTTATAGGTGTATTGACAGTGTTGTTTGTAGACACGAGAGCTACATTTCCTCTACCATTGATCAGAACCGAAAGCTATAACTTATAGGTGTATTGACAGTGTTGTTTGTAGACACGAGAGCTACATTTCCCCTACTATTGATCAGAACCGAAAGCTATAACTTATAGGTGTATTGACAGTGTTGTTTGTAGACATGTGAGCTACATTTCCCCTACCATTGATCAGAACCGAAAGCTATAACTCCATATTCTCCAGTTATGCCCCCATATTCTCCAGCTATGCCCCCATACGAGGATCGAACCCGGGCTGCATTGGTGAGTTTCTGGAATTACCTTTCATAACTGTTGATTATATTATAATCTGATTCTAGTAGCATCAACTCTTAAAGTTCTCATTCAATTCCAATGAAACTTGGTATACAACATAATTAAAATAGCATACTTGCATTATTCAGACTTTCAGGTTTTATACCATATTCTCCAGATATGCCCCCATATTCTTGAGTTATGCCCCCATATTCTTGAGTTATGCCCCCATATTCTTGAGCTATGCCCCCATATTCTCCAGCTGTGCCCCCATATTCTCTAATTATGCCCCCATATTCTCCAGCTATGCCCCATATTCTCAAGCTATGCCCCATATTCTCCAGCTATGCCCCCATATTCTCTAATTATGCCATCCCTATTCTCCAGTTATGCCGCATTTCTCCATATTCCTCCAGTTATGCCCCCATATTCTCCAGTTATTCACCCCATATTCTCCGCTTTCCCCCATATTCCATATTCTCCAGCTATTCCCCCATATTCTCCAGTTCTTCCCCCCATATTCTCCAGTTATTCCCCCCATATCTCCAGCTATGGCCCCCCATATTCTCTACTTATGCCTCCATATTCTCCTTTATGCCCCCATATTCTCCAGTCTATACCCCCATATCTCCAGCCCAGTTATGCCCCAATTCCCCCATTTATTCCCC
The DNA here is from genome assembly GCA_014843695.1 of Archivesica marissinica. NCBI lineage: Eukaryota > Metazoa > Mollusca > Bivalvia > Venerida > Vesicomyidae > Archivesica > Archivesica marissinica. Next base: position 35,996,306 of record CM026399.1, read on the forward strand.
CATATTCTCCAGTTAGCCCCCATATTTTTCCCCCCATATTCTCCAGTTTTCCCCTATTAAAAAATTTCCAGTTATATCCCCCCCAGTTTATATTCTCCATTTAATTCCCGCCCTATCCTAGCTAGGGCCCCCATATTCTCTAATTATTCCTCCATATTTCTCCATTACTTTCCCCATATTCTCCAGTTATGCCCCCATATTCTCCAGTTATTCCCCCATATTCTCCAGTTCTTCCCCATATTCTCCCATATGCCCCTCTATTCTCCATTATATTCTCCAGTTATTCCCCCATATTCTCCGTTATTCCCCCATATTCTCCAGTTATTCCCCCATATTCTCCAGTTATTCCCCCATATAGTTCTCCATTCTCCCCCAGATTCCTCCAGCTATGCCCCATATTCTCTAATTATGCCTCCATATTCTCCAGTTATTTCCCCCATATTCTCCAGTTATTCCCCCCATATTCTCCAGTTATTCCCCCCTATGCTAGAGCTATTCCCCCATATTCTCCAGTTATGCCCCCCATATCTTCTAGAGTTATTCCCCCATATTCCCAGTATTCCCTCCATATTCTCCCGTTATATTCCCCATATTCTCTAGTTATTCCCATATTCTCCAGTTATTCCCAACTATTCCTCCAGCTATTCCCCCACATTCTCCAGTTATGCCCCCATAATTCTTGAGTTATGCCCCCAATTCTCCAGTTTTCCCCCATCGCCCAGTTATTCCCCATATTCTCCATTTATGCCCATATTCTCCAGTTATCCCCCATATTCTCCAGGGAACCCCATATCTCCATTTATTTCGCCCCATATTCTCCAGTTATTCCCCCATATTCTCCATTATTCCCCCCATATTCTCCAGTTATTCCCCATATTCTCCAGTTATTCCTCCCCATATTCTCCAGCTATGCCTAAAGAAAAAAAAAGCCATATTCTCTAATTAGGTCGCTGTCCTATTCTCCAGTTATGCCCCCATATTCTCCAGCTATGCCTCGGTCCCTATTCTCTAATTATGCCTCCATATTCTCCAGTTATTGCCCCATATATTCTTCGCCCCAGTTATGTCCCCATATTCGTCATTTATTACCCCAGCATATTCTCTCAGTTATTCCCCCATATTCTGCCAGTTATGCCCCCATATTCTCCAGTTTATTTATTTCCCCATATTCCCAGTTATTATCCCCCATATTCTCCAGTTATTCCTCCATATTCTCCAGTTATTCCCCTCATATGCTAGTAGCTATTCCCCATATTCTCCAGGTATGCCCCATACATTCTAGAGTTATTCCCCCATATTCTCCATTATTCGCCTCTATTCTCCAGTTATTTATGCCGCCCTATTCTAGAGTTCTTCCTCCGCATATTCTCGCGGGGAGTATTTCTCGCCATATTCTCCAGCTATTCCCGACCATATTCCTCCAGTGATTCCCCATATTCTTGAGTTATGCGCCCTGCGATGTTATTCTCCAGTTTATTCCGCTCATATTTCATCACAGTTATTCCCCCATATTCTGGGCCAGTTATGCCCCCATATTCTCGCATTATGCCCCCATATTCTTCGGCAGCTCTGCCTCACCCATATTCTCCATTTATTCCTCCCTATTCTCCAGTTATGCCCCCATATTTCTCCGCAGTTATTCCCCCATATTCTCGCATTATTCCCCCATATTCTCGCATTTATTCCGGCCCGATATTCGCCAGCTATGCCCCATATTCTCTAAGTATGCCTCCATATTCTGCGGCAGTATTGCCCTGCCATATTCTTCAGTTATTTCCCCCATATATCCAGTTATTCCCCCCATATTCTCGCAGCGTATGCCCGCTCATATTTCTCTTAATTATTCCTGGCCTATTCTGTTCTCCTGCAGGTTATGCCCCATATTCTCCAGTTCTGTCGCCCGTTCCGCATATTTCTCACTACGCTATGCCGGCCGGCGTATAGTATTCTCTAATTAGGGCCTCGGCATATTATCCAGTTATGCCCGGCCTATATTCGCCATTTGCCCCAATATTCTCCAGTTATGCCATCCCCCATATTCTCCAGTTTCCCCCATATTCTTATTTGCCATATTCTCCATATTCCCATATTCATATTCTCCAGTTATTCCCCATATTCTCCAGCTATTCCCCATATTCTCCAGTCTCCAGTTATTTGCCCCCATATTTGAGTTATGCCCATATTCTCCAGTTCCATTATCCCGCATATTCCTCCAGCCCCCATATTATTCCCCCTATATTCAGATAGCCCCCATATTCTCCAGTGCTTTCCCATATGCCACCCCCCCCCTCCATACCCCCATATTCTCCAGTTATTATTCCCAATATTCTCCAGTTATTCTCCAGTTATCCCCCATATTCCACATTATGCCCTCCAGTTATTATACACAATTCTCCAGTTCCTATTCCCAATATTCTCCAGTTATTCCCCCATATTCTCCAGTTATGCCCCCATCCATCTATGTTATACCCCCATATTCTCCAGTTATGCCCCCATATTCATATTCTAGAGTTATGCCCCCATATTCTCCTCTATGTTAGTTATGCCAGTGAGCGAGTTATTCCCCCCCATATTCTCCCCCCATATTCTCCAGTGCTATGCCCCATATTCCCCCCTAGTAGCCCCCATATTCCCAGTTATTCCCCCATATTCTCCAGTTATGCCCCCATATTCTCCAGTTATGCCCCCATATTCTCTCCTGTTATGCCCCCATATTCTCCAGTTATGCCCCCATATTCTCCAGTTATTCCCCCATATTCTCCAGTTATGCCCCCATATTCTCCAGTTATGCCCCCATATTCTCCAGTTATGCTCCCATATTCTCCAGTTATGCCCCCTTTTGTATTTTACTATTTTACAGCAATTAGCTCGGGGCATCGTGAACACTTATGAATTTAAGTCAAAGACTATTATATTGTCAAAGCCATTATAGTTCAATGCTAGCATCTTGCTGGTTTTCGTTATATTTACCTCACAGGAGCCGGTCACAAGCTTTTTGAGAGGTTATATACTATATTTTTTATTGGATGCGTTTATTTATTGCCGCCCCTCGGTTAATCGAGGTGACGCTGGATTCACAGTCTTGCCGCCCCTCGGTTAATCGACGTGACGCTGGATTCACTGTCGTGCCGCCCCTCGGTTAATCGAGGTGACGCTGGATTCACAGTCTTGCCGCCCCTCGGTTAATCAAGGTGACGCTGAATTCACTGTCTTGCCTCCCCTCGGTTAATCGAGTTGACGCTGGATTCACTGTCTTGCCTCCCCTCGGTTAATCGAGGAGACGCTGGATTCACAGTCTTGCCGCCCCTCGGTTAATCGAGGTGACGCTGGATTCACAGTCTTGCATCCCTCGGTTAATCGAGGTGACGCTGGATTCACAGTCTTGCCGCCCCTCGGTTAATCAAGGTGACGCTGAATTCACTGTCTTGCCTCCCCTCGGTTAATCGAGTTGACGCTGGATTCACTGTCTTGCCTCCCCTCGGTTAATCGAGGTGACGCTGGATTCACAGTATTGCCGCCCCTCGGTTAATCGAGGTGACGCTGGATTCACAGTATTGCCGCCCCTCGGTTAATCGAGGTGACGCTGGATTCACAGTCTTGCCGCCACTCGGTTAATCGAGGTGACGCTGGATTCACAGTCTTGCCGCCCCTCGGTTAATCGAGGTGACGCTGGATTCACAGTATTGCCGACCCTCGGTTAATCGAGGTGACGCTGGATTCACAGTCTTGCCGCCCCTCGGTTAATCGAGGTGACGCTGGATTCACAGTCTTGCCGCCCCTCGGTTAATCGAGGTGACGCTGGATTCACAGTCTTGCCGCCACTCGGTTAATCGAGGTGACGCTGGATTCACAGTCTTGCCGCCCCTCGGTTAATCGACGTGACGCTGGATTCACAGTCTTGCCGCCCCTCGGTTAATCGAGGTGACGCTGCATTCACTGTATTCCCGCCCCTCGGTTAATTGAGGTGACGCTGGATTCACAGTCTTGCCGCCCCTCGGTTAATCGACGTGACGCTGGATTCACTGTCGTGCCGCCCCTCGGTTAATCGAGGTGACGCTGGATTCACAGTCTTGCCGCCCCTCGGTTAATCAAGGTGACGCTGAATTCACTGTCTTGCCTCCCCTCGGTTAATCGAGTTGACGCTGGATTCACTGTCTTGCCTCCCCTCGGTTAATCGAGGTGACGCTGGATTCACAGTCTTGCCGCCCCTCGGTTAATCGAGGTGACGCTGGATTCACAGTCTTGCATCCCTCGGTTAATCGAGGTGACGCTGGATTCACAGTCTTGCCGCCCCTCGGTTAATCAAGGTGACGCTGAATTCACTGTCTTGCCTCCCCTCGGTTAATCGAGTTGACGCTGGATTCACTGTCTTGCCTCCCCTCGGTTAATCGAGATGACGCTGGATTCACAGTATTGCCGCCCCTCGGTTAATCGAGGTGACGCTGGATTCACAGTCTTGCCGCCCCTCGGTTAATCGAGGTGACGCTGGATTCACAGTCTTGCCGCCACTCGGTTAATCGAGGTGACGCTGGATTCACAGTCTTGCCGCCCCTCGGTTAATCGAGGTGACGCTGGATTCACAGTATTGCCGACCCTCGGTTAATCGAGGTGACGCTGGATTCACAGTCTTGCCGCCCCTCGGTTAATCGAGGTGACGCTGGATTCACAGTCTTGCCGCCCCTCGGTTAATCGAGGTGACGCTGGATTCACAGTCTTGCCGCCACTCGGTTAATCGAGGTGACGCTGGATTCACAGTCTTGCCGCCCCTCGGTTAATCGACGTGACGCTGGATTCACAGTCTTGCCGCCCCTCGGTTAATCGAGGTGACGCTGCATTCACTGTCTTCCCGCCCCTCGGTTAATTGAGGTGACGCTGGATTCACAGTCTTGCCGCCCCTCGGTTAATCGAGGTGACGCTGGATTCACTGTCTTGCCGCCCCTCGGTTAATCGAGGTGACGCTGGATTCACAGTCTTGCCGCCCCTCGGTTAATCAAGGTGACGCTGAATTCACTGTCTTGCCTCCCCTCGGTTAATCGAGTTGACGCTGGATTCACTGTCTTGCCTCCCCTCGGTTAATCGAGGTGACGCTGGATTCACAGTCTTGACGCCCCTCGGTTAATCGAGGTGACGCTGGATTCACAGTATTGCATCCCTCGGTTAATCGAGGTGACGCTGGATTCACAGTCTTGCCGCCCCTCGGTTAATCAAGGTGACGCTGAATTCACTGTCTTGCCTCCCCTCGGTTAATCGAGTTGACGCTGGATTCACTGTCTTGCCTCCCCTCGGTTAATCGAGGTGACGCTGGATTCACAGTATTGCCGCCCCTCGGTTAATCGAGGTGACGCTGGATTCACAGTCTTGCCGCCCCTTGGTTAATCGAGGTGACGCTGGATTCACAGTCTTGCCGCCACTCGGTTAATCGAGGTGACGCTGGATTCACAGTCTTGCCGCCCCTCGGTTAATCGAGGTGACGCTGGATTCACAGTATTGCCGACCCTCGGTTAATCGAGGTGACGCTGGATTCACAGTCTTGCCGCCCCTCGGTTAATCGAGGTGACGCTGGATTCACAGTCTTGCCGCCCCTCGGTTAATCGAGGTGACGCTGGATTCACTGTCTTGCCGCCCCTCGGTTAATCGAGATGACGCTGGATTCACAGTCTTGCCGCCCCTCGGTTAATCGACGTGACGCTGGATTCACAGTCTTGCCGCCCCTCGGTTAATCGAGGTGACGCTGCATTCACTGTCTTCCCGCCCCTCGGTTAATTGAGGTGACGCTGGATTCACAGTCTTGCCGCCCCTCGGTTAATCGAGGTGACGCTGGATTCACTGTCTTGCCGCCCCTCGGTTAATCGAGATGACGCTGGATTCACAGTCGTGCCGCCCCTCGGTTAATCGAGGTGACGCGGGTTTACAGTCTTGCCGCCCCTCGGTTAATCGAGGTGACGCTGGATTCACAGTCTTGCCGCCCCTCGGTTAATCGAGGTGACGCTGGATTCACAGTCTTGCCGCCCCTCGGTTAATCGAGGTGACGCTGGATTCACAGTCTTGCATCCCCTCGGTTAATCGAGGTGACGCTGGAATCACAGTCTTGCCGCCCCTCGGTTAATCAAGGTGACGCTGAATTCACTGTCTTGCCTCCCCTCGGTTAATCGAGTTGACGCTGGATTCACTGTCTTGCCTCCCCTCGGTTAATCGAGGTGACGCTGGATTCACAGTATTGCCGCCCCTCGGTTAATCGAGGTGACGCTGGATTCACAGTCTTGCCGCCCCTCGGTTAATCGAGGTGACGCTGGATTCACAGTCTTGCCGCCACTCGGTTAATCGAGGTGACGCTGGATTCACAGTCTTGCCGCCCCTCGGTTAATCGAGGTGACGCTGGATTCACAGTCTTGCCGACCCTCGGTTAATCGAGGTGACGCTGGATTCAGTCTTGCCGCCCCTCGGTTAATCGAGGTGACGCTGGATTCACAGTCTTGCCGCCCCTCGGTTAATCGAGGTGACGCTGGATTCACAGTCTTGCCGCCACTCGGTTAATCGAGGTGACGCTGGATTCACAGTATTGCCGCCCCTCGGTTAATCGACGTGACGCTGGATTCACAGTCTTGCCGCCCCTCGGTTAATCGAGGTGACGCTGCATTCACTGTCTTCCCGCCCCTCGGTTAATTGAGGTGACGCTGGATTCACAGTCTTGCCGCCCCTCGGTTAATCGAGTTGACGCTGGATTCACTGTCTTGCCTCCCCTCGGTTCAAAATAAAATACACTTTCACTTGGCGTCGAAAAAAATACCTATTATCAGCCGACCTTGAAAATTCATGTAACAGAAATGTTGATTACAGTTAAGTTCCAAAAAGCTAATTAACATGGGCATAGTAATAATTGTTACTCCAAACGGAGGAATTTAACGCCCAACAAATTATGATTACTCTTCAATATGAGGTAAGATGTGACATGGAGAGAAATGTCACTTAATGTGGAGAATGGCACACCATACTGTCTTGCTGCCGATTTTACTGGCAAACCCATGTCTCTAACATCATAATATGCATTAGACAGAGCACTTGGTGAATAGACGCCAGGTTTCATTTGAGAGAAAAAATGGATGAAACTGAATTAGCATAAATAGTAAATGTCTTGGACAATAGTATTTTTTAAGAAAAAATGTTAAAAAGCTGTAAGAGGAACACTATATTTGAATTGACCTTAAAATGCGCATTATGACATTGCCGCATAACTATCACATGACCTCCCTCAGCAGACGATGCAATTTCTCATTTTACAAAAACAAACACATATTTCTTTATATTGACCTCTGTTTAGGGGATTTTTAGGCTACACATAAATGGGATTAATGAAAACATCAACATTTGCATACTTTCATGCGTTGCTACTACAAATTCTTCCGAATACATTGGAACACTAACATTGAATCGACAAATAGCGTCTTTGTGATCTACAAACTTTCAAAATTGAAAGTCGGATTTCATATAACGACCAGCCACGCTCCTGAATTGACGTTTGTTTGTCATCGGAGTCAATACTAAACGCGAGATAATGTCGTTTAAAGATTATTTATCTAAGACTAGTTTACAAATAAATATGCATAGGCACACAGGTGAGACATAACGGTAAATCTGTACAATAAATCAAGTTATTCATGATACACGAGTTGTATTACGCATGAATGTCGACCCTATTTACATTATTTTGTTATGTCAACAAACCGCGTATGCGACGTTTGCTTATTAGTTGAAATACTTGGGGGAAAATGTATACCATATAATAGAAAAATACATTCTGTAGAAATGTGCGTTTTCATCGATGTAGTGTCGCTTTAAGCATTACATAGCTCATCATCATAATAATACATATACAATTTGCATGCAATGAAAAAATAAAAATATATGAAGAGTAGCAGCATTACCAAGTTGTCTTAGGCCATAATAAAATAAATCCTAGATTTTCATCCAAATTTTTTTGAAAATGGGGGCGGGGGGTGAAATTTTATTTTTTATTTTATATTTTCAGGATATCGATATTTATGCTGATAAAATGGTGTTTTGACAAGATTCAACTTGACAAGATTTTTTTTTTTTTTTTCAAATAGTAATAAAAAAAATCGGGGCGGGCCCTAAAAACGGGGGCGGGCGGGGATGAAAATCTAGGAAATATTTTATTATGGCCTTAAGTAGAAAAATTAAATATATTTTGCAACTTTGTTTTAAAGCAGCCTATATCGTATGAAAGATATTTGAAAAATTCAAATTTTACGTATGGGTAGCAATGCTGCTACACATTCTAACATTATACTTTGTATGCTTATGTTCATTTGGTAAACAGTGTGTTTTGCGATAAAACAAACTCGAAACCGCATCGTCCCCATTTGTCCCACGTTGTCTTTTTTAATTAAATTACTTGAGCTGTTGATTCATACCTCTGTTATCTAAGTCTTTTAGGGACATGTCTACATCCCCGCGAGGGGTTCGGCATTAGAGGAAGATAGATAGATAGTCTTTCATGTTCAACATATATACGTTGTTACATCCTCTGTTGTTTCACGCACGCGCGCTGTGCGTGTTTACATTTCGTGTGTTGATAAACATATTCGCGTATACGACGGTTTATATTTATTGGAATTTTATCGTTTCTGAGCGACTATTTTTTTATAAACACACACACATTAGCATTTATATTTTACCCAAAACATCCTTTATTACGATGTAATGCTGCTTTAATTGTTCAAATAAGTTCTCTCGTTTAATAAAGTCTTTATTATTATTATTATTATTATTAGTATGTTCAAAGTCATTTTGCTTACAGTTTGTAGTAGCGGAATGGTAATTTAAATTATTGATGGCATTGCATGTAAGACGGTACTTTCCTTTCGGTTCAATGTAAAAGAAATCACCCTTGGTTGATTACGTCATCATCAGTATGACGTCACCTTGTTTATCGTCCATAGGAGGCTGTGTTTCGGGTAATTGTCTGCTCGACATTGTAACTAATTGTTTGTTTCGTGACCATTGTGTACACCAACTACTCCCGTGATAATCATACAGACGCAGAAAATAAGCGCCAGCATTGATGGTATACAATAATGAGTGAACCGTGTGCATAAAACAACTGTAGCTAGCGTGCGTACCCCCAACATATGTGCATCGGTATGAATGAGACGCGCATCGGTATCAATGAGACGCGCATCGGTATCAATATATATATATATACACGCGTGGGTATCGATGAGATGCGCATGTATGTCAATGAGATGCACATCGGTATCAATGAGACACGCATCGGTATCAATATATATATAAGCATCGGTATCAATATATATATAAGCATCGGTATCAATATATATATAAGCATCGGTATCAATATATATATATATACACGCATGGGTATCGATGAGATGCGCATGTATGTCAATGAGATGCACATCGGTATCAATGAGACACGCATCGGTATCAATATATATATAAGCATCGGTATCAATATATATATATACGCATGGGTGTCGATGAGATGCGCATGGATATCAATGAGTTGCGCATGGATATCAATGAGATGCGCATGGGTATCAATATGAGATGCGCATGTGTGTCGATGAGATGCGCATGAATATCAATGAGATGCGCATGTGTATCAATGCGATGCGCATGGGTATCAATATGAGATGCGCATCGGTATCGATATGAGATGCGCATGGGTATCAATGAGATGCGCATGGGTATCAATATGAGATGCGCATGGGTATCAATATGAGATACGCATGTGTGTCGATGAGATGCGCATGGATATCAATGAGATGCGCATGGATATCAATGAGATGCGCATGGGTATCAATGAGCTGCGCATGGGTATCAATGAGATGCGCATGTGTATCAATGAGATGCGCATGGGTATCAATGATATGCGCATGGGTATCAATGAGATGCGCATGGGTATCAATGAGCTGCGCATGGGTATCAATGAGATGGGTATTAATGAAATGTGCGGACGGCATTGGACGGCATTGTTTTTGTTGCATTTTCTAAATAATGGTATAATACATCTGGCCAGTGAAAAGGTTTAAATGATAGTACAATAAATATGGCCATTTAAAAGTATGTAATGTCAACTAATTTCAAACAAAATAACTGAGTCAATAAATAACACAAAATTATATAAATATTACAAGATAATCAAACACATAGACAATATATGAGTATATAATTTCACGTCGGTATTACCTCTACAATACATAGTAGCATCGTTCATCATCAATTGCAAATACTAAATTTTCCACACTAAAACATTTCTGAAATCAGTACTCTTTATGTATCTTTCTGATCTGTGTATTCACGTGTTACAAATCCTAACTTCCTCTATCCAATCCATCCATACCTCATTCAACCTGCTTAGCAACATGACTTTCTTTTATGCTTTGTCTCTCCTTTTCAGTATACTATTGCATACATGTCTCTACTTATCGAGTGTCTCGCATTCCAGATATTATTGTGCCCTTACGAACGTACATGTACGACATTGTTTTCCTGTCACAGATAGGCTGCTGATGACGGCTATTCAGAATTACTTGATATGTCTACACTCGGTAACATGACTAAACATCACAAATGTACCATATCCGTCATGCCTTCATGCATATTCAGGGGGTCGCATCCTGCATTTACCACTATCCTCATTGTTTTACACTGCACACCGCTTTTTCTATACTCACTATATGTTTCAGTTTTATCATCAGCATGCATTGAAAGAGAAATCAAATTTCCTCCAAGAAAGTTCCCACCGGGAGTACATTTTAATGCCAATGTGCTTTGCACAATATATTCTCTGTTGACGCTTAGTCTGGTTATTGCTTTAGGTTGGCTTAATATACTGTTAATTATAGCCGGCGATGTTCACCAGAATCCGGGACCAAATTCACACATATCATCTGTAGTTTCATCAATTTCCAGCACGATGTCAGATGCTCTCGAAATCTCCAACCATCTCTCCTTTGTTCATTTAAATATCCAAAGTCTGCAACACAAACTGGACTTGCTATATTCAGAACTTAGCGAATTTGATGTGCTCGCCTTTTCCGAAACATGGCTGAACAACTCGATCCCAACAGAGGACCTCATGTTTCCAAATTTCCACAAACCTGAACGAAAAGATCGTGTTGGTGATGCCCATGGTGGTGTCATAATATACGTTAGAAATAGTCAACAATATAAGCGCAGACCAGACCTTGAGCTAAATCGTCTTGAATGTATATGGTTGGAATTAACACTCTGCAATAATAAGCATATCCTATTTGGTGTTTTCTATCGCCCGCCAAATTCTGATTCAATCCACAACAGCCTTGTTGAAGATTCAATTGGACTAGCAGTTGAAACAAATATCACTGATATAATCATCACTGGAGATTTTAACTACAATGCTCTCAACCCAACTACTAATCGAATGATTACCTCCATATCTCAACAGTATAATCTTCTACAACTAATCGACGAACCAACACACTTCACTGAACATTCAGAATCCTTGATTGATCTTGTTCTTGTTTCAAATAGTGAACATATTCTTCATTCTGGAGTTGGTGAACAATTTCTACAACAAGACCAAATGTACCATTGCCCTGTCTTTGGAATCTTAAAATTTGGGAAACCCAAGCATAAATGTTTCGATAGACTCATCTGGAAATACGATCGAGGTAATTACGACCAACTTCGTTCTGACTTCAGTAACTATGAATGGAATGGCTGTCTTCATGACGATATTGATACATATGCATATAACATCTCCTCTAAAATTACAGATATTGCTAAACAAAACATACCAAGTCAAACCATAATAGTAAGACCATTAGAACAACCCTGGATAACTACTGACATCAAAAAATAAATACGCAAGCGAAAACGAGCATACAGGAAAGCCAAGGCGACTCAATCTATCTATCAATGGCAGAAATTCAGACAAATTCGCAACGAAACGATTCTTCGTATTCGCCACGCAAAATCTGCACATTTCTCAAAGCTCTCTGATAAACTAAAGAATGGATCATTTTCTTCTAAAGACTGGTGGAAAACTCTCAAATCATTCATGTCTAATCATTCTAGCAACACAATTCCTCCATTACAGCACCCAGACACACAACTACCGACCTTCTCTGACTCTGAAAAGGCAAATCTTCTTAACAACTACTTTCAGGAACAGACAAACATCGATGATGACAACAGACAAGTACCAGATCTGGGCCCACCGCGTTCCATGATTCGACTGCATGAAATAAATATCGAGGTAGATGAAGTTACTGATGTTTTAAAGTATTTACAAGTCGACAAAGCGGCAGGACCAGACAGAATAAGCAATAGAATCCTCTACGAATCCTCCCAGGAGCTATCCAAACCACTATGTGATCTTAATTTCTCATTGCAATGCAGACAAGTTCCAACCAGTTGGAAAGAAGCCCACATTAATGCTGTATACAAAAAGGGAGATGCATCACTCCCTAGCAATTATTGTCCAATCTCTTTGTTAAATACAATTGAAAAAGTATTCGAGCGTCTCATATTCAAACATCTTTTCAACCATCTTCGGGAAACCCAGTTTCTATCTTCTGCTCAATCAGGGTTCATACCGGGTGACTCAACTGTAAACCAGCTAACGTACATATACGATACACTATGTAAGGCTCTCGATGATGGTCTCGAAGTGAGAACGGTCTTCTTCGATATAAGTAAAGCCTTTGATAAAGTCTACTGGCAAAACTATTACACGCAGGTATATCCGGTCCTCTTGTTCAATGGTTTTCAGATTATCTGTCCAACCGAAGACAAAGAGTTGTTCTTCCTGGAAGCAAATCGACATGGGCAAAATATAAGAGCCGGAGTTCCACAGGGGTCAATCCTAGGTCCTATGCTTTTCATCATTTTCATCAACGACATTGTCGACGACATCTCTTCCTCCATCAACTTATTTGCAGACGATACAAGTCTCTATGTGATCGTTGAGCAACCTCGTACAGCTGCAGACCGTCTCCAAAACGATATACTCAGAATTTCTACATGGGCTAACAAATGGCTTGTAACTTTCAACCCAGCAAAGTCCGAATCTGTTCTCATCTCAACGAAGCGAAATCAGCAACTACATCCTTCTCTCTTTATGTTTGACCAACGCATCCCTGACGTGCCAGACCATAAACATCTTGGGATATTTCTATCTAACGACTGTAGTTGGCATTCGCATATGGACTATATTATCGAGAAAGCATGGACACGAGTCAATATTATGCGGAAACTAAAATTCTCGCTTGATCGTAGATCACTTGAAATTATATACCTTTCCTTTATAAGGCCTCTCCTTGAATATGCTGATGTTGTATGGAGCAACTGTACCAAATATGAGATGGAACAGCTTGATAAAATCCAAAACGAATGTGGCAGAATTGCCACTGGAGCAACTAAGCTCGTTTCTTTGCTAAACCTACACCTGGAAACCAGATGGGAAAGTTTAACGGACAGAAGAAACAAACACAAGCTTATTATGTTCTATAAAATGAACACCAACCAAACACCTGACTATCTCTCCTCATTGATTCCCCGACAAGCAGAAACCCGGTACAATTTAAGAAATTCAGAACATTACCACGGAGTACATTCCAGAACATCACTATATTATAATTCTTTCTTGCCTTCAACAATTCGGAATTGGAACTCTCTGCCTTCTACGGTTCGTAACTCTCCATCAGTACAGACATTCAAGGCCAATCTCAATAGAAACAAGAGCAAAGTCCCTCCATACTTTTATGTGGGTACACGAAAACTTCAAGTCCTCCATGCACGCCTTCGTACGAAATGTAGTGGTCTTAACTATCACCTTTTCCTAAAATATATTACTCCTACAGCTTTATGTAATTGTGGGCAAATGGAGAAAAACTTCCACTATTTATATGAGTGTAGAATGTACAATGTTTGCCGTACAACTCTAAATAACAATCTTCACAATTTCAACATAGATCTCGAAACCCTCTTATCAGGAAATCCGGCCCTATCCAACCAGGAAAACACTCTCATATTCACACATGTTCATACCTACATATCTGATAGTAAGCGATTTGAATAATAGTATTAATAACGATTATTGTGACATGAGACATACATTCTCTCCTCTCTTATCTTCTTATCACCTTCTTCTCACTACATTCTTTTTTCTCTCACTCTCTCACTCACAATCCACTATATTATGATTTTTATTAATGTTTAACATGTAGTTATTTTCGCATGTTTTCATGTTTCATGAAATACATACAATCTTTGCAGAGGAGAAGAATTATATAAGACTCTGTCTTCCATTCTAATCCTGTTTCTGTATTCTGATTACGCGTGGTGTATGCATTGTTCAATATGTATTATATTGGGAAATAAAATATGTTTAAACTAAAGAAAAACTATAATGAAATGTGCATGGGTATCAATAAGATGCCATCGGTATCAATGAGATGCGCATGGGTATCAATGAGATGCGCATGGGTATCAATGAGATGCGCATGGGTATCAATGATATGTGCATGGGTATCAATGATATGTGCATGGGCATCAATGAAATGCGCATGTGTATCAATGAGATGCGCATGGGTATCAATGATATGTGCATGGGTATCAATGAGATGCGCATGGGTATCAATGAGGTGCGCATGGGTATCAATGAGATGTGCATGTGTATCAATGAGATGCGCATGGGTATCACTGAGATGCGCATGGGTATCATGAGGTGCGCATGGGTATCAATGATATGTGCATGGGTATCAATGAGATGCGCATGGGTATCAATGAGGTGCGCATGGGTATCAATGATATGTGCATGGGTATCAATGAGATGTGCATGGGTATCAATGGGATGCGCATGGGTATCAATGAGATGCGCATGGGTATCAATGGGATGCGCATGGGTATCAATGAGATGCGCATGGGTATCAATGGGATGCGCATGGGTATCAATGAGTATCAATCTGTATCCATCAATTCATTTTGTGATCTCTTATTAATACAGGTTTCATTGAATTTTACAAACTGACAAATGGGCAAGTGGCATATTACATATCCACCTCGTTACAGTTTCAGTTTGTCAGACAACTTCGTTGAGGAATTGTGCAGCTCTTCCGTAATTTACGTGGCAGAACGGCTGGATAAGTAAATTCCTTTCTTCCGTCTGTAGTTGGAATGCCCCGATAATGAGGACGAGGGCTAAAGATGAAGATCGAGAGAGCGAGAGGATATATGACTCATATGAAGCTAAGGATGTTGGTAGTGTTGAATGTTTTAAATATTACTTGCACTCTAACGAACCTAAACGACTTTTGTATCATGTTTTCAAGTCAGTCATACTCGTATTGCAACCAATTACAGTGCCTTAAATCAATTCTTTTTGTGAGAACTATAATTAACTTTATCACATGGCAGGAGTATGATTGGTTGAGAGAATAATCCTTATAATTTGTAAATTAAACTTTATAGTTAGCATATTTCTATTTGAATTGGTACATAACGGTAATGGCAAAACAAACTGCGAATTAAAAGTAGTCTTGTCGCAATTATAACGCTGCTTAAAACATAAATATAACGCTGTTTTGCGTAATGACGTCATGACAATTTAATGACGTCATGACAATTTGCGCTTACAGTTGGCGCCAAAATGAAAGATTCAGCATTTTTTATGCAAAAATATGATTAAAACCCAAATAATTATGGTAACGTGATAAAAAGGATCTTACATTCTTGGTGATATCATACCATATGTTATGAAACTCGTTTTGGATTGTCGCTATTAAGGTCGCCAAAAGGCCCGCTTAATAGCAAACTTCCAAAACTCCTCAGAATAATTATTGATACATGTTAATAACCAAGAAAGATCAGCAGAGCAATTCTATAAATCATGCATACAATTATTACATATTCATAATGAAATATGCAGATGGAGGAGAAGAATTATAGAAGACTCTGTCTTTCATTCTAATCCTTTTTCAGGATTCGCGTATTTTCAGTGTTAAAGCAGCATTACATCGTATGAAATCAAAGATATTTGAAAAAAATCAATTTTTACGTATGGGTAGCAATGCTGCTACACATTCTAACATTATACCTTGTATGCTTATGTTCATTTGGTAAACAGTGGTTTTTTGCGATAAAACAAACTCGAAACCGAAAGTAGGACTTTCCGAGTCGATCGGTCACGCACTTGTACAACCGGAACGCATCGTCCGCACTTGTTTACATTCGGAATGCATTGTCCCCATTTGTCCCACGTTGTCTTTTTTAATTAAATTACTTGATATGTTGATTCATACCTCTGTTAACTAAGTCTTTTAGGGACATTTTTACATCCCCGCGAGGGGTTCGACATTAGAGGAAGATAGATAGATAGTATTTCATGTTCAAAATATATACGTTGTTTTCTACATCCACTGTTGTTTCACGCATGCGCGCTGTGCGTGTTTACATGTTGTGTGTTGATAAACAAATTCGCGTATACGACGGTTTAAATTTATTGGAATTTTATCGTTTCTGAGCGACTATTTCGATTTTTGTAAACACACACACATTAGTATTTATATTTTACACAAAACATCCTTTTTTAAGATGTAATGCTGCTTTAAATATAGTATGCTCCGGCCTATTGTATATCAATCAATTGTTAGGGAGAAGAACTATATAAGTTTTCTTTCGTTCTAATCCCTTTCAGTCTATTGCTGTTAATTTATATGTAAAATGTTAATTATGTTATGTACATGTAAAATACTGAAATAAATAATGTTTAAACTAATCCTTTTCGTGTATTTTGTGATGTATGTATTGTTCAATATGTATTATATTGGGAAATAAAATATGTTTAAACTAATTATGCAGTTTTCAAAATAATGAAATCTTGCCACATTTCTTACTTCACTGAAATTTAAAATAGATTTATAAACATGGTCTAATTATGAATTATCATTTTCTCCCCCTATAGTTTAAAAGCTAGTTATTCCTAGTACATCCAAATGACAGACGGATCTGTAGTCCAGTGGTAATACGCTGGACTGGTAATCCAGGGACATTAGGTTCGATCCCCCGTCTGACCCTAATGAAATTAACAGTCTTTCAGATGGGACGTTAAGCCGAGGTCTCGTGTCGGTGCTTTACATCGTGCACGTAAAAGAACCAGAGTAGACTCTGGAATGGGTCTCTATCTGTATCATTGCACTAGCCTCCAAAAATCTAAAATGATTATAATTTCTTCAGGAGACGTCGCTCATATGGGCAACCGGTAGCGACGATAACTAAACGTAAAATACACACACATGTATAAACACATATGCGATATATCGGTTCATTCTTGTAATATGGCGAATAACTCGGTAATGAGACCACCTCGTTAATAATACCACTTGTTTTGAAATCCCGTAGGTGGTCGTATTATATGGGTTTTACCGTACCACTATTTGTTCAAATATCCGGCTTACTCAGACTTCAGAGTAACCCTTTTTAATAGTTGACCGTTGACAAACAGTGCTCTACGAGTTCTCTTGTATGAAAACGATAACCTAGCCCGAGAACATGGTCTGAGGTTATAAAACTGTTCTCAGATCTCAAACTCCAGCTCAAGTAATTTGATTGGTTGATTCTGAGTTTTACTGTCAGCTGAATCAATCAGAAGCTTGAGACTGAGTTTGAGATTGGAGAAAACGTTTGTGAGCCAAGGTGCTGATATAGTTTGCCAGGTCAGTCATATAAATATAGTTTTAACACCGAGAATATTAATTGAGCCGTATTGAGATTTTGATAATACCAACAATGTCATTTTGCCAGAAGTAAACATCGCCAGACGATCATTGATGTAGTTGAACAGTGTATTACAGAAACCGTTGAATGAGGTTTTATAACGACTAGTGTAGATGGTATGCGTTTGTTCTTCCAGCTTCGTCCAATCCATTCCCATTATATTGCCAGAATGAGAGACATTACTGGTTTTTCTATTACCTCCAATGATGGATAAAGTCAGATTTATCCCGAAATGTATATTGGTCCTTTTAGTTGGAATCCTTTGTTTTTACTGTTGTCGTCTAACCAGATGTTGCGTTAGGATAAATGTAATTTTTATCAAAATAGTGTTAATTAATTAAACCAATGTTTACAATATTTATCCATTGGATATGCTAAATGATATATGTCGAGATTTAATAATTTCATAATTATAAGACGAGAATACGGATAAAAATGGAAAACATGTGGTGCAAAGGAAACAACGATAAAAACAGAGGAAACCAATTAAGAGGACCAATATACTTTTAGGAGTATTCAGGGGCAGTAACTGACTAATGTCTCTCATTATCGTAAAAGTAGTATTTTTATTGTATTCATTTCTTCTATTCTTGATATCTAATTCAATATGTGTATTAGGCTAAAACTTAACGATTCCAATTTAAATATCATTAAACTAACAACTAGCATATCTTTGATTTTCTACTCTTAAAAGACAGAGTGGAGTGGTTTTCGTAATAGTATCTGTTACCGTTACTTTTCTAATGCACTTAGTTGGCAATGATATAGAGGATAGCTGTGTTTATTAGTGTAAGATTGATAGCACGCTCTTTCTGAGTTGGATACTTAGTCGCCATATTCAAACCTGTCTATAAAGACCACCCTCGAGAAAGTCAAAAAGTGGCCTTTGTTGGCAAGTGGCCTCTCAATAGAGGGTTAAAATGCTAACATGCATTGAAAATGGCTCGACGGGAGAGAGAAATGGTGGTCTTTAGAGACAGGTTTTTTTTATAAGCGGCCTTTATTCGGAGGTGGCCTTTAGCACAGGTTTGACTGTAACTTGTTATATGTTGGTGCGGCTGTAAGCACAAAACAAGAATCATACAATCCAAACAAGCTGTCCGATTAGCTCAGTGGTTAGCGCGCTCGCTTCTCACCAATGCAACCATGTTCGTTCCTCGGACCGGGAAGTATGTGAGATGGTACGGTGGTCGCCAGATCGGACAGGTGGGTTTTCTCCGGGAACTTCGGTTTCCTCCCACACGAATGATCACATTTACGCTTTCATCCGCGCCAACGAGGGGGATTAATATAAGTTGTTAAAACTTGCTTCGCAATCGTTGTAAAAATATACATAGAGTTTAAACTTTTTGTTTGTTTAACTCTTCGAAAATTAATAATTATGGTTGAAAACAGTTACTTAATAGTTATGAAATTAAAGTCTCTATAAATAGATGACTCCCTTATTTTGTATACAAAACGTACATCTAATAGAAATGAACAGGATATTAAATGGAGCTGGGAGTTTGATAGCAACAGTTTGTAACACTAGAAAGGCGTGCAGATTTTAAAATGCCGATATGTACTGCTATTCATTCCCGGTACGACTACACGCCAACTATCCACGGGATTAATTTGTAGACAGATAAATATGTCTTCAATCAATTTACCAAATTCGTTGGCAAACGCTGAAGAAATATATGCAGATTTCATCAAATAAGCTGATAAAATAAGTTCACAGGAGAATATTGCATGCACATTGTGTTAATATTTCTCTAATTTGTTTTTCTGTCGGAGAACAACACACAAATGCATGCATACATCTAGTATCGAGTGCCATTTAATTGCATTCATACAGTTGTCAATGTACCAGGACCGTACAGTTGGCAATGTGCGTCCTTACCAGGACATACAGGACCGTGCAGTTATCAATGTTAGTCCTACCAGGACCTCAATGACCGTACAGTTATCAATGTTAGTCTTTACCAGGACCTCAATGACCGTACAGTTATCAATGTTAGTCCTATCAGGACCTCAATGACCGTACAGTTATCAATGTTAGTCCTTACATGGACCTCCAGGACCGTACATTTATCAATGTTAGTCCTTACCAGGACCTACAGGACCGTACAGTTATCAATGTTAGTCCTTACATGGACCTCCAGGACCGTACATTTATCAATGTTAGTCCTTACCAGGACCTACAGGACCGGTTGCCCATATGAGCGACGCCTCCTGAAGAGATATATTTCCCTGACTTTTTTACAAATAAATATTGAATATATACTACAACGTATGCAATGTTACATACATATAATGTCTAGTCAAGAACAACTTAAGTTCATATTCACAAATGTACCCATTATTAGTGTAGCCCAGGCTTAGTTTATCTGTTTGTAGAATATATTATATTATGTATTATTCATGTACTGCAAGCAATGCTCTCTTATCTGTATATGTACGGTAGCTGTTCCTTCTCTTCTATGGCGGTTACCGATGTGTGTCCAGTCTATTGTGTTCTCTACTTGTTGTGTAACGTCATGTATTTATGTCTGAGTGATAGTACGGGAGAATGACGTATGATAGGTCAACTAACCAATCCACGGTTAACCCCAACTAAACCCGTTTTACCGCCCTGATAACATTCCGCGCACTTGAGAGAAGGAAGTCATTAGAGATACCTCGACATTGTAACTATTGTATATGTATATCAATCAACTCGTTAAACAGATCTACCTATGATCTATTTTACTATTTACACATTAATCATTGTCGATTCTGGCAATTGGAGAATTGTAGATTCTGGCATTGGAGAATTTGATATGTATGTGATAGTGGTTAGTTATGTTCCTCGTGGATTAGATTTTAGTATATGTGTGTATATCTGTGATATTATTATATTGCAGGTCTCCTTGTTTCATTGTATATATATGTTATATAAAGGATAGAACAAACCTCGTTTCGGGTTGGTATATATATCGTTCCCCGAAGTCACCGGTTACATTAGGTTAGCTGCCAAAACCTGTTTTAGTATTTTACAACGACGTACCTCTTATCTTTGTAAATAATGCCTATTGAGTGTTTTATATGTCGTCTTCATATATGTTATTACATGAAAAGCATTTGCTAATTAGGCTAATCCCAATCTGATTGGAATTGGTATTTGATCTTTTAAAAATAATTTAGTTTGCGCAGTAGTGCTTATTTTGCTTTCAGTATTTTTCACTCCATTTTCATCTTAATAAGATTTTCAGGTTTATCACACACATGTAGTTAGCACATGTACATGCATAAACTATAGTAGTGCAATGTGTTATAGATGAATGATGTATATATACATAGTCTCTTGTAACTCTGAATTGAGTGGCAATGTACTTTTTAATATGTAAACTATAGTTTGTGTTTGTTATATGCTGTACATTGATGAGACTGAAATAAAGAATAAAATAATAAAAATAATTATCATAGCGTATGCAAATCAGATTATGATTTGACATTATATATGTTATATACATATATGGCCGGCTAACACACATCTGTAAGTCATGATAGCGCTGTGGATGCGCGTTCGCTTCCGGTGCGAAAGGTCCGGAGTTCGAGCACCGCTGGAGCCGTTACGATTGTGCCCTTAGGCAAGGCATTTAAATTCCACGTTGTCTCTTCTCTCTACCTCGTGCGATGGATTCCATCAGGAATGAGGTCTCGAGAGTGATTAATATAAGTTGTAAGAACTTGTTTAGCAATCGAGTATAAACTAAACATCTGTATTCATTCAATCAATGTCCTTGTTAGTAATTACAGTTGGCAGTCAGATTGTCCCGTGTGTTGTACAAACATACATCATTATATACATATAATATTATATATACTCGTATATTGTCCATGATAGCAGTACATATTGCGTGTTATATAACCCTTACGAATGAGACTAAGCTGCAATAAATGACAATAATACAAACTATATTATGCGCACCGTCAACTTATACTACAATATTGCACCAGGAATAGATGTTAGTTTTAGTTTACCCAGTATGTATTCCAATAAATTATATGTAAATAATACGAATAATACAGTAGTTTATAAATTGGGAATAATTTTGATCGGAAAACAAGTTTTCATAAAACATATATTAATTCCTCTCCAAAGAAAATGTACACATTATAAATTTGTATGTAGAAAATAATATTAACTCGAGTGTTGCTTGAGGCGGATATTCCGTATACAGGTATGCGAGAAGTACTGTTCAACGGAAGTACAGTTGTACTTAGTAATGCCAATAACCATTCAAACATTGAAACCACACACAGATCAACAGGACAGCAAGCGCGTCACCGGAGGCCTTATGATGACTGGAAACGCTTTGTGGATGCTATGTAACTATGGGCACACAGAAACATGCGTGCAATATGCTCTAATGATAGGTGTTCGTCACCATATAGTAAATGGTTGAGTGCTGGAGCGCATGGAAGATTTGGCAGATATGTGTGTTTACGTTTATTTATCGTCGCTACCGGTTCCCCATATGAGCGACGACTCCTGAAGAGATTAGTTATTTTAGATTTTGGAGGATAGTGCATGATACAGACAGAGACCCATTCCAGAATCTCCTCTGGTTCTTTTACGTGCACGGTGTAAAGCACCGACACGAGACCTCGGTTTAACGTCCCATCTGAAAGACTGATTGGCAGATATTGGTGTAAAAAAAGTAAAGTGTTTGTTTATTATAGTGTCACCCCTATTTAAAGGGCCAGTCATTTCTGACTTATGAGACACCTCTTTTTATGAACATCAGTACTTCCCGAATCCTATGCTTGTATGTCAGACGCCAGGCTGGTAGGCTGGCAATCGGTAACCATTATTTAACTAGCTGGCGGCTCACCAACCGGCCATATCAGAACGAACCCCTGACGAGATTCGAACCTTCGACCTCCCGCTCCGTAGGCGGACGCCTTAACCACTGGGCCACGGAGACGGTGTATGTCGGTACGATATATGGGACATTGAAAGCGGTTTCAATGAGTTGCACACACATAACGGTGATTGAACAATATTTGTTTCTATGCAAATCCTAACTGAGCGAGCTACATCCCAAGTGTAGAAACTGGTTCCGTCGTGAACCGACATTTTATAAAGGAGGAGATGTAGAAGCAGGTTGTAGTTTGTATTGAAGGCGTCGAACGTCGAGTGGAAGACGGTTCCAATCGCTGAGTGTAGCTGGAAGAAAGAAATTGCTATATGAGTGTGTTCTGGTTGGTAGGAATTGTATGTTCGCTGAGTTTCGGAAGATGTTCGAACGTCGAGTGGAAGACGGTTCCAATCGCTGAGTGTAGCTGGAAGAAAGGAATTGCTATATGAGTGTGTTCTGGTTGGTAGGAATTGTATGTTCGCTGAGTTTCGGAAGATGACATCGCTCTTGTTGTACATTGGGAATTAAGCCTGAAAGATATGTTCGAACGTCGAGTGGAAGACGGTTCCAATCGCGGATTGTAGCTGGAAGAAAGGAATTGCTATATGAGTGTGTTCTGGTTGGTAGGAATTGTATGTTCGCTGAGTTTCGGAAGATGACATCGCTCTTGTTGTACATTGGAAATTAAGCCTGAACGATAGGTTCGAACGTCGAGTGGAAGACGGTTCCAATCGCTGAGTGTAGCCGGTAGAAAGAAATTGCTATATGACTGTGTTCTGGTTGATCGCTGAGTTTCGAAGATGACATCGCTCTTGTTGTTCATTTGGGAATTAAGCCTGAAAGATAGGAGTGAGTAGGTTCGTTCATCATCTTATAGAACAATAGTAATCTATGATTATTTCATCTCGAACCCATAGACTCCCAACGCAGGTCAGAAATTAGAGTGTGTATGTTGCACACTTGTGGTGGTCCCATATGCTATACGAGCTGCCTCGTTATGGACAGATTCTACCTCGTCTAGTAAGACTGAGGAACACTTATCCCAAATAACGTCTCCATATTCCAGAAGTGGTCGTATGAAGTTAATGTACATCTTCTCCAAACTGGAGACGGAAGAGCTGACATTTAGGTGACCTCATGAGACCGATCCTTTTCCAAGTTTTGTCTAGAACGAATGAGATATGTGTATTCCATTTGGCGTCGTTCGACAGGCAAATACCAAGATGAGTATATGAGTCGACGGTAACAATAGGAATATTATTCATATAACGTGTTGGGTGAACATGTTTAATCTTACGTCTGGAAAATATATTGGACTCTGTTATAGAGTGATTAAAGTTTACTAATTTAGAATTAGACCAAGTGAATATCATTTGGAGATCAGAGTTGAGAATGTTAGCTGATGATTCCGGTTTGTCAATGATAATATAAAGACTTGTATCATCAGCATATAGACGATTGTTAGCCTCGATATTAAAAACACTGTCATTTATTTAAATGAGAAACAGAAGAGGACCAAGTATAGAACCTGGCGGGACACCAGCGGACACATCGGAACACATATATAAGGTTAATCAGGCGTTGTAAGGCATTCAATGTTAGCACAGGTTACGTGACACATAGATACCCGACCCACCCGCCTCATGGACAGTTTCCGATTTGTGTATTAATTATGTTTGTTCTTTATATTTCCAGACAAACGATTTTCTGTCGTTTTTATTGCGTATGTATGCTGCAGTTAACAAATTTATCAAATTGTCCAGAGTGTATGGCACAGCGAGAATGCGAAGGTGGTTTCGGACTATATAAAACATGGAGAGCGTCCGTCGTGTAATATTCATTTACGTGTTATGTGCTTGGACACATCGTAGCAGTTTATTCACGGAGCCACCAGCTGTGAGATTGAATGTACCTGTATTTAATAAACATAACCTGTATGGCCACTCCTATGATGTGTCGATTATCATTGGTAATTGACCATATGCATAGTTATTGGGTTACATACTTACAAGGAGAGATTATAAATAATTTATGTTTGGCTAAATGAAATGAAAGAAAACATAAGTAATGTTAGAGATGATGACTCTGTTGTCGATCGGACAGACATGAAGAAACCAACGTAGGAGGTTGCCTTGGACACCGATGAACGAGAGCTTATGTATGAATCATCGATGCCAGACTCTGTCGAAGCCTTAGAAATATCGCAGAACACTGCCCCCCATGGCTTTAGATATATCATTCTAAGGAAACGTTAGTTGATTGATTATTGAGTCGCCCTTGACAAAACCTGGTGGATAAGAAGATAATAGGTTGCTACTGGTGACGTAGTTATAGAGGTGTTTATGAATACAACGTTCCATTAACTTGTCTATACAACTAAGAAGTGACACAGGGCGGTAGTTGGAAGCATTTGATGGGTCTGCCTTTTTATATATTGGGGATATGTTCGCCATCTTCCAAGGAGAATTATCAAGAAGCTTATTAAAATATGTCGATATGGGTGCTGCTAAATCGCTTGCCCCTTCTCGAATTAGCTTTGGACTTATCAGATCTGGACCACATGCTTTTGGGGGATCTATGAGAGAAATGGCGTGGTTTACATCTTGTACTGACAGCCTAATGTTTGAAAGCGAGCAATTGTGACGGAATGACGTTTCTGGTACAGATTGCTGAGAATCGTCAATGTTCTCTTCATCATTATAAATCAAAGTAAGAATAGTTTAAACTTTATTTATTTTACAACAATTGCGAAACAAGTTTCAACAACTTATATTAATCACTCTCGTTGGCACGGATGAAAGCATAAATGTGGTCATTCGCGTGGGAGGAAACCGGAGTACCCGGAGAAAACCAACCTGTCCGATCTGGCGATCACCGGACCATCTCACATATTTCCCGGTCCGAGGATCGAACCCGGGTTGAATAGTAAAAAGTAGGAATAGTGTTACACAATATACTGTTAATAATGTGTTTGGTTATCTGGAACCATTGTTTTGCTGGAACGACCGAGGAACCTTTGACCGAGGAACCTTTGACCGAGGAACCTTTGACCGAGGAACCTTTGACCGAGGAACCTTTGACCGAGGAACCTTTGATCGATTAACTATTTATTATACCCTGATTTAGATCTATTCTGATTTAGGAATATATTATGGTTATATATCGTGGTTGTGGACGTCGTGATGGCGCAGTGGAGGCGCGTTCGTGATGGCGCAGTGGAGGCGCGTTCGTGATGGCGCAGTGGAGGCGCGTTCGTGATGGCGCAGTGGAGGCGCGTTCGTGATGGCGCAGTGGAGGCGCGTTCGTGATGGCGCAGTGGAGGCGCGTTCGTGATGGCGCAGTGGAGGCGCGTTCGTGATGGCGCAGGGAGGCGCGTTCGTGATGGCGCAGTGGAGGCGCGTTCGTGTGCGCAGTGGAGGCGCGTTCGTGATGGCGCAGTGGAGGCCGTTCGTGATAGAGCAGTGGAGCGCGTTCGTGTAGCGCAGTGGAGGCGCGTTCGTGATGGCGCAGTGGAGGCGCGTTCGTGTGGCGCAGTGGGGCCGTTCGTGATGGCGCAGTGGAGGCGCGTTCGTGATGGCGCAGTGGAGGCGCGTTCGTGATGGCGCAGTGGAGGCGCGTTCGTGATGGCGCAGTGGAGGCGCGTTCGTGATGGCGCAGTGGAGGCGCGTTCGTGATAGCGCAGTGGAGGCGCGTTCGTGATAGCGCAGTGGAGGCGCGTTCGTGATAGCGCAGTGGAGGCGCGTTCGTGATGGCGCAGTGGAGGCGCGTTCGCTTCAGGTGCGAAAGGTCCGGAGTTCGAGCCCCGCTGGAGCCGTTACGAGTGTGTCCTTAGGCAAGGCATTTAAATTATTCCACGCTGCCTCTTCTCTCTCCCTCGTGGCGGTCTCGAGAGTGATTAGTGTAAGTTGTTTCGCAATCGAGCTAAAATAAATGTGTATAAACTATGGTTGTATTAAGCTATTCTTTAAAGCAGCATTACATCGTAATAAAGGATGTTTTGGGTAAAATATAAATACTAATGTGTGTGTGTTTATAAAAATCGAAATAGTCGCTCAGAAACGATAAAATTCCAATAAATTTAAACCGTCGTATACGCGAATTTGTTTCTCACACACTAAATGTAACACGCACAGCGCGCATGCGTGAAACACAGAGTTGTATAACACTATATATTTTGAACATGAAATAACGATCTACTATCTTCCTCAATTCGAACCCCCGCGGGATGTAGAAATGCCCCTAAAAGACTTAGCTAACAGAGGTATGAATCAACATATCAAGTAATTTAATTAAAAAAGACAACGTGGGACAAATGGGGTCGATGCATTCTGAATGTAAACAAGTGCGGACGATGCGTTCCGGTTGTAAACAAGTGCGTGACTGATCGACTCGGAAAGTCCTACTTTCGGTTTCGAGTTTGTTTTATCGCCCAAAAAAACTGTTTACCAA
>CM026399.1:36024439-36041202 GCA_014843695.1 Archivesica marissinica
TCCAGCATCCATCATCCATCCATCCATCATCCACCCATCCATTCAGCCATCCATCCATCCATCAATCCATCCATCATCTATCCATCCATCCATCCATCATCATCCATCCATCATCCACCCATCCATTCAGCCATCCATCCATCCATCCATCCACCATCCATCCATCCATCCATCCATCCATCCATCCATCCATCCATCCATCCATCCATCCATCCATCCATCCATCCATCCATCCATCCATCCATCCATCCATCCATCCATCCATCCATCCATCCATCCATCCATCCATCCATCCATACATCCATACATCCATCCATCCATCCATCCATCCATCCATCCATATCCACCCACCCAATAAACCCACACACCCATACATCCATCTATCTATCTAAATTGCCATTATAAGCACAGTCAGCCTAGATAAAATATGATAACAAATAAATCGAATGTTAAAATAACAATTGTACATGAATACAATGAATGCATAAAGCTCCTAAAACGCTCGAACAAACATCAACTAATAAACTATAACTTACAGGCACAAAATCGAAGAAAACAAATTTGCACAATTGCCATTGATGTGGTTCTCATTAATTTAATTAAAGGCCACGTTTAGACGACATAAAACACCGCTAGTTCAGTTTAATATTTTACACAATAAAAATAACTGATAAATTAATCATTTGATTGACAGTAGCGAAAACCCATTACTTGTTTATACAAAATTCACTTAATCTCGAATAGTATCCATTAAGTGAAGCCGCCATTCTTTGGGTTCAGTGTATTGTTCGAGTTCCACGGATCACCATACAGTCGCCATAAAACAACTTGAAAAACACTTCTATGTTTACTAACCATATAACTGGTATTTCAACAGGGCCATCTACGTTACAATTAGTAAGTTTTTATCCGTTTAATTTTGTCAATCTGACAATAGAAGGCATGCGTTTAGCTGAATAAAACTGTTTTTCAACAACCTTTTTACTGATAATGGATCAAACACAGCTTATTCATCGTACACAGGGTAAAAACCCCGTGATAATATATCGCGAATAAAGGCATTTAAACGATATTTTAGAAAAGCATTGACAGGGTTCCATTTGCCATCGTGTGTGGCTGTGGTCTTCATAGCAGATTTTGATGTTTTAATATTGTAACACTGGGTTTATTCAAACATACAGCAATGGGACTCGTATGGTCTTTTTGGCGGATAGCTATTATTGTGTCAATCGAGCCCAGTAATGGATATATTGAGACAGCTAGTCGTGGGATTTTCGGGGCCCACCCGGGCATGTTTGATGCTTTACATGTTGACATAACGAATCAATTTGGACTAAAAGTCTTTCAACACAATTATTCAAAATCAATTAAGTAAAATGTTTGAAAGTCATGATTTAATTCAATATTCATCACTCAGTGTATTGGCTATATATTATATAAATATTGCATTCCTGAGTGGGAAATATGAAAATTATCACCTCGAGAAATATGAATATTAACCGAGGCGTTAGCCGTATATAAATATTGCATTCCTGGGTGGGAAATATGACAATTATCACCCCGAGAAATGTGAATATTAACCGAGGCGTTAGCCGTATATAAATACAATGTATTGCATTCCTGAATGGGAAATATGACAATAATCACCCCGGGAAATGTGAATATTAACCGAGGCGTTAGCCGTATATAAATATTGCATTCCTGGGTGGGAAATATGAAAATTATCACCTCGAGAAATATGAATATTTTTTTATCTTATACAAATTTATTTTAGCTCGATTGCGAAACAAGTTCTTTCAACTTATATAAATCACTCTCGAGACCTCATTCCTGATGGAATCCATCGCCACGAGGGAGAGAAGAGGCAACGTGGAATTTAAATGCCTTGCCTAAGGACACAATCGTAACGGCTCCAGCGGGGCTCGAACTCCAGACCAATATGAATATTAACCTAGGTGTTAGTCATAGGGTGCACAGTAAGCATTATTGACTGTTTGCTTATGGAAATTTTGCATTGAGTAGTCACGTGAGATATAATATATACTTATATAATCAAATCATTTAAACCTAGCTTCCATGCTACTTACATATCACATTATATAGATAAATAACTTCCTCCCAGCATCCGTGGCACAGTTATCTAATGCGCCGTCGTTAGAACACGCCTTGTATCTCTATCACCAGGGTTGCAGGTTCGCTCCCTATCAGGGACAAGTGATGAATGATGATATGTGAGAATGTTGCCACTCGTTTACGGCGGATTGAGAATTGAAAACTGGTTCTTACACAGGGCATGTAGGTGGTCTACTCTCCGCCACAACAGACTGACTTCCCAGTACTAGTCAGAAAATGATTGAGGGGCAGTAGAAATAGAAGAAAAAGAAGAAGACAATCTTAATTTCTTCCACTGAAGTGAATATAGACATACGGATTAGGGCACTGAAATAGTAACCATGTCAGGGGCGAAAGGTCTGGAGTTCGAGTCCCACTGGAGCCGTTACGATTGTACCCGTAGGCAAGACATTTAAATTCCACGTTGCCTCTTCTCTCTCCCTCGTGGCGATGGATTCCATCAGGAATGAGGTCTCCAGGGTGATTAATATAAGTTGTAAGAACTTGTTTCGCAATCGAGCTAAAATAAATTTGTATTAACTAACCATGTCCGCGTATGTGTCCGCATTCATGTTATCATCGAGATATGCTTCATCAAATCGATTGTCCCTCACGACTGTAAGTTTGAATCCCATTGGAGGTGTCGAATGATTTCATATGAGGAAGTATGCGGAAGGTCGGTGGTTCTACCTATCGGGCCCACCCGTGCCTAAATACTGTTAGATTGTGTACCCTGGGTATTCCTCCACCAATACTAGTTGGAAAGTCGTTTGCCGAATCAAATTGCAAACTCAGTTATTTTTCATGTCAAAGTGTTATTATCGTGTTTTAAATATGCCTTTGCATACGGTTTTATTGTTTCAATGGGACATAGCTACACTCCATTCCAGACTGGGTGCCTTCCGAGCAGTATTTCAGCCACGAGGCGGAAACCCGGGTATAACCACTGTCCTTCCGAGTTGAATAGCGTGAAACAAATCCATACCCCGAATGGGATTCAAACTAGACTAGTATCGATCGTCGCTAAAGTCGAGAATAAAATCAGATTTAAATATACCACAAACTTACGGCAGCCATTGACCTTGTGTCACACAACACCTTCTGCATTTTCTGCAAGTTTGTCATTGTCCAATTGTTGACGGTATTGAATGATCATTAGTGCCACTAATAAGCGACCCCTAATTTAATGCACTATTCAGGGTATTTTAAAATTCATTTGTGAATGATGGCGACATATCTGTTTCGATTGTTAAACAGTAATGGTGCGCACAGTCGCTTATGTAATGCATAATTGCTTCAGCATCTTCAGTATTGACATCAAATTCATCGAGTGACAAACGAATCACCGCCGCTGCTCAAGATGCTAGCATGAAGCAGACTGTTACACGAATCACGGGTTCAAGTGAAATAATTGCGGGTTTCATTATGAGACAGTGTAGAATACTTTATATCATGTAATAAATGTCAAATCCCTCACTTCAAAGTTTGCTTTCGTGGGCATTGTGCGTGTATGAGCAAGTGTGTAGGTGGGCAATGTGGGCGAGTTTGTGGTAGTTTGAAGTGGTTATGACAGGCGGGACAGTGATTCCTTATCAGGTAGTTTAAACATGACATGTACATAGACATGATTTAATAAATTACAGTTAGGCATTCTAATCCATGAGGACAATGTTTGGGTTTAATCGCCTAAAAGATTCAACAATCTAACTCTCGCAAGAATACGCCTGCGTGCTAGAAAATAGTCCTGGTACTACTTGTAGACTACCTATTATATAAATGGAATAATCAATCGATTCTCGCTCACAGACGGATCTATAGCCCATTGTTACGCTGGACTGGTAATCAAGGGATCGCAGGTTCGATCCCCTGTCTGACCCTAATACAATTAACAGTCTTTCAGATGGGACGTTAAACCGAGATCTCGTGTCGGTGCTTTACACCATGCACGTTAAAGAACCAGAGGAGACTCTGGACTCTGTCTGTATCATTGCACTACCCTCCAACAATCTAAAATGACTAATCTCTTCAGCAGGCTTCGCTCATATGGGCAACCAGTAGCGATGATATATAAACGTAAAACACACTCCCGATCCTTTTATTTATGGAGACGGCGGGATGCGGCTTCTAACCTGGGAGTGGTAGCGACGAAGACGCCAGCCAAACAACTGGAAGCATACCTGCTGGAGTAAGGGGTGTGGCACTAAAAGGGACCGTTTTTGAGAGAAATCAACTTGACGGGACTTATTTTTAAATTTTGAGTCCCCTTCGGGCAACCCCGTTTATTTATTCATTGTATATACATGAAAAGCATTTACACAATGTTACAACATAAATGATATAATAAGACGTTTGCCTTCCATATATATACACAAAAGAATGAATTATTTATGGATAAGCATCCCTAGTTAGAAAAATAAATTTTAAAGCAAAAAGAGAAGACAAAAAGCATATGGGCGATGGTCTCCATTTTTTTTCTCTCAATTACACAAGAAAATACAAGTAGAGGAATTAATTGCTCATAAAACGCTACCCACTTGGAGGTGTATGTTGGACTGGTAATCCAGGGATCGCAGGTTCGATCCAGTCTGACCCTAATACAATTAACAGTCTTTCAGATGGGACGTTAAACCGAGGTCTCGTGTCGGTGCTTTATACCGTGCACGTAAAAGAACCAGAGGAGATTCTGGAATGGGTCTCTGTCTGTATCATTCCACTATCATCCAATCAAGGCGTCGCTCGTATGGGCAACCGGTAGCGACGATAAATAAACGTAAAACACACACAGTTGTATTTTTCTAATTGTCTAACTTGGCGGTACTTGTCACCCTGGAAGAAAGAAGAAGCCACCTCAGGACTAGACCATGAATCGACGTAGACCACTAAACAACTTCGAAACATTCTGTCGCTCATGTACCTCGGCGGTGGCGGCTTTAAAATGTTTAGATTAGATTATCTACAGACTGGTACGTAGGTCAAATCCCCCGTCTGACCCTAATAAAATTAACAGTCAGATGCAACCGCGGTCTCGTCTTTACACCGTGCACGTAAAAGAACCAGAGGATACTCTGGAATGGGTCTCGGTCTGTATCACTGCACTATCCTCCAAAATCTAAAATGACTAATCTCTTCAAGATGCGTCGCTCATATGGGCAACCGGTAGCGACGATAAATAAACGTAAAACACACACAAGATTTAGATTCCATAGATAGCACTATCTTATTCTTTAAATAATTGTTTAAGATTCCAGTCCAAACATTATATACACCTCCATGTGAGCTATCAAAATCATACAGTGTATACATATTTCTATGTGTAAATACATGTGATATTTATCTGATATGTATAAATTATTAAACTTGGTGGACATCGTGATGACGCAGTGGTAGTGCGTTTGCTTCAGGTGCGAAAGGCCCGGAGTTCGAGCCAACTTGTAGCCGTTACGAATGTGTCCTTAGGCAAGGCATTTATATTCCACATTGCCTCTTCTCTCTCCCTCGTGGCGATGGATTCCACCGGGAATGAAGTCTCGATAGTGATTAATATAAGTAGTAATAACTTATTTCGCAATCGAGCTAAAAATAAATGTGTATAAACTATAAGAGACGCATTGTCACTGCTATTTGGGGGGGGGACATATCGTCTTTTAAATAAAATACAATATTGGTTTAAACAGTATTTATTCCAATAAATGTACATGTATAACACATACAATGTTACAAATTACACAAATTGTGAATGGTTTGGATTGGAAAACAAGTTTTCAGAAAACTTATATTAATTCCTCTCCAATGGAAATGTACATAATAAATATTTGCAACGTTTTCGGTAGGTATAAAGAATAATACTAAAATCGAGTGTAACTTGAGGCGGATATTCTATATACATTTATGCAAGAAGCACTGTTCTAAGAAGGGACAGTTGGACATGAAAATACTTAATAATCATTCAAACAATGAAACCACACACCGGTCAACATGTCAGCCAGTGCCTCCCTGGAGGCCTTACGGTGCCTCGAAACGCTTTGTGGATGATATGTAGCTATGGACATTCAGATACATACATGTATTTTGTTCTAGTGATAGGTGTTCATCCCCATATAGTAAATTATTGATAGTTGGAGCACATGGTAGATTTGAAAGATGTTGTTGTCTGTGTGTATTAAACCTGGGGCAATGAAAAATGTAATGTGAAACAGTCTCAACGAAGTTGCACAAGCATAATGGTGAATTGACAATATTTTTTCTATATAAATCGTGATTTAGCGAGCTACATCCTAATCGAAGACGCGTATGTAGAATTTGGTTCCTTCGTGAACCGACATTGTATAGAGGAGGAGTTGTAGAAGAAGGTTGTATTTTGCGCTTGAATGAGTACAAAGTGCTAGAGTTGCGGACGTCGAGAGGAAGACGGTTCCAATCGCGGAGTGTAGCCGGAAGAAATGAATTACTATACAACTGTGTTCTGGTAGGTAAGGTTGGTATGTTGGCCGAGTTTCGTAAATGATATCGCTCATGGTTCGTAATGGGAATTAAGCCCGAAAGATAGGTAGGAGTAAGTGTGTTCGTCATTTTGTAAAACAATAATAACCTATGACTCTTTCTTCTCGAAGCCATAGACTCCCAGCGCAGATCAGACAGTAGAGTTTGTATGTTGCACAGTTTAGTGGCACCAGCTACTATACGGGCTACCTCGTTATGAACAGATTCTACCTCGTTGAGTAATGCGGAGGTGCAATTATCCCAAATAACGTCTCCATATTCGAGAAGAGGTCGTATGAAGCTAATGTACATCTTCTCCAAACTGGAGCGGGAGAGTTGGAATTTAAGTGACCTCATAAGACCGATCCTCTTCCATGTCTTGTCTAGAATGAACGCGATATGTTTATTCCATTTGACGTCGTTCGTCAGACAAATACCAAGATGCTTATGTGAGTCAACGGTAACAATAGGTACATTATTCATATAAAGGGTAGGATGAATAGGTTTAATTTTACGCCTGGAGAATATAATGGACTCTGTTTTAGAAGGGTTAAATTTTACTAAATTCGTTTTGGACCATGCAAATATCTTTTGGAGGTCAGAATTGAGAATGGTAGCTGATGATTCCGGTTTGTCAATGATAATGTAAAGACTTGTATCATCTGCAAAGAGGCGGATGTTAGCCTCGATATTAATAACAATGTCGTTTATGTAAATGAGAAAATGTAGGGGACCAATATTGACGTGTATTCTCTCAAAACAACAATACATCATTTATATGTCGCCTTTAGCAGATGTTAATGATTTCGTTTCGCTATTAACAACGTTAAAGCAAAGTATCGTGAGTAGCTTTGAGGATATATGTTACGTATTTATTCGGAAACCTAAAAGCAGCATTGCATCGTATGAAATAAAAGATATTTGAAAAATTCAATTTTTACGTATGGGTAGCAATGCTGCTACACATTCTAACATTATACTTTGTGTGCTTATGTTCATTTGGTAAATAGTGTTTTTTTGCGATAAAACAAACTCGAAACCGAAAGTAGGACTTTCTGAGTCGATCGGTCACGCACTTGTTTACAGCAGGAACGCATCGTCTGCACTTGTTTACATTCGGAATGGATCGTCCCCATTTGTCTCACGTTGTCTTTTTTAATTAAATTACTTGATATGTTGATTCATACCTATGTTAGCTAAGTCTTTTATGGACATGTCTACATCCCCGCGAGGGGTTCGACATTAGAGGAAGATAGATAGATAGTATTTCATGTTCAAAATATATACGTTGTTTTCTACATCCTCTGTTGTTTCACGCATGCGCACTGTGCGTGTTCACGTTTCGTGTGTTGATAAACAAATTCGCGTATACGACGGTTTAAATTTATTGGAATTTTATCGTTTCTGAGCGACTATTTCGAGTTTGTAAACACACACATATTATTATTTATATTTTACCCAAAACATCCTTTATTACGATGTAATGCTGCCTTAATAGACAATTGCATCTACATATCCTTTAGTATTTTAATACAATTCTGGATGTTAAAAGGTTTTATACAATACATATACTTATATTTTATTATTCGGATAGAAATTCACTGGGCTGCTGCATATATATATATGTATATTTTGGAAACTAGAAGCAGATAGTGTAAAGTTTATTATAATTATACAAATTAGAAGTTATCGATTATACAAACTTTGAGAATGTATGCATTAACACTACTCGCTTTCTATATGAGAACATTCTGACAGCATTAACACTACTCGCTTTCTATAGTCAGAGTGATAACTCCAGTTTTCCATAAGAATTGTTCACTTCTGGATAGAAGCAACAAACTTACCATGGCAATAGATGAATACCAGAAGATTATTTTAAGATCGAGAACCATGTCTGAAATTCAAGATGGCCGCCGTATTTCAAGATGGCCGCCAATATTGCTGCTGCATGGAAGAAAATCCTGTTCATATCAATTTATTTTAACACATACATAATATAAGAACATTCTGACAATCGTATAAGTTCAATGTGATGAGTCATTATTCTTGTGTTGACATTTTGATAATGTCTTGCTTTCATTTATATTGTTATGCAGGCATTAGGTGACAAATAGGCCCATCGGGCCGGGTGCATCTTAAAGTTGTGTAAATATTTTGTATTGAATGTTTATGTTTGCATATGTCACTATAATAAAAAAAACTTACTTACTTACTTATATGAATAACAATAATATTAAGAGTGAAGAGATGTCTGCTATACATTGAATGTGTTAAGCACCACGAGTTTGAATTTAAGCCCTGAAACACCTTAATTAAGAAATGTTGTTAGATGTATTTATTCTTTATTTCAGTCTCATCGTTGTAAAATACATAAAATATACACAACAAATTATCGTGGCAAAGTACAACACCATTCATTATAAAAGAATTATAAGAGACTAATCTAATCACAGATAATCAAACTATCACAGTCTACCGACATATTATTATATTTACATATTAAAACCGAGGAACAGTCGCTAATGGAAAATGAAATACTTATTAAAACGAGACATTTTGAAATATTGAAATGGAAATAAAGCACTAATGCGCAATTAAGAAATGTTTTTCAAAATCAGTTATCAGCCTCGATCAGATCGCGGTTGAACTAATTAGCAGTTGTTTCTTGTAAGATAGCTGTATAGTCTAGTCAAACTAGAAAGGAACAGATTAGCATCGACCCCGTAACAAAATTATTACTTAGAATCAATGATACAAAAAACGATGAAACCTACATAACTTAAAAAAGATGTGTATCTATATTAAATTAGTGTATACATTATTTACAGTCTAAATCCGCTATGTCAAAGTCGGTTATGTCGAATTATCCGTTTATCTCGAAATCGGATCAAAGTCCCGTTTCCGACACTATCATTTTACATATAACTGGCTCTGTTTATATCGAATTTCGTTAAGTCAAACTTCGGTTATGTCGAAGTATTTTGTTCGGTCCATCGGAATTCGACATAGCGGGTGTAGACTGTGTAAAGAAAACTGTTCCTTCTCATTATAATAGTGTACAGTGGCAGCGCGTGAGTGTGCCCTTAGACCGTGCCTCTTCTCGCTCCCTCGTGGCGATGGATTCCATCAGGAATGAGGTATTTATAGAGTGATTACTATTAGTTGTAAGAACTTGTTTCGCAATCGAGATAAAATATATTTGTATAAACGAATTATTTAACATTGCTACCTGTTGCCCATATGAGCGACGGCAGTTTACCTAACAACACCTTTCCTGGGCAGTCTGCAGCGGTTAACCAGTACTTGGTGCACAAACCTCCGTAAGTCTTGAAACGGTCAACTTTTTCATATAAAGAGACAAGGTCTGAGCGGTGCTTGTAAGAACTTGTTACGCAATCGAGCCAGCATAAATGTGTATATAAACTAAACTAGTATAGCATAATTATGTAATAATTCAGTTAGAGAACGCCGCCGGCGACAACATCCATAACTACACTTCATACCTACTGATACCCCCGTGGCCTAGTGGCTTAGGCCGATGACTTCAATTCACGTTCCCTGGTCGTGGTTCTAGTGATGAAGATATCCAACCGGCTTGTGTACGGTCGGCTGGTTTACCACGTTGTCCATCCGTGCCGGAAAAACTTATAAGAGGTGCAGTCGCGTTTTTCCTCCGTTAATAATAGCTAGAGAGCCGCCATATCACCTAGTTGTTGGTGCGACATTAACATACCCATCCCAACCCCTAAACATCTCACACTACACCAGCCTTTTGTGGAACTAGAAATAGATGTAAAAGACTTATGAAAGCAGACGTGATGAACAGTTTGACCTAAAAACAAAAACAGTTGAGAGAGGCAGATATATACACGGAATGGTTGAGAGAGGCAGATATATACACGGAATAGTTGGTGGAGGCACATATATACACGGAATAGTTGATGGAGGCAGATATATGCACGGAATAGTTGATATAGGCAGATATATGCACGGAATAGTTGATAGAGGCAGATATATACACGGAATAGTTGATAGAGGCAGATATATACACGGAATAGTTGATAGAGGCAGATATATACACGGAATAGTTGGTGGAGGCACATATATACACGGAATAGTTGATGGAGGCAGATATATACAGGGACTAGTTGATAGAGGCAGATATATACACGGAATAGTTGATGGAGGCAGATATATACACGGAATGGTTGAGAGAGGCAGATATATACACGGAATAGTTGATGGAGGCAGATATATACACGGAATGGTTGAGAGAGGCAGATATATACACGGAATAGTTGATGGAGGCAGATATATACACGGAATAGTTGATAGAGGCAAATATATACACGGAATAGTTGATAGAGGCAGATATATACACGGAATAGTTGATATAGGCAGATATATGCACGGAATAGTTGATAGAGGCAGATATATACACGGAATAGTTGATAGAGGCAGATATATACACGGAATAGTTGATAGAGGCAGATATATACACGGAATAGTTGGTGGAGGCACATATATACACGGAATAGTTGATGGAGGCAGATATATACAGGGACTAGTTGATAGAGGCAGATATATACACGGAATAGTTGATGGAGGCAGATATATACACGGAATGGTTGAGAGAGGCAGATATATACACGGAATAGTTGATGGAGGCAGATATATACACGGAATGGTTGAGAGAGGCAGATATATACACGGAATAGTTGATGGAGGCAGATATATACACGGAATAGTTGATAGAGGCAGATATATACACGGAATAGTTGATAGAGGCAGATATATACACGGAATAGTTGATGGAGGCCGATATATACACGGAATAGTTGATGGAGGCAGATATATACACGGAATAGTTGATGGAGGCAGATATATACACGGAATAGTTGATGGAGGCCGATATATACACGGACTAGTTGATAGAGGCAGATATATGCACGGAATAGTTGGTGGAGGCAGATATATGCACGGAATAGTTGATGGAGGCACATATATACACGGAATAGTTGATGGAGGCAGATATATACACGGAATAGTTGAGGGAGGCACATATATACACGGAATAGTTGGTGGTGGCAGATATATACACGGAATAGTTGATAGAGGCAGATATATACACGGAATAGTTGATGGAGGCAGATATATACACGGAATAGTTGATGGAGGCAGATATATACACGGAATGGTTGAGAGAGGCAGATATATACACGGAATAGTTGATAGAGGCAGATATATACACGAAATAGTTGAGGGAGGCAGATATATACACGGAATAATTGATGGAGGCAGATATATACACGGAATAGTTGATAGAGGCAGATATATACACGGAATAGTTGATGGAGGCAGATATATACACGGAATAGTTGATAGAGGCAGATATATACACGGAATAGTTGAGGGAGGCAGATATATACACGGAATAGTTGAGGGAGGCAGATATATACACGGACTAGTTGGTGGAGGCAGATATATGCACGGAATAGTTGAGGGAGGCAGATATATACACGGAATAGTTGATGGAGGCAGATATATACACGGAATAGTTGATGGAGGTAGATATATACACGGAATAGTTGGTGGAGGCAGATATATGCACGGAATAGTTGAGGGAGGCAGATATATGCACGGAATAGTTGAGGGAGGCAGATATATACACGGAATAGTTGAGGGAGTCAGATATATTCACGGAATAGTTGATGGAGGCAGATATATACACGGAATAGTTGAGGGAGGCAGATATATACACGGAATAGTTGGTGGAGGCAGATATATACACGGAATAGTTGAGGGAGGCAGATATATACACGGAATAGTTGGTGGAGGCAGATATATACACGGAATAGTTGAGGGAGGCAGATATATACACGGAATAGTTGATAGAGGCAGATATATACACGGAATAGTTGATGGAGGCAGATATATACACGGAATAGTTGATAGAGGCAGATATATACACGGAATAGTTGATAGAGGCAGATATATACACGGAATAGTTGAGGGAGGCAGATATATACACGGAATAGTTGATAGAGGCAGATATATACACGGAATAGTTGATGGAGGCCGATATATACACGGAATAGTTGATAGAGGCAGATATATACACGGAATAGTTGATAGAGGCTGATATATACACGGAATAGTTGATGGAGGCAGATATATACACGGAATAGTTGATAGAGGCAGATATATACACAGAATAGTTGATGGAGGCCGATATATACACGGACTAGTTGATAGAGGCAGATATATGCACGGAATAGTTGGTGGAGGCAGATATATGCACGGAATAGTTGATGGAGGCACATATATACACGGAATAGTTGATGGAGGCAGAAATATACACGGAATAGTTGATGGAGGCACATATATACACGGAATAGTTGGTGGTGGCAGATATATACACAGAATAGTTGATAGAGGCAGATATATACACGGAATAGTTGATGGAGGCAGATATATACACGGAATAGTTGATGGAGGCAGATATATACACGGAATGGTTGAGAGAGGCAGATATATACACGGAATAGTTGATAGAGGCAGATATATACACGGAATAGTTGATAGAGGCAGATATATACACGGAATAGTTGAGGGAGGTATATATACACGGAATAGTTGAGGGAGGTAGATATATACACGGAATAGTTGAGGGAGGCAGATATATACACGGAATAGTTGATGGAGGCAGATATATACACGGAATAGTTGATGGAGGCAGATATATACACGGAATAGTTGAGGGAGGCAGATATATACATGGAATAGTTGATGGAGGCAGATATATGCACGGAATAGTTGATAGAGGCAGATATATACACGGAATAGTTGATAGAGGCAGATATATACACGGAATAGTTGAGGGAGGCAGATATATACACGGAATAATTGATGGAGGCAGATATATACACGGAATAGTTGATAGAGGCAGATATATACACGGAATAGTTGATGGAGGCAGATATATACACGGAATAGTTGATAGAGGCAGATATATACACGGAATAGTTGATAGAGGCAGATATATACACGGAATAGTTGAGGGAGGCAGATATATACACGGAATAGTTGAGGGAGGCAGATATATACACGGACTAGTTGGTGGAGGCAGATATATGCACGGAATAGTTGAGGGAGGCAGATATATACACGGAATAGTTGATGGAGGCAGATATATACACGGAATAGTTGATGGAGGTAGATATATACACGGAATAGTTGGTGGAGGCAGATATATGCACGGAATATTGAGAGGCAGATATATACACGGAATAGTTGATAGAGGCAGATATATGCACGGAATAGTTGATGGAGGCAGATATATACACGGAATAGTTGAGACAATATATCACAATAAGAGGCAGATATATACACGGAATAGTTGATGGAGGCAGATATATACACGGAATAGTTGATAGAGGCACATATATACACGGAATAGTTGATGGAGGCAGATATATACACGGAATAGTTGATAGAGGCAGATATATACACGGAATAGTTGATGGAGGCAGATATATACACGGAATAGTTGATAGAGGCAGATATATACACGGAATAGTTGATGGAGGCAGATATATACACGGAATAGTTGATGGAGCCGAATATACACGGAATAGTTGATAGAGGCAGATATATGCACGGAATAGTTGGTGGAGGCAGATATATGCACGGAATAGTTGATGGAGCACATATATACACGGAATAGTTGATGGAGGCAGATATATACACGGAATAGTCGATGGAGGCACATATATACACGGAATAGTTGGTGGTGGCAGATATATACACGGAATAGTTGATAGAGGCAGATATATACACGGAATAGTTGATGGAGGCAGATATATACACGGAATAGTTGATGGAGGCAGATATATACACGGAATGGTTGAGAGAGGCAGATATATACACGGAATAGTTGATAGAGGCAGATATATACACGGAATAGTTGATAGAGGCAGATATATACACGGAATAGTTGAGGGAGGTAGATATATACACGGAATAGTTGATGGAGGCAGATATATACACGGGATAGTTGATAGAGGCAGATATATACACGGAATAGTTGATAGAGGCAGATATATACACGAAATAGTTGAGGGAGGCAGATATATACACGGAATAATTGATGGAGGCAGATATATACACGGAATAGTTGAGGGAGGCAGATATATACACGGAATAGTTGATGGAGGCAGATATATACACGGAATAGTTGATAGAGGCAGATATATACACGGAATAGTTGATGGAGGCAGATATATACACGGAATAGTTGAGGGAGGCAGATATATACACGGAATAGTTGAGGGAGGCAGATATATACACGGAATAGTTGAGGGAGTCAGATATATTCACGGAATAGTTGATGG
Organism: Archivesica marissinica; assembly: GCA_014843695.1. NCBI lineage: Eukaryota > Metazoa > Mollusca > Bivalvia > Venerida > Vesicomyidae > Archivesica > Archivesica marissinica. The sequence goes on from CM026399.1 coordinate 36,039,427, forward strand.
AGGCAGATATATACACGGAATAGTTGAGGGAGGCAGATATATACACGGAATAGTTGGTGGAGGCAGATATATACACGGAATAGTTGAGGGAGGCAGATATATACACGGAATAGTTGGTGGAGGCAGATATATACACGGAATAGTTGAGGGAGGCAGATATATACACGGAATAGTTGATAGAGGCAGATATATACACGGAATAGTTGATGGAGGCAGATATATACACGGAATAGTTGATAGAGGCAGATATATACACGGAATAGTTGATAGAGGCAGATATATACACGGAATAGTTGAGGGAGGCAGATATATACACGGAAAGTTGATAGAGGCAGATATATACACGGAATAGTTGATGGAGGCCGATATATACACGGAATAGTTGATAGAGGCCAGATATATACACGGAATAGTTGATAGAGGCTGATATATACACGGAATAGTTGATGGAGGCAGATATATACACGGAATAGTTGATAGAGGCAGATATATACACAGAATAGTTGATGGAGGCCGATATATACACGGACTAGTTGATAGAGGCAATATATGCACGGAATAGTGTGGAGGCAGATATATGCACGGAATAGTTGATGGAGGCACATATATACACGGAATAGTTGATGGAGGCAGAGAAATATACACGGAATAGTTGATGGAGGCACATATATACACGGAATAGTGGTGGTGGCAGATATATACACAGAATAGTTGTAGAGGCAGATATATACACGGAATAGTTGAGGGAGGCAGATATATACACGGAATAGTTGATGGAGGCAGATATATACACGGAATAGTTGATGGAGGCAGATATATACACGGAATAGTTGAGGGAGGCAGATATATACATGGAATAGTTGATGGAGGCAGATATATGCACGGAATAGTTGATAGAGGCAGATATATACACGGAATAGTTGATAGAGGCAGATATATACACGGAATAGTTGAGGGAGGCAGATATATACACGGAATAATTGATGGAGGCAGATATATACACGGAATAATTGATAGAGGCAGATATATACACGGAATAGTTGATGGAGGCAGATATATACACGGAATAGTTGATAGCGGCATATATATACACGGAATAGTTGATAGAGGCAGATATATACACGGAATAGTTGAGGGAGGCAGATATATACACGGAATAGTTGAGGGAGGCAGATATATACACGGACTAGTTGGTGGAGGCAGATATATGCACGGAATAGTTGAGGGAGGCAGATATATACACGGAATAGTTGATGGAGGCAGATATATACACGGAATAGTTGATGGAGGTAGATATATACACGGAATAGTTGGTGGAGGCAGATATATGCACGGAATAGTTGAGGGAGTCAGATATATACACGGAATAGTTGATAGAGGCAGATATATGCACGGAATAGTTGATAGAGGCAGATATATACACGGAATAGTTGAGGGAGGCAGATATATACACGGAATAGTTGATGGAGGCAGATATATACACGGAATAGTTGATGGAGGCAGATATATACACGGAATAGTTGAGGGAGGCAGATATATACATGGAATAGTTGATGGAGGCAGATATATGCACGGAATAGTTGATAGAGGCAGATATATACACGGAATAGTTGATAGAGGCAGATATATACACGGAATAGTTGAGGGAGGCAGATATATACACGGAATAATTGATGGAGGCAGATATATACACGGAATAATTGATAGAGGCAGATATATACACGGAATAGTTGATGGAGGCAGATATATACACGGAATAGTTGATAGCGGCATATA
>CM026399.1:36042202-36159426 GCA_014843695.1 Archivesica marissinica
TAGTTGATAGAGGCAGATATATACACGGAATAGTTGATAGAGGCAGATATATACACGGAATAGTTGAGGGAGGCAGATATATACACGGAATAGTTGATAGAGGCAGATATATACACGGAATAGTTGATGGAGGCCGATATATACACGGAATAGTTGATAGAGGCAGATATATACACGGAATAGTTGATGGAGGCAGATATATACACGGAATAGTTGATGGAGGCAGATATATACACGGAATAGTTGATGGAGGCAGATATATACACGGAATAGTTGATGGAGGCCGATATATACACGGACTAGTTGATAGAGGCAGATATATGCACGGAATAGTTGGTGGAGGCAGATATATGCACGGAATAGTTGATGGAGGCACATATATACACGGAATAGTTGATGGAGGCAGAAATATACACGGAATAGTTGATGGAGGCACATATATACACGGAATAGTTGGTGGTGGCAGATATATACACAGAATAGTTGATAGAGGCAGATATATACACGGAATAGTTGATGGAGGCAGATATATACACGGAATAGTTGATGGAGGCAGATATATACACGGAATGGTTGAGAGAGGCAGATATATACACGGAATAGTTGATAGAGGCAGATATATACACGGAATAGTTGATAGAGGCAGATATATACACGGAATAGTTGAGGGAGGTATATACACGGAATAGTTGAGGGAGTAGATATATACACGGAATAGTTGGGGAGGCAGATATATACACGGAATAGTTGAGAGAGGCAGATATATACACGGAATGGTTGAGAGAGGCAGATATATACACGGAATAGTTGGTGGAGGCACATATATACACGGAATAGTTGATGGAGGCAGATATATGCACGGAATAGTTGATATAGGCAGATATATGCACGGAATAGTTGATAGAGGCAGATATATACACGGAATAGTTGATAGAGGCAGATATATACACGGAATAGTTGATAGAGGCAGATATATACACGGAATAGTTGGTGGAGGCACATATATACACGGAATAGTTGATGGAGGCAGATATATACAGGGACTAGTTGATAGAGGCAGATATATACACGGAATAGTTGATGGAGGCAGATATATACACGGAATGGTTGAGAGAGGCAGATATATACACGGAATAGTTGATGGAGGCAGATATATACACGGAATGGTTGAGAGAGGCAGATATATACACGGAATAGTTGATGGAGGCAGATATATACACGGAATAGTTGATAGAGGCAAATATATACACGGAATAGTTGATAGAGGCAGATATATACACGGAATAGTTGATATAGGCAGATATATGCACGGAATAGTTGATAGAGGCAGATATATACACGGAATAGTTGATATAGGCAGATATATACACGGAATAGTTGATAGAGGCAGATATATACACGGAATAGTTGGTGGAGGCACATATATACACGGAATAGTTGATGGAGGCAGATATATACAGGGACTAGTTGATAGAGGCAGATATATACACGGAATAGTTGATGGAGGCAGATATATACACGGAATGGTTGAGAGAGGCAGATATATACACGGAATAGTTGATGGAGGCAGATATATACACGGAATGGTTGAGAGAGGCAGATATATACACGGAATAGTTGATGGAGGCAGATATATACACGGAATAGTTGATAGAGGCAGATATATACACGGAATAGTTGATAGAGGCAGATATATACACGGAATAGTTGATGGAGGCCGATATATACACGGAATAGTTGATGGAGGCAGATATATACACGGAATAGTTGATGGAGGCAGATATATACACGGAATAGTTGATGGAGGCCGATATATACACGGACTAGTTGATAGAGGCAGATATATGCACGGAATAGTTGGTGGAGGCAGATATATGCACGGAATAGTTGATGGAGGCACATATATACACGGAATAGTTGATGGAGGCAGATATATACACGGAATAGTTGAGGGAGGCACATATATACACGGAATAGTTGGTGGTGGCAGATATATACACGGAATAGTTGATAGAGGCAGATATATACACGGAATAGTTGATGGAGGCAGATATATACACGGAATAGTTGATGGAGGCAGATATATACACGGAATGGTTGAGAGAGGCAGATATATACACGGAATAGTTGATAGAGGCAGATATATACACGAAATAGTTGAGGGAGGCAGATATATACACGGAATAATTGATGGAGGCAGATATATACACGGAATAGTTGATAGAGGCAGATATATACACGGAATAGTTGATGGAGGCAGATATATACACGGAATAGTTGATAGAGGCAGATATATACACGGAATAGTTGAGGGAGGCAGATATATACACGGAATAGTTGAGGGAGGCAGATATATACACGGACTAGTTGGTGGAGGCAGATTATGCACGGAATAGTTGAGGGAGGCAGATATATACACGGAATAGTTGATGGAGGCAGATATATACACGGAATAGTTGATGGAGGTAGATATATACACGGAATAGTTGGTGGAGGCAGATATATGCACGGAATAGTTGAGGGAGGCAGATATATGCACGGAATAGTTGAGGGAGGCAGATATATACACGGAATAGTTGAGGGAGTCAGATATATTCACGGAATAGTTGATGGAGGCAGATATATACACGGAATAGTTGAGGGAGGCAGATATATACACGGAATAGTTGGTGGAGGCAGATATATACACGGAATAGTTGAGGGAGGCAGATATATACACGGAATAGTTGGTGGAGGCAGATATATACACGGAATAGTTGAGGGAGGCAGATATATACACGGAATAGTTGATAGAGGCAGATATATACACGGAATAGTTGATGGAGGCAGATATATACACGGAATAGTTGATAGAGGCAGATATATACACGGAATAGTTGATAGAGGCAGATATATACACGGAATAGTTGAGGGAGGCAGATATATACACGGAATAGTTGATAGAGGCAGATATATACACGGAATAGTTGATGGAGGCCGATATATACACGGAATAGTTGATAGAGGCAGATATATACACGGAATAGTTGATAGAGGCTGATATATACACGGAATAGTTGATGGAGGCAGATATATACACGGAATAGTTGATAGAGGCAGATATATACACAGAATAGTTGATGGAGGCCGATATATACACGGACTAGTTGATAGAGGCAGATATATGCACGGAATAGTTGGTGGAGGCAGATATATGCACGGAATAGTTGATGGAGGCACATATATACACGGAATAGTTGATGGAGGCAGAAATATACACGGAATAGTTGATGGGAGGCACATATATACACGGAATAGTTGGTGGTGGCAGATATATACACAGAATAGTTGATAGAGGCAGATATATACCGGAATAGTTGATGGAGGCAGATATATACACGGAATAGTTGATGGAGGCAGATATATACACGGAATGTTGAGAGAGGCAGATATATACACGGAATAGTTGATAGAGGCAGATATATACCGGAATAGTTGATAGAGGCAGATATATACACGGAATAGTTGAGGGAGGTATATATACACGGAATAGTTGAGGGAGGAGATATATACACGGAATAGTTGAGGGAGGCAGATATATACACGGAATAGTTGATGGAGGCAGATATATACACGGAATAGTTGATGGAGGCAGATATATACACGGAATAGTTGAGGGAGGCAGATATATACATGGAATAGTTGATGGAGGCAGATATATGCACGGAATAGTTGATAGAGGCAGATATATACACGGAATAGTTGATAGAGGCAGATATATACACGGAATAGTTGAGGGAGGCAGATATATACACGGAATAATTGATGGAGGCAGATATATACACGGAATAATTGATAGAGGCAGATATATACACGGAATAGTTGATGGAGGCAGATATATACACGGAATAGTTGATAGCGGCATATATATACACGGAATAGTTGATAGAGGCAGATATATACACGGAATAGTTGAGGGAGGCAGATATATACACGGAATAGTTGAGGGAGGCAGATATATACACGGACTAGTTGGTGGAGGCAGATATATGCACGGAATAGTTGAGGGAGGCAGATATATACACGGAATAGTTGATGGAGGCAGATATATACACGGAATAGTTGATGGAGGTAGATATATACACGGAATAGTTGGTGGAGGCAGATATATGCACGGAATAGTTGAGAGGCAGATATATACACGGAATAGTTGATAGAGGCAGATATATACACGGAATAGTTGATAGAGGCAGATATATACACGGAATAGTTGAGGAGGCAGATATATACACGGAATAGTTGATGAGGCAGATATATACACGGAATAGTTGATGGAGGTAGATATATACACGGAATAGTTGATAGAGGCAGATATATACACGAATAGTTGATAGAGGCAGATATATACACGGAATAGTTGAGGGAGGCATATATACACGGAATAGTTGATAGAGGCAGATATATACACACGGAATAGTTGATGGAGGCAGATATATACACGGAATAGTTGATAGAGGCAGATATATACACGGAATAGTTGATGGAGGCAGATATATACACGGAATAGTTGATGGAGGCAGATATATACACGGAATAGTTGATGGAGGCAGATATATACACGGAATAGTTGATGGAGGCCGATATATACACGGACTAGTTGATAGAGGCAGATATATGCACGGAATAGTTGGTGGAGGCAGATATATGCACGGAATAGTTGATGGAGGCACATATATACACGGAATAGTTGATGGAGGCAGATATATACACGGAATAGTTGATGGAGGCAGATATATACACGGAATGGTTGGTGGTGGCAGATATATACACGGAATAGTTGGTGGAGGCAGATATATACACGGAATAGTTGATGGAGGCAGATATATGCACGGATAGTTGATGTAGGCAGATATATGCACGGAATGGTTGATAGAGGCAGATATATACACGGAATAGTTGATAGAGGCAGATATATACACGGAATAGTTGATAGAGGCAGATATATACACGGAATAGTTGGTGGAGGTAGATATATACACGGAATAGTTGATGGAGGCAGATATATACAGGGATAGTTGATAGAGGCAGATATATACACGGAATAGTTGATGGAGGCTGATATATACACGGAATGGTTGAGGGAGGCAGATATATACACGGAATAGTTGGTGGAGGCAGATATATGCACGGAATGGTTGAGGGAGGCAGATATATACACGGAATAGTTGATGGAGGCAGATATATACACGGAATAGTTGATGGAGGTGTTTGGTGTTGGTGGGGGTTTGGGTGTTGGGGGGGTTTGGGTGTTGGGGGGGTTTGGTGTTGGGGGTGTTTTGGTGTTGTGGGGGTTTGGTGTTGGGGGGCAGATATATACACGGAATAGTTGGTGGAGGCAGATATATACACGGAATAGTTGAGGGAGGCAGATATATACACGGAATAGTTGGTGGAGGCAGATATATACACGGAATAGTTGAGGGAGGCAGATATATACACGGAATAGTTGATAGAGGCAGATATTACACGGAATAGTTGATGGAGGCAGATATATACACGGAATAGTTGATAGAGGCAGATATATACACGGAATAGTTGATAGAGGCAGATATATACACGGAATAGTTGAGGGAGGCAGATATATACACGGAATAGTTGATAGAGGCAGATATATACACGGAATAGTTGATGGAGGCCGATATATACACGGAATAGTTGATAGAGGCAGATATATACACGGAATAGTTGATAGAGGCTGATATATACACGGAATAGTTGATGGAGGCAGATATATACACGGAATAGTTGATAGAGGCAGATATATACACAGAATAGTTGATGGAGGCCGATATATACACGGACTAGTTGATAGAGGCAGATATATGCACGGAATAGTTGGTGGAGGCAGATATATGCACGGAATAGTTGATGGAGGCACATATATACACGGAATAGTTGATGGAGGCAGAAATATACACGGAATAGTTGATGGAGGCACATATATACACGGAATAGTTGGTGGTGGCAGATATATACACAGAATAGTTGATAGAGGCAGATATATACACGGAATAGTTGATGGAGGCAGATATATACACGGAATAGTTGATGGAGGCAGATATATACACGGAATGGTTGAGAGAGGCAGATATATACACGGAATAGTTGATAGAGGCAGATATATACACGGAATAGTTGATAGAGGCAGATATATACACGGAATAGTTGAGGGAGGTATATATACACGGAATAGTTGAGGGAGGTAGATATATACACGGAATAGTTGAGGGAGGCAGATATATACACGGAATAGTTGATGGAGGCAGATATATACACGGAATAGTTGATGGAGGCAGATATATACACGGAATAGTTGAGGGAGGCAGATATATACATGGAATAGTTGATGGAGGCAGATATATGCACGGAATAGTTGATAGAGGCAGATATATACACGGAATAGTTGATAGAGGCAGATATATACACGGAATAGTTGAGGGAGGCAGATATATACACGGAATAATTGATGGAGGCAGATATATACACGGAATAGTTGATAGAGGCAGATATATACACGGAATAGTTGATGGAGGCAGATATATACACGGAATAGTTGGTGGAGGCATATATATACACGGAATAGTTGATAGAGGCAGATATATACACGGAATAGTTGATGGAGGCAGATATATACACGGAATAGTTGATGGAGGCAGATATATACACGGACTAGTTGATAGAGGCAGATATATACACGGAATAGTTGATGGGGCATATATATACACGGAATAGTTGATGGAGGCAGATATATACACGGAATAGTTGAGGGAGGCAGATATATACACGGAATAGTTGATGGAGGCAGATATATACACGGAATAGTTGATGGAGGCAGATATATGCACGGAATAGTTGAGGGAGGCAGATATATACACGGAATAGTTGATGGAGGCAGATATATACACGGAATAGTTGATGGAGGTAGATATATACACGGAATAGTTGATAGAGGCAGATATATGCACGGAATAGTTGATGGAGGTAGATATATACACGGAATAGTTGGTGGAGGCAGATATATACACGGAATAGTTGATGGAGGCAGATATATACACGGAATAGTTGATGGAGGCAGATATATACACGGAATAGTTGATAGAGGCAGATATATACACGGAATAGTTGATGGAGGCAGATATATACACGGAATAGTTGATGGAGGCAGATATATACACGGAATAGTTGATGGAGGCAGATATATACACGGAATAGTTGATGGAGGCCGATATATACACGGACTAGTTGATAGAGGCAGATATATGCACGGAATAGTTGGTGGAGGCAGATATATGCACGGAATAGTTGATGGAGGCACATATATACACGGAATAGTTGATGGAGGCAGATATATACACGGAATAGTTGAGGGAGGCACATATATACACGGAATAGTTGGTGGTGGCAGATATATACACGGAATAGTTGATAGAGGCAGATATATACACGGAATAGTTGATGGAGGCAGATATATACACGGAATAGTTGATGGAGGCAGATATATACACGGAATGGTTGAGAGAGGCAGATATATACACGGAATAGTTGATAGAGGCAGATATATACACGAAATAGTTGAGGGAGGCAGATATATACACGGAATAATTGATGGAGGCAGATATATACACGGAATAGTTGATAGAGGCAGATATATACACGGAATAGTTGATGGAGGCAGATATATACACGGAATAGTTGATAGAGGCAGATATATACACGGAATAGTTGAGGGAGGCAGATATATACACGGAATAGTTGAGGGAGGCAGATATATACACGGACTAGTTGGTGGAGGCAGATATATGCACGGAATAGTTGAGGGAGGCAGATATATACACGGAATAGTTGATGGAGGCAGATATATACACGGAATAGTTGATGGAGGTAGATATATACACGGAATAGTTGGTGGAGGCAGATATATGCACGGAATAGTTGAGGGAGGCAGATATATGCACGGAATAGTTGAGGGAGGCAGATATATACACGGAATAGTTGAGGGAGTCAGATATATTCACGGAATAGTTGATGGAGGCAGATATATACACGGAATAGTTGAGGGAGGCAGATATATACACGGAATAGTTGGTGGAGGCAGATATATACACGGAATAGTTGAGGGAGGCAGATATATACACGGAATAGTTGGTGGAGGCAGATATATACACGGAATAGTTGAGGGAGGCAGATATATACACGGAATAGTTGATAGAGGCAGATATATACACGGAATAGTTGATGGAGGCAGATATATACACGGAATAGTTGATAGAGGCAGATATATACACGGAATAGTTGATAGAGGCAGATATATACACGGAATAGTTGAGGGAGGCAGATATATACACGGAATAGTTGATAGAGGCAGATATATACACGGAATAGTTGATGGAGGCCGATATATACACGGAATAGTTGATAGAGGCAGATATATACACGGAATAGTTGATAGAGGCTGATATATACACGGAATAGTTGATGGAGGCAGATATATACACGGAATAGTTGATAGAGGCAGATATATACACAGAATAGTTGATGGAGGCCGATATATACACGGACTAGTTGATAGAGGCAGATATATGCACGGAATAGTTGGTGGAGGCAGATATATGCACGGAATAGTTGATGGAGGCACATATATACACGGAATAGTTGATGGAGGCAGATATATACACGGAATAGTTGATGGAGGCACATATATACACGGAATAGTTGGTGGTGGCAGATATATACACGGAATAGTTGATAGAGGCAGATATATACACGGAATAGTTGATGGAGGCAGATATATACACGGAATAGTTGATGGAGGCAGATATATACACGGAATGGTTGAGAGAGGCAGATATATACACGGAATAGTTGATAGAGGCAGATATATACACGGAATAGTTGATAGAGGCAGATATATACACGGAATAGTTGAGGGAGGTATATATACACGGAATAGTTGAGGGAGGTAGATATATACACGGAATAGTTGAGGGAGGCAGATATATACACGGAATAGTTGATGGAGGCAGATATATACACGGAATAGTTGATGGAGGCAGATATATACACGGAATAGTTGAGGGAGGCAGATATATACACGGAATAGTTGATGGAGGCAGATATATACACGGAATAGTTGATAGAGGCAGATATATACACGGAATAGTTGATAGAGGCAGATATATACACGGAATAGTTGAGGGAGGCAGATATATACACGGAATAATTGATGGAGGCAGATATATACACGGAATAGTTGATGAGGCAGATATATACACGGAATAGTTGATGGAGGCAGATATATACACGGAATAGTTGGTGGAGGCAATATATACACGGAATAGTTGATGGAGGCAGATATATGCACGGAATAGTTGATATAGGCAGATATATGCACGGAATAGTTGATAGAGGCAGATATATACACGGAATAGTTGATGAGGCAGATATATACACGGAATAGTTGATAGCGGCATATATATACACGGAATAGTTGATAGAGGCAGATATATACACGGAATAGTTGAGGGAGGCAGATATATACACGGAATAGTTGAGGGAGGCAGATATATACACGGACTAGTTGGTGGAGGCAGATATATGCACGGAATAGTTGAGGGAGGCAGATATATACACGGAATAGTTGATGGAGGCAGATATATACACGGAATAGTTGATGGAGGTAGATATATACACGGAATAGTTGGTGGAGGCAGATATATGCACGGAATAGTTGAGGGAGTCAGATATATACACGGAATAGTTGATAGAGGCAGATATATGCACGGAATAGTTGATGGAGGTAGATATATACACGGAATAGTTGGTGGAGGCAGATATATGCACGGAATAGTTGAGGGAGGCAGATATATACACGGAATAGTTGATGGAGGCAGATATTACACGGAATAGTTGATGGAGGCAGATATATACACGGAATAGTTGATAGCGGCATATATATACACGGAATAGTTGATAGAGGCAGATATATACACGGAATAGTTGAGGGAGGCAGATATATACACGGAATAGTTGAGGGAGGCAGATATATACACGGACTAGTTGGTGGAGGCAGATATATGCACGGAATAGTTGAGGGAGGCAGATATATACACGGAATAGTTGATGGAGGCAGATATATACACGGAATAGTTGATGGAGGTAGATATATACACGGAATAGTTGGTGGAGGCAGATATATGCACGGAATAGTTGAGGGAGTCAGATATATACACGGAATAGTTGATAGAGGCAGATATATGCACGGAATAGTTGATGGAGGTAGATATATACACGGAATAGTTGGTGGAGGCAGATATATGCACGGAATAGTTGAGGGAGGCAGATATATACACGGAATAGTTGATGGAGGCAGATATATACACGGAATAGTTGATGGAGGCACATATATACACGGAATAGTTGATAGAGGCAGATATATACACGGAATAGTTGATGGAGGCAGATATATACACGGAATAGTTGATAGAGGCATATATATACACGGAATAGTTGATAGAGGCAGATATATACACGGAATAGTTGAGGGAGGCAGATATATACACGGAATAGTTGATGGAGGTAGATATATCCACGGAATAGTTGATAGAGGCAGATATATACACGGAATAGTTGAGGGAGGTAGATATATACACGAACTAGTTGATGGAGGCAGATATATACACGTTCTAGTTGATAGAGGCAGATATATACACGGAATAGTTGATGGAGGCAGATATATACACGGAATAGTTGATGGAGGCAGATATATACACGGAATAGTTGATAGAGGCAGATATATACACGGAATAGTTGATAGAGGCAGATATATACACGGAATAGTTGATGAGGAGATATATACACGGAATAGTTGATGGGGGCAGTATATACACGGAATAGTTGATAGAGGCAGATACATACACGGAATAGTTGGACAAAACCTATGAGTACGTCTCGCACTTCAGTATTTCTTCAATACATAATTGCATATATGTGGCATTGTTTAAACTGTAACTTCCATGAGGGCGTACGGGTGTCTAATAAAAGTGTTTCTTCTTCTTTCTTTTTTTCTAAAGCTTCTCTGTATGTCTCGAGTGTAACGTCTCCTCATATGAAACGTTTTTGTTTTTTGTCGTCACGTCAGGTTGAATTGCGAAAAACTAATATTACAGGTGCCGAAAGAAAATGACTGTCTGCTTTTAATTAGTTCGAAAGGCGCTTAATTCGCTCATTTTCACAGAATCGTAAATGTTTATCTAATAGCTTTGCTTAGTTTTTCATCACGTTTCTAATCAATTACAGCCTATCATTCACTTTGTATCAGTCAATACCATCTCATTTAGAGGAATTTGAAAGAAACAAATCTTAATTATAGCCTTCTCGATAATTACATTTCCATTACAATTCCTTACTACAGGGATTATCTGTCACGCTGCACGTGTACTCACTGGAATGAAATGGAGAGAATTGTCTGCTTTAAGTTCTTTTATAGGCGATAGTGTCCCTGCATGGCTTATTTACAGGTACATACCAAAGTATACGCGCCCATTTCAAATATATAAGTAGGATGCATGTTGGACGTATCGCGGTAGTCTAGGATTCAACAGCGGATTAACACAGACTTAGGTTACATTAATATATTGAGTGGTGGAACCTATGCTCGGCGTAAATCCTACATACCATGGCCTATAACAAAAAGTTAAATACACTTGCAATATATTATTATTTACTTTTTTTCTTTAATATCAAAAAATTGTTGTTGAAAATATTAGCTTCATTACGTGACCATGCGCCTCAATAATAGCTATCGCAACGGTGCCTGTTTCCATGGGGAACTAGATACATTAGGGCACCTATGCACGGCGTACATGAACTTTTTTTATTTTTGCCCGTTTAATTGTTGAATATATTATTTTGACTTAGTAACATCCATAACTAACAATATTACAACTCATAAGAAACTTTGATTCTCGTTATTTGTACATTTTCCCCAATTCGGATAACTACCTGAAATGCTCATAAACCGCATCATTTCAGTGGAGAAAAAAATTCCCAACAAGTTGTCGGCTACTGAACCAATCAGGTGACAGTTGCATTAGGCTATTGAACCATGACATCTGACCTCTGTCAGCGAAAATAGGTTAAAACTATTTAAATATTTTAAATACGGATGTAAATGGAAAAAATACGCCGAGCATAGGAATACGCCGAGCATAGGTATACGCCGAGCATAGGAATTCTCCGAACATAGGATTTCTCCGAGCACAGGAATACGCCGAGCATAGGAACACGCCGAGCATAGGAATACGCATAGGAATTCTCCGAGCACAGGAATACGCCGAGCATAGGAATACGCCGAGCATAGGAATACGCCGAGCATAGGAATACGCATAGGAATACGCCGAGCACAGGAATACGCCGAGCATAGGAATACGCATAGGAATATGCCGAGCATAGGAATATGCGAGCATAGGAATACCCGAGCATAGGAATACGCATAGGAATACTCCGAGCATAGGAATACGCCGAGGAATACGCCGAGCATAGGAATACGTAGCATAGGAATACTCCGAGCATAGGAATACGCGAGCATAGGAATACGCCGAGCATAGGAATACGTCGAGCATAGGAATACGCATAGGAATACGTCGAGCATAGGAATACGCCGAGCATAGGATATGCGAGCATAGGAATACGCCGAGCATAGGAATACGCGAGCATAGGAATACGCCGAGCATAGGAATACGCCGAGCATAGGAATACGCCGAGTAAGGAATACGCCGAGCATAGGAATACGCCGAGCATAGGAATATGGCCGAGCATAGGAATACGCCGAGCATAGGAATACGCCGAGTATAGGAATACGCCGAGCATAGGAATACGCCGAGCATAGGAATACGCCGAGCATAGGAATACGCCGAGCATAGGAATACGCCGAGCATAGGAATACGCCGAGCATAGGAATACGCCGAGCATAGGAATACGCCGAGCATAGGAATACGCCGAGCATAGGAATACGTCGAGCATAGGAATACGCATAGGAATACGGCGAGCATAGGAATACGCCGAGCATAGGAATACGCCGAACATAGGAATACGCGAGCATAGGAATACGCCGAGCATAGGAATACGCCGAGTACAGGAATACGCCGAGCATAGGAATACGCCGAGCATAGGAATACGCCGAGCATAGGAATACGCCGAGCATAGGAATACGCCGAGCATAGGAATACGCCGAGCATAGGAATACGCCGAGCATAGGAATACGCCGAGCATAGGAATACGCCGAGCATAGGAATACGCCGAGCATAGGAATACGCCGAGCATAGGAATACGCCGAGTACAGGAATACGCCGAGCATAGGAATACGCCGAGCATAGGAATACGCCGAGTACAGGAATACGCCGAGCATAGGAATACGCCGAGCATAGGAATATGGCCGAGCATAGGAATACGCCGAGCACAGGAATACGCCGAGCATAGGAATACGCCGAGCATAGGAATATGGCCGAGCACAGGAATATGGCCGAGCATAGGAATACGCCGAGCATAGGAATACGCCTAGCATAGGAATATGGCCGAGCACAGGAATACGCCGAGCATAGGAATACGCCGAGCATAGGAATATGGCCGAGCATAGGAATATGGCCGAGCATAGGAATACGCCGAGCATAGGAATACGCCTAGCATAGGAATATGGCCGAGCACAGGAATACGCCGAGCATAGGAATACGCCGAGCATAGGAATATGGCCGAGCATAGGAATATGGCCGATCATAGGAACACGCCGAGCACAGGAATACGCCGATCATAGGAATACGCCGAGCATAGAAATACGCCGAGCATAGGAACACGCCGAGCATAGGAACACGCCGAGCATAGGAATACGCCGAGCATAGGAACACGCCGAGCATAGGAATACGCCGAGCATAGGAACACGCCGAGCATAGGAATACGCCGAGCATAGGAATACGCCGAGCATAGGAATACGCCGAGCATAGGAATACGCCGAGCATAGGAATACGCCGAGCATAGGAATACGCCGAGCATAGGAATACGCCGAGCATAGGAATACGCCGAGCATAGGAATATGGCCGAGCACAGGA
The DNA here is from genome assembly GCA_014843695.1 of Archivesica marissinica. Taxonomy (NCBI): domain Eukaryota; kingdom Metazoa; phylum Mollusca; class Bivalvia; order Venerida; family Vesicomyidae; genus Archivesica; species Archivesica marissinica. Next base: position 36,056,341 of record CM026399.1, read on the forward strand.
ATACGCCGAGCAAAGGAATACGCTGATCATCGGAATACGCCGATCATAGGAACACGCCGAGCACAGGAATACTCCGAGCATAGGAATACGCCGAGCATAGGAATACGCCGAGCACAGGAATACGCCGAGCATAGGAATACGCCGAGCATAGGAATACGCCGAGCATAGGAATACGCCGAGCATAGGAATACGCCGAGCACAGGAATATGCCGAGCATAGGAATACGCATAGGTATACGCCGAGCATAGGAATACACCGAGCACAGGAATACGCCGAGCATAGGAATACGCCGAGCACAGGAATACGCCGAGCATAGGAATACGCCGAGCATAGGAATACGCCGAGCATAGGAATACTCCGGGGCATAGGAATACGCCGAGCATAGGAATACGCCGAGCATAGGAATATGGCCGAGCATAGGAATATGGCCGAGCATAGGAATACGCCGAGCATAGGAATACGCCGAGCATAGGAATACGCCGAGATTAGGAATACGCCGAGCATAGGAATATGGCCGAGCATAGGAATACGCCGAGCATAGGAATACGCCGAGCATAGGAATATGGCCGAGCATGGGAATATGGCCGAGCATAGGAATACGCCGAGCATAGGAATACGCCGAGCATAGGAATATGGCCGAGCATAGGAATACGCCGAGCACAGGAATACGCCGAGCATAGGAATACGCCGAGCATAGGAATACGCCGAGCATAGGAATATGGCCGAGCATAGAAATATGGCCGAGCATAGGAATATGGCCGAGCACAGGAATACGCCGAGCATATGAATACGCCGAGCATAGGAATACGCCGAGTATAGGAATACGCCGAGCACAGGAATACGCCGAGTATAGGAATACGCCGAGCATAGGAATACGCCGAGTATAGGAATACGCCGAGCATAGGAATACGCCGAGCACAGGAATACGCCGAGTATAGGAATACGCCGAGCATAGGAATACGCCGAGTATAGGAATATGCCGAGCATAGGAATACGCCGAGCATAGGAATATGCCGAGCATAGGAATACGCCGAGCATAGGAATACGCCGAGCATAGGAATACGCCGAGCATAGGAATACGCCGAGCATAGGAATATGGCCGAGCATAGGAATACGCCGAGCATAGGAATACGCCGAGCATAGGAATATGGCCGAGCATAGGAATATGGCCGAGCATAGGAATACGCCGAGCATAGGAATACGCCGAGCATAGAAATATGGCCGAGCATAGGAATACGCCGAGCACAGGAATACTCCGAGCATAGGAATACGCCGAGCATAGGAATACGCCGAGCATAGGAATATGGCCGAGCATAGAAATATGGCCGAGCATAGGAATATGGCCGAGCACAGGAATACGCCGAGCATAGGAATACGCCGAGCATAGGAATACGCCGAGCACAGGAATATGGCCGAGCACAGGAATACGCCGAGCATAGGAATACGCCGAGCATAGGAATACGCCGAGCATAGGAATATGGCCGAGCATAGGAATATGGCCGAGCACAGGAATACGCCGAGCATAGGAATACGCCGAGCATAGGAATATGGCCGAGCATAGGAACACGCCGAGCATAGGAATACACCGAGCATAGGAATACGCCGAGCACAGGAATACGCCGAGCATAGGAATATGGCCGAGCATAGGAATATGGCCGAGCATAGGAATACGCCGAGCAGAGGAACACGCCGAGCATAGGAACACGCCGAGCATAGGAATATGCCGAGCACCACAGGAATACGTCGATCATAGGAATACGCCGATCCTAGAAACACGCCGAGCATAGGAATACTCCGAGCATAGGAATATGGCCGAGCATAGGAATACGCCGAGTATAGGAATATGGTCGAGCATAGGAACACGCCGAGCATAGGAATACGCCGAGTATAGGAATACGCCGAGAATAGGAACATGCCGAGCACAGGAATACGCCGATCATAGGAATACGCCGAGCATAGGAATACGCCGAGCAGAGGAACACGCCGAGCATAGGAACACGCCGAGCATAGGAATATGCCGAGCACAGAAATACGCCGATCATAGGAATACGCCGATCATTGAAACACGCCGAGCATAGGAGTACTCCGAGCATAGGAATATGGCCGAGCATAGGAATACGCCGAGCATAGGAATACGCCGAGCATAGGAATATGGCCGAACATAGGAATACGCCGAGCATAGGAATACGCCGAGCATAGGAATATGGCCAAGCATAGGAATATGGCCGAGCACAGGAATACGCCGAGCATAGGAATATGGCCGAGCATAGGAACACGCCGAGCATAGGAATACACCGAGCATAGGAATACGCCGAGCACAGGAATACGCCGAGCATAGGAATATGGCCGAGCATAGGAATATGGCCGAGCATAGGAATATGGCCGAGCATAGGAATACGCCGAGCACAGGAATACGCCGAGCATAGGAATATGGCCGAGCATAGGAACACGCCGAGCATAGGAATACGCCGAGTATAGGAATACGCCGAGCATAGGAATACGCTGAGCGTAGGAATACGCCGAGTACAGGAATACGCCGAGTATAGGAATACACCGAGTATAGGAATACGCCGAGCATAGGAATACGCCGAGTACAGGAATACGCCGAGTATAGGAATACGCCGAGTATATGAATACACCGAGTACATGAATACACCGAGCATAGGAATACGCCGAGTACAGAAATACGCCGAGTATAGGAATACACTGAGTATATGGATACGCCGAGTATAGAAATACTTCGAGTACAGACATACGCCGAGTATAGAAATACGCCGAGTATAGGAATACGCCGAGCATAGGAATACGCCGAGCATAGGAACACGCCGAGCATAGGAATATGCCGAGCACAGTAATACGCCGATCATAGGAATACGCCGATCATAGAAACACGCCGAGCATAGGAATACTCCGAGCATAGGAATATGGCCGAGCATAGGAATACGCCGAGCATAGGAATACGCCGAGCATAGGAATATGGCCGAGCATAGGAATACGCCGAGCACAGGAATACGCCGAGCATAGGAATACGCCGAGCATAGGAATACGCCGAGCATAGGAATATGGCCGAGCATAGGAATATGGCCGAGCATATGAATATGGCCGAGCACAGGAATACGCCGTGCATAGGAATACGCCGAGCATAGGAATACGCCGAGCACAGGAATACGCCGAGCATAGGAATACGCCGAGCATAGGAATACGCCGAGCATAGGAATATGGCCAAGCATAGGAATATGGCCGAGCACAGGAATACGCCGAGCATAGGAATATGGCCGAGCATAGGAACACGCCGAGCATAGGAATACACCGAGCATAGGAAATCGCCGAGCACAGGATTACGCCGAGCATAGGAATATGGCCGAGCATAGGAATATGGCCGAGCATAGGAATATGGCCGAGCATAAGAATACACCGAGCACAGGAATACGCCGAGCAAAGGAATATGGCAGAGCATAGGAACACGCCGAGCATAGGAATACGCCGAGAATAGGAACACGCTGAGCACAGGAATACGACGATCATAGGAATACGCCGAGCATAGGAATACGCCGAGCATAGGAATACTCCGGGGCATAGGAATACGCCGAGCATAGGAATACGCCGAGCATAGGAATATGGCCGAGCATAGGAATACTCCGGGGCATAGGAATATGGCCGAGCATAGGAATATGGCCGAGCATAGGAATACGCCGAGCATAGGAATACGCCGAGCATAGGAATACGCCGATCATAGAAACACGCCGAGCATAGGAATACGCCGAGCATAGGAATACGCCTAGTACAGGAATACGCCGAGTATAGGAATATGCCGAGTATAGGAATACGCCGAGCATAGGAATACGCCGAGTATAGGAATACGCCGAGTACAGGAATACGCCGAATATAGGAATACGCCGAGTATATGAATACGCCGAGTATAGGAATACGCCGAGTATAGGAATACACCGAGTATAGGAATACGCCGAGTATATGAATACGCCGAGTACAGGAATACGCCGAGCATAGGAACACGCCGAATATATGAACACGCCGAGTATTGGAACACGCCGAGCATAGGAATACACCGAGCATAGGAATACGCCGAGCACAGGAATACGCCGAGCATAGGAATACGCCGAGCATAGGAATACGCCGAGCATAGGAATATGGCCGAGCATAGGAATACGCCGAGCACAGGAATACGCCGAGCATAGGAATACGCCGAGCATAGGAATACGCCGAGCATAGGAATATGGCCGAGCATAGGAATATGGCCGAGCATATGAATATGGCCGAGCACAGGAATACGCCGAGCATAGGAATACGCCGAGCATAGGAATACGCCGAGCACAGGAATACGCCGAGCATAGGAATACGCCGAGCATAGGAATACGCCGAGCATAGGAATATGGCCAAGCATAGGAATATGGCCGAGCACAGGAATACGCCGAGCATAGGAATATGGCCGAGCATAGGAACACGCCGAGCATAGGAATACACCGAGCATAGGAATACGCCGAGCACAGGAATACGCCGAGCATAGGAATATGGCCGAGCATAGGAATATGGCCGAGCATAGGAATATGGCCGAGCATAGGAATACGCCGAGCACAGGAATACGCCGAGCATAGGAATACGCCGATCATAGAAACACGCCGAGCATAGGAATACTCCGAGCATAGGAATACGCCGAACATAGGAATACGCCGAGCATAGGAATGTGCCGAGTACAGGAATACGCCGAGTATAGGAATACGCCGAGTATAGGAATACGCCGAGCATAGGAATACGCCGAGTACATGAATACGCCGAGTATAGGAATATGCCGAGTATATGAATACACCGAGTACATAAATACACCGAGCATAGGAATACGCCGAATACAGAAATACGCCGAGTATAGGAATACGCCGAATATAGGAATACGCCGAGTATAGAAATACTCCGAGTACATCCATACACCGAGCATAAGGATACGCCGAGTATACGAATACGTCGAGTACATGAATACGCCGAGTATGAGAATACGCCGAGTATAGGAATACGCCTAGTATAGGAATACGACGAGTATAGGAATACGACGAGTCTAGGAACACATCGAGTATAGGGGCACGTCGAGCATAGGGACACGTCGAGTATAGGGACACGTCGAGTGTAGGGTACGCCGAGTATAGGAATACGCCGAGTACAGAAATACACCGAGTATAGGAATATGTCGAGTATATGAATACGTCGAGTATAGGAATACGCCGAGTGCAGGCATACACCGAGTATAGGAATACGCCGAGTATAAGAATACGCCGAGTACAGGAATACATCGAGTATGAGAATACGACGAGTATAGGGATACGACGAGTATAGGAATATCCCGAGTATAGGAACACATCGAGTATAGGGACACGTCGAGTATAGGGACACGTCGAGTATAGGGACACGCCGAGTATAGGGACACGCCGAGTATAGGAATACACCGAGTACAGGAATACGCCGAGTACATGAATATGACGAGTACATGAATACGACGAGTACAGGAATACGACGAGTACATGGACACGCCGAGTACATGAATACGCCGAGTACAGGAATACGCCGAGTATAGGAACACGCCGAGCATAGGAACACGCACATCACAACCACCACCAACAACAATAACACCACGGCTTCTATCACCATCACCACCATCAGCAGCAGCACCAACACGACATCTCAACCGTTATCAGCATCACCATCGTTAGCTCAATAATGCATAGAGCATCAAAAACATCATCAAAAGCTCCCAACATCAGCAGCATTTCCGAATCATGATATCATCACCACATAATGCCTCCATAGTTTATTTTCTGGAAATTGTTATACTAATACTGATTCCGTGTGCAAAATAATCCATGCAAATTAAATCTATCGTGATATGGTAGTATTAATATTGTGCTTCTGGTAGCATTTTTATCAACACCTCTCTACAAAGAAATAATAATCCGAAATCACAGGAAATATACTTAATGGTAAATCAGGAAATATATTTTAATGGTAAATTAATCAATTTGTTTCTTGCTATCTTGGTGTATTCAAACATGCACGTGTGTGTCAACGCCCGAAGTCGCCATATTAATTAAATACTCAAATGTATGTGATAAATCTGAACATCATAATTCCCGTCAAACGTGGATCGTCTCCTATACTTATAATACTTCTTTCAACTTTATTGGCATAATCAGCAAACAAGTTGCCTTTGGCCATTTACAAACACAAAAAACTATGGCAAAGACAAATATAAATACATATGGTAATGAATATTAAATATATACATGTATATTTATACATGTTCATACAACATACATATAAGAAACAATTAAAATGTCCAGGGCATTTTTCCTTATTAACATACATTCTTTAATATATTTAGATACGTTTACTTGCAAATGTTTATTTTTTGTCGACTTAAGCGTGAACAATTTCTGTACACAAGGCCATGAAATATTGTTAAAATATGTGTTTCTTACTGTTCTATAACTTCTATATGTGTCACAACATAGCATAAAATAATATTCTGATTCAACTGCAAGTTGACTACATAACTTACACAATCTGTTTTCTCTTCCAATACTTCTATACCGACCAAATGCAATCTCTAAGTTGTGAGAAGACAATCTTAATCTAGAAAAATGTTTTCTTAAGTCATCATTGGTAATATTACAAAGATAATCTTCAAATACAAAATCTGTTTTATATTTACAATAGTAATAATACCAGAAACACTTGAATCATTTAAACTTTCATGTTATAATTGCGTTAAAGGCCTGCAGGTTGACCTATATTTGACCTTAAACACACGAGGAATAGCGGTACAAATCTGACGGTCGACGCACTAAACACACGAGGAATAGCGGTACAAATCTGACGGTCGACGCACATCGTATTTGCCACATGCGAGGCCCTGCATGGTATACATCTAATACATAAGCACCACTTATATCTATTATGACCCACGTACATATCAGAGGTTATAAATTGCTGAAATTGAAGTTCTGTATTTTTATAGTACTTACAACTGGTATAAACAATTCAACTCCACTTATGGCCCAAATAAGGCTGGTTGCGCGGGTTAGGCAGCCAGTTCCTGCATTGCTGTACCACACATTCAGGCATCAGTTCCCTCTTATGCCAAGTACAGTCTCCTCTTCTAGCCGCTACTTTTCTCTCTATATATCTGACATCTGTCCATGCGCCACAATTATATAGCATTGCCCAAAACCTCCTGTATAGAAGCTTTCTCTCATGTGAATTTAGATTATGCGGTGGACGATTATTAGCAGGCCACCAAAGTTGTTTGTTCTGTTCATTTATTATGCAAGGGAAACACAAGCACAGTGGACACTCAGCAACACCTTCAGCATGCTGAGGCATAGGGGGAGGTACGTAAGCAGCCTCTGCAACGGGCATGGCGGTGGCTGTTTCTTCTATTTCCATCTCTACGTCCCAGTTCTTATTTTGCAAGAAAGTCAGCAATTCTTTTCTCTGCTCATCAGTTACATACATTGTTATTTTACTCAATGGCATCTTGTAGAAATCGGCAGAATATGTGTAATACTCGTATGTTCAAGAGATTATAATTATAATATTATACATGTACTCATAGCATTCACTGTGATTATTATGTAGCATCAATATCGGTAAACACACACTGACACAGAGAAATATTTAAAATATAACAGAAAACTTGCGAATAATACTGTAGATATATAACTAAATGAAGTATGAAGGTTACCATATAACGAACACATATAGTTTATTCATATAAATACATACATATTATATACATGCATACAAATTATCAGTCTCAGTGATTACGCTACGGCTGATGAGGCACCTACATAACATGTAATCTATGTCCCTGGGCTGATCTGGATTATGTAGTTTGAATACTCATAACTATCAATTTTCTTTACAATCAATAATATACGTTTACTTAAATTGTCAGGGCCTCATTTTGACTAATTCTCAGCTCACAGAGTGATCGTGCATATTAACCGTTAGAAAATACCTACATACGCCAAAGTATACTGAATGTACTGCTACATTGTTGATACAAGCCACTAATCACATGGAACAGGTAGTAAAGTATAAATCTTTACAAATGGACGGGGTCAAACTGCAGGCCTTTAAGCACTTGGGTGGCCTACTGAAAATTACATTTCCCTTCAATCTTGGCCCCTCTCCTATACTTATAATACCAGAAACAACACTTGATTCATTTAAACTTTCATGTTATAATTGCGTTACGGACTTGGGTGACCTACTGACAGACCAACACATATATTCATCAATATTACAACTTAATATTCATATCATTTATGGTCATAATACATTTCATATTCGACAATAGTATTTACCAATGTCATGTGACACTATATACATAAATCAATTCCATTATGAATAATAACTATGCAACTTCATAGTAAACGTTCATGTTTCTAATTATCATACATGTACACTATGATGCAATTGCAATCTTGTTCATAAATAATTCAAGTCCTTATAATTATTATCATGGCTCGACAATGTTGACAATATAATTAAAAAAGTTTAGCATGGTGTCTTGTCAGTGTCCCAAAGCTGAATGACATATCAACATCTTACATGACGCACGAATACTTCGTGCTAAGCTTACCCGCTACACCTTGTCGTGTCAGTGTCCAAAAGCTGAATGACACATCACCATCTTACATGACCCACGAATACTTCGTGCTAAGCTTATCCGCTACATCTTGTCTTGTCAGTGTCCCAATGCTGAATGATACACCAGCATCTTACATGACCCACGAATACTTCGTGCTAAGCTTATCTGCTACACCTTGTCTTGTCAGTGTCCCAATGCTGAATGACACATCAACATCTTACATGACCCACGAATACTTCGTGCTAAGCTTATCCGCTACATCTTGTCTTGTCAGTGTCCCAATGCTGAATGATACACCAGCATCTTACATGACCCACGAATACTTCGTGCTAAGCTTATCTGCTACACCTTGTCTTGTCAGTGTCCCAATGCTGAATGACTCATCAACATCTTACATGACCCACGAATACTTCGTGCTAAGCTTATCCACTACATCTTGTCTTGTCAGTGTCCCAATGCTGAATGACACATCAACATCTTACATGACCCACGAATACTTCGTGCTAAGCTTATCCGCTACACCTCGTCTTGTCAGTGTCCCAATGCTGAATGACACGCCAGCATCTTACATGACCCACGAATACTTCGTGCTAAGCGTATCCGCTACACCTTGTCTTGTCAGTGTCCCAATGCTGAATGACACATCACCATCTTACATGACCCACGAATACTTCGTGCTAAGCTTATCCGCTACACATTGTCTTGTCAGTGTCCCAATGCTGAATGATACACCAGCATCTTACATGACCCACGAATACTTCGTGCTAAGCGTATCCGCTACACCTTGTCTTGTCAGTGTCCCAATGCTGAATGACTCATCAACATCTTACATGACCCACGAATACTTCGTGCTAAGCTTATCCGCTACACATTGTCTTGTCAGTGTCCCAATGCTGAATGACACATCAACATCTTACAGGACCCACGAATACTTCGTGCTAAGCTTATCTGCTACACCTTGTATTGCAAGTGTCCCAATGCTGAATGACACAGCAACATCTTACATGACCCACGAATACTTCGTGCTAAGCCTATCCGCTACACCTCGTCTTGTCAGTGTCCCAATGCTGAATGACACATCAACATCGTACACGACCCACGAATACTTCGTGCTAAGCTTATCCGCTACACCTAACAGAGACTAATATCGATTAAAGGGAAAACAATTTCCCTCTAATTCATATACATTAGTTTAATCATATTTTATTGCTATATACATGTACATAATAAATTCAAAGACATATATAATAAGAGCAAAAGCGAATGGGTTAGGCCACAAGTTCTGAACAACATTAGTAATTGGCCCTTCCCACGAGAGTATGTTGAACTTAGTGCAATACTGGCGAATATGTAACTTATGACATGCATATTTGAAGTATAATGAGATATTATTTATTAAGTCGAAAGGCAATTGAAACAGTGTTTGAATGATAAAAATAAAAAAAACTCAACTTTTACTAACGCTGTTGCTAGGTTCCGTTCCCCAGGTGAGAGATCCCCATGTTGCGCTCGATCGGAAGTAATATCATAGCGAATGTTGTGTTGCTCACGTGATCACAAATTAGAAACGCTTTGATTGTTTAATATACTTTTGAACTGCTGCAAATATAATTATATTTTCGTTCACATTTAGTGTTTCGCGGCCATGTAAAAGCAGGTTGACACTAAGGGGATGAAACGCTCTAGTTTCATTGAATAGAGTAATTCTTTGAACAGTAAATTTATTTATTCATATACATTAAAATGCGGAAAATTACATTTCAAGGTGATGCTCAAAAATAGAAGTAATTATTGATTGTTTATGATTATTTGTATCTGTAATATCGACCGTCACACCAATGCTATCTCAGTGTGTTGAGAAACAGCCAGAATGCAGCGGGTACTCCGATAGCCTACCGAATACGCAATGGGAACTTTTACTGATGTGGCATGGCCTGCGGCGTCCCTGGAGACAGATGTTCTGCTACGTATTCAAAACGAAATATAGTGTCAACGCGGTCTTAATATGACACAATGAGGACTACTGTCGACGTCGTATAGACGTAACGCTTACGGACACGTTATATTGACGGTTAGAACGTCAACACCTCAGTGACAACACCGTCAATGTATACTGCACGTCAACTACGCATGTTCATGTGTCATTGCGTCCGCTTTAAGACGTCACTACGCCAATGTTACGTTGCAATGCCTTCACGAAGTCGTGATATAGCGCGGTGGTAGCGCTTTCGCTTCAGGTGTGAGAGGTCCGGAGTTTCTGTCCAGCTGGAGTTATTACGTGTGTACCCTTATGCACAAAGCATTTAAATTCCACATTGTCTCTTCTCACTCCCTCATGGAGATGGATTCGATCAGGAATAAGGTCTCAATATCAATTAATCTAACATTGCAAACACTTGTTTCACAATCGAGTTCAGTTACATGTTTATAAACTAAACTAATTAATACCGAATTAACGGACGTTCGGTGGCGGCAGCATATGCGTGCCTAAAAATGTACACCGAATTTCAATATGCACGGGGGTTAAGGGAGAAGCGATGACGTAGATGGATGACTTATAAAAGGTTCATATGGCGGATTCCAATCTGAATGCTGTCGTTATTGACACAACAACCGACCCTATTCAACCACTTTTCCCTATACTAATCTCTTTTTCTTCAAGTGCTCCGATTTGATAGTTCATGTTCTTGAACTTTCTTCATATATTCCTTTAAATATTAACCATTTTCTTTTTTACATCCAAAATTATTGACTCACTAATACATTAAGTTCTGAAATTCTTTAGCAAATACATAGAATAGATTTCACGTATTTTCATTGTTATATTATATATTATTTTCCTGCCTATTGTATATCAATCAATTGATAGGGAGAAGAACTATATAAGTTTTCATTCATTCTAATCCCTTTCAGTCTACTGCTGTTAAATTATATGTAAAATGTTCATTTCTTGATTACATGTACAAATACTGACATAAATAATGTTTAAACTAAGCGATGGCGTAGCAAGAGTCCACACTACGACGTACCCACAATGCCATGTGCGCATATAGCGTATTACTGAATGGGAACGCCCCACCATATGCTGCCTAGCCCCCAATCTCTTCCTACGTTCATTAAATATTAAGGTACCCACAATGCCCTACCAAAGTCTGATGTAGGATCAGGGTACGGCTACACACTAAATTGACCGTCCCTCAAGCAGCTTTAGGTACTAGTATTGGAGCAACGCACAATGCGTCGTCCTCTAGTCTGTTTATGACCTGCGTACTCCACAAGTACTCCATAATACCTCTCCCCTGTGGACGTCGTGATAGCGCAGTGGTAAGGCACTCGCTTCAGGTGAGAAAGTCACGGGGTTCGAGCCCAGCTGTAGCCGTTACGATTGTGCCATTAGGCAATGCATTTAAATGCCACAATGCCTCTTCTCTCTCCCTCGTGGCGATGGATTATGTCATAAATGAGGTCTCGAAAGTGATTAATATAAGTTGTAAGTACTTGTTTCGCAATCGAGCTAACATATATGTGTATAAACTAATACCTCTACCACACCGTATATAGGCATTCTGCTCAAACAATCGGAACCTTGAGACTGAGTTTGAGATTGGATAAAAGTGCGCAATTACCTACAGGCCTGGTACCTATGAATGAAAATCACAGTTTAAATTTCTGTCAATATCTACTACCTGTTTTGAAGCATCCGTGATGTAATAATAATGCATGTATGGATATGGTATTCGCCTTGCAACTTGGTTATGAGTTCGAGCACGGTCAGAACCATGGTGGTGGGGTCCTTAAGGTACCACACGTAAGTCCAAATGTTCCATCTGACGCTCATGGCGATATATTCGATGAGTAATGAGGTATCGAGAGCGACTAATCTATTGTCGTAAATACGTAAATATTTGTATGGCAATGGAACTAAAATAACTTTATATAAACAACATTAATATCTCGTTTTATGCCAAAATATAGAGGAGAAATTGACATTCATTGCAAAATGGACGCTCCGTCATTATAAATTCGTTGAAGTTGTATCCAATTAAGAGACTCGTCCAATTTATTGTTATCTCAAATTCAGAAGAATTCTTTTATTTACAAATGGCTACCGGAAAGTTGACTCTCCAGTTTGTCTCGTGCACAGGAAGTATGCATATTGTAGCATGCTCGTTTGATACCGGAAGCAACCGTACGATTTTCCGTGACGAGATTAATGTCACGGGAAAATGCGGAGCGTCCATTATTGTGCGCAAATGCGTTGACAATGCGCTACCAGATTTTAAATGGGTTATCAAAGAAATGTTTCTATGGTATATTTTAGTTTAGAAACATCACACGAAATTCAGAATATTGAGCATAATAGTCCAAACGTCTGTTGGTTATGCTATCAAACTGGAGGGCCATCTGTGACTTGATGACATTATTGACGTTTCAAATAGTGTGCTACTCAGCGCTGTATGGGTCGGGTCGTATCTGTACAGGGTGTCGAATTCGTATATGTGAAGAAGCTATCGTGCTTGGTTGCAGATGGTAAATTGAGTCTACCCTTGTTGCCCGACCTGGCAGAAACACTGCTCAGAAGCTGGACAGTTGGATGGCTCGATAGGTATGTGACTTTCACGCGTTAATCCGGGCCAACGAGAGTGATTAATATAAGTTGTTAAAACTTGCTTCGCAATCGTTAAATAAATAACGTTTAAACTGTTGGTATGTGACTCTGAATTCCAACAGTGAGTGTTGTTCACAAGCGGTGCAGGTCAGACGGTGTTATTGATATAGTGGTCTGGGATTGGTTGAAAACGTGTAGGGAAGCCCTTAAGAGTTATTGATACATGAACTGATTGGCTGAGTAGGTATTGTCACAAATAGCGAAAATGACTTCTAAATATTAAAATACAATATATGAGCTGCATTTTGGAATATTTAAAAATATTTGCAGACAATATGGTGACAAATAAACAGCATATTATAAATGCAGGTGTCAGTGCAACATTCACCACTAAATTACCTTCAGAGTGGGGTGGGTGCCTTTAGTGGGAAATTTAAAAAAAAACGCAATCGGTCAACCCCATTGAAATTTGACATTTTCCTGTGGCTCAAAGGCCAGTCTGTTGAAAACTACTGTCTTTTGTGCCAAACTATTTTGGGAGAAAATATAATGGCACTGTATGTTATAATGGTGGCCTATGGAAATTGCAATAGCGGTGTCTGACCTAAAATCAAGCAATGCATGGTTCACATGTAATCCAGCAGTATCTGTATATTTCAGCTGGAAGTGGTATTCTCAAATAGAGAATTGTACATTCCAATAGTGAGTGGTCTTCTTTAATAATGAAAGGTGTCATTCAGCTGATACAAATAACTTATATATTAGCAATAATGTGCATTTTAAACTAGTTCCTCCGAAAATTGCATATATTATTGTATCAGTGTATGGGGAACACAAGTAGTCTAACAGCCTCTCTCTCTCTCTCTCTCTCTCTCTTCTCCATCTCTCCCTATCTATATATCCTCTCTCCCCTCCCTCCCTCTCTCTCTCTCTCTCCCCTCTCTCTCCTCTCTCCACTCTCTCTCTCCTCTCTCCCACACCCTCCTCTCTTTATCTATCCACTCTCTGTCCTCTATCCTCTCTCTCCTCACTCCTTTCACATCTCTCTTCTCTCTCCACTCTCTCCTCTCTATATCCTCTCTCACATCCCTCTTCTCTATCTATCTATCTCCACTCACTCCTCTCTCTCTCCTCTCTCTCTCTCTCTCTCTCTCCTATCGCTCTCCTCTCTTCCTCTCTATCTCTCTTCCTCTCTATCCTCTCTTCCTCTCACCCACTTCTCCTTCACTCTCCTCTCTCTCCTATCCCTTTCTATCCTCTCTCCACTATCTCCTCTCTCTCCCCTCTCCCTCTCTCTCCCTCTCTCTCTAACTCTCCTCTCTCCACTATCTCCTCTTTCTCTCTCTATCTATCTATCTCTCCTCCATCTCTCCCTCCATATCGTTCCTATATCCATCTCGTTCTATATGTCCACTATCTCCTCATTCTCTCTCTCCTCTCTCCCATCTCCTCTCTCTCCATTCTCTCACTCTCTCTCCCCTCTCTCCTCTCTCTCCGTTCTCTCTCCTCTCTCTATCCTCTCTATCTCCCTTCTCTCCTCTCTCCACGTTCTCTCTCATCTCTCTCCTCTCTATATCCTCTCTCTCATATATCCTCTCTCTCTCTCCTTTCTCTATCTCTCTCTCTCTCCTCCATCCCTCCATCTCGTTCTCTATATCCATTCCATTAACTCATTATCTCATATCAAGATATCAAGATTGTGACTTTAATGTATAATTACCATGGTGTCATTTACTATACATCACTTTATTTTCAAACGTAATGTTAATTGTAACGTAAGTAGCACCCAAAACAGTCACCATTATGTTTGCTCTATAATTGAACTTGTTTATAGCTGTAATGTGTGTCCTAACTAGTATTTGGGAAGAGCAGTCTCTAATGTTTTAAGAACTTGTGGCTCGACCCTTTTCTGCTTTCTTTGTATATATTGTAGGCCCTATATATATATGTATATGCTGTGTCATAATAGAACACAATAAAATATGATTAAGCTGAAACAGCCAATCAAGATTACTGCTAGTGAGCCCTCCTTTACTAGTATATAAACCAATGATGTGATAAAACTATAAACGACAGACTGATATATAGTCCAGTGGTAACACGCTGGACTGGTAACCCAGGGATCGCAGGTTCGACCACCCGTCTGACCCTAATAAAATTAACAGTCTTTCAGATGGGACGTTAAACC
Source organism: Archivesica marissinica (assembly GCA_014843695.1). Classification (NCBI taxonomy): domain Eukaryota; kingdom Metazoa; phylum Mollusca; class Bivalvia; order Venerida; family Vesicomyidae; genus Archivesica; species Archivesica marissinica. The sequence goes on from CM026399.1 coordinate 36,071,797, forward strand.
GAGGTCTCGTGTCAGTGCTTTACACCGTGCACGTAAAAGAACCAGAGGAGACTCTGGAATGTGTCTCTGTCTGTATCATTGCACTATCCTCCAACAATCTAAAATAACTAATCTCTTCAGGAGGCGTCGCTCATATGGGCAACCGGTAGCGACGATAAATAAACGTAAAACACCACCAAACTATAAACGGATATGTAGTCCAGTGGTTAACACTAGTCCAGGTAATCCAAGGATCGCAGGTTCGATCACCCGTCTGACCCTAATAAAATGAACAGTCTTTCAGATGAGGCTCGTGTCGGTGCTTTACACAATGCACGTACAAGAACCAGCGGAGACTCTGGAATGGGTCTTTGTCTGTATGATTGCAATCTCCTCCAAATCATCTAATCTAAAATGACTAATCTCTGCAGGGGGCGGCGCTCATATGGGCAACCGGTAGCGACGATAAAATAAACGTAAAACACACGCATATAGTAGCTGAACTGGAATCATCTGCTGAGTATCTTGCTAATGTTATTAGTGAAAGCCAATCTGACGGACTGGCACTACATGGGATATATTGATTCGGTAAATCACTTCGAAGCATTATATGAAGAGAACTTACTTTCGTTGACGCGGGTGATAGCGTATATGTGTGGTCATTCGTGTGCATTTTATGACAATTTTGATTTGCTGTTATATGATTAATCGATATCTAAATGATAATGACAGACGGATCTGTAGCCCAGTGGATAACACGCTGGACTAGTCCAGGTAATCCAGGGATCTCAGGTTCGATCCCCCGTCTGACCCTAATAAAATTAACAGTCTTTCAGATGGGACGTTAAACCGAGGTCTCGTGTCGGTGCTGTACACTGTGCACGTAAAAGAACCAGAGGAGACTCTGTAATGGGTCTCTGTCTGTATCATTGCACTATCCTCCAAAATCTAAAATAACTAATCTCTTCAGGAGGCGTCGCTCATATGGGCAACCGGTAGCGACGATAAATAAACGTAAAACACACACACATGATAATGGTACCCCACTAATGAAACAGAACCAAGAAACGATGTCGCATCTTGTATGTCTGTAATTCTGATATCATTGTCATTAACTATCCAGTAGCATGTTTTACCATCACCTGCTAGTTTTAATGATCGTAATCTAAGTTTAGCTTAATCATACGTTAGTGCAGTTTGGGCCACACGTTTTAACAACATTAGACAACGGCCCGCACTAGAAAGTAGAGCTAATGTACGCAAAATAGAATGGACAAGAACAACGATTACATATAGGACGATTGAAAACTCACTCTGCATAATTCACACTCGGATAATGTATTGAGTAAATGTATAAATTATAAAGTGCAACATTTAGTAATTAACTGCAAACATGTTACAATAACGCGAAACCATGGACAAACATAATAGTATATACCACATCCCTGCTGGAACATCCGCGATTCATATGGGAACCAATTATTGTTGCAAAATTTCAACTACGTAAATAGATTGACCTGGCCATTTCTGGATTCCAGCTCAAGCCTGTATTTCTATGCGCACACCAGTGAAAGCTTGGAACTAGTTCCCTGAAAACGATTGGACAATTTTAATACCTATAATACGAATACATAGCAGTAATTCTTATCACATAAATTCCCATTCGTCCAAAAAAATCTAGTCCGCCTCCGTGGTTGAGCGGTTAAGGTCGCTGACTTGTATACCACTGTAACATATCATCACTGATGGTCACGGGTTCGAGCCCCGCTCAGGCCGTGTCTCATTTATATGAAAAAGTTGCCAGTTTCTTACGGAGGTTGGTGCACCCAAGTACTGGTTAACCGCTGGAGCCTGCCCAGGAAAAGTGTTGTTAGGTAAACTGCCCGCCGGCGATATAGCCCAAAATGGTGCTGATGCAGGCGTAAAACCCGAAATATATAATATTAATCGATTATAGCGCTTTTCAATTAGGTCAAGTAAATGTAAATGACTGATTCATATGACCTATTAGTAGATATAATATATAATATAATAATATATTTGGTCAGTGACAATCATACAACAAATAGTGCACAAAGTATGCCACTGGTGTCCAAGAGAGGTCATTAGGCCAACTCAAATGAATAGATCGCTAAATAACTTCTATTTTTAGCTCAACTTGTGCTATACTGTGTGCTAAACTTGTTTTCAACCGCATTGGGGGTGAGCGTTTAAAACAGGCAGTATATGATTTGCATTGGTTACCTATTAAGGCAAGAATTAATTTTAAAATCCTCACTTCACTTATATGTACAACTGTTCTGTTGGAAATGCTCCTCAATACCACATTGAACGTGTGTCCAGTAAAGTCTCAAAACGTTCACTACGGTCCTCTGAATCTTTTGTCCAGTACAGTCTCAAAACGCTCACTACGGTCCTATGAATCTTTTGTCCAGTAATGTCTCAAAACTTTCACTACGATCCTCTGAATCTGTTGTCCAGTAAGGTCTCAAAACGCTCACTACGGTCCTCTGAATCTTTTGTCCAGTAAAGTCTCAAAACGTTCACTACGATCCTCTGAATCTTTTGTCCAGTAAAGTCTCAAAACGCTCACTACGGTCCTCTGAATCATCAATAGGATGCTACCTTGTTCCTTATAATAAGAAAAAGACCTTCAGTGACAGAAGATTTAGTACTGTTGGACCGAAGCTTTGGAATGAACTGCCTTTGAGCCCTAGACCAAGTGAGTCAGTTAACATATTCAAGAAACAATTGAAAACTTACTTCTTCAGAGACTACTACGCATTGTTCTGAATATTCTAATGTGATTTCTTCATTGATGACTGGTTATTTAATGTTTGTGTCCGGATTGATGTACTGTTTTTATTATCTTTTAATTCATTATTGTACAACGCCATTTAATATGTATTTATCTGTAGAAATAGGCGTTTAAGCAAATAAACAAGTTTCAAGTTCATTGTTCGTCTGCACGCGTTTGTCAACAATTATGAGCCTTGTAAACACAATCACAATTAGCTAGTGACATGTTCATAATACTTTGTGACAAGAGATATTTAGATGAAACTTTGGTTACTTCCGGTAATTGGCCATTTCCGTAAGCGAAAACGTGGTGCCAGATGTTATAAGAAAACTTCGAAATATCTCTAGGAACTATATTCTTAACCCAATTGTGTTAAAATTTGGTCACAACTTATATTTTGATATTACAGAACTAATTTCGATAATCGGCCATTTCCGTACAGAAATTGGGTGACTCTAAAGGGAGTCCTTGTAAACATGGTAGCATCTCTATTTTGAATCTAATTTAGTTAAAATGTGTCGCAAGTTACATTAATGCATTGTGATGAACGAGTCGTTTCTTTCATTAATCGGCCATGTCCGTATAACTAACTAGATTAACTCGAAGGAACCCTTTCATATCACATTTTCCAATTTCGACAAATATTTTGAAATTTTGCCATATTGGGTGTACAACAAATTCTATCAAGTTCCAATTAGAATGGCTTACTACTGTCAAATACTTGATCAACTCCAGATATAAGATATATATTAGCATGGGACATCCGTGGCCGAACAGTTACGGTCATTGACTTAAAATCTCTTGCCCCTCACATCTATTATTTCGAATCCCTCATGTAATTGTTATACTGTTTTGCCAAAAAAGAACCGTGCTATTGTTGAGAAATACATTCTTTCTACTTGAATTTTAATAACTTTTCCAACTAATGTACAAGTTCCGTAATGTACAACCTTTTTATCCGCATTATCACTAATGTATGCACAGAGTGTGTGTTTTACGTTTATTTATCGTCGCTACCGGTTGCCCATATGAGCCACGCCTCCTGAAGAGATTAGTCATTTTAGATTTTTGGAGGATTGTGCAATGATACAGACAGCGACCCATTCACGAGTCTCCTCTGGTTCTTTTACGTGCACGGTTTAAAGCACCGACACGAGAACTCGGTTTATCGTCCCATCTGAAACTGTTAATTTTATTAGTGTCAGACGGGGGATCGAACCTGCGATCCTTGGATTACCAGTCCAGCGTGTTACCACTGGACTACAGATCCGTCTTGGTTTGCTAATAGTTGCTAAGTGATGTTAATTTTGCACTGTATGCTTGTCCAATCAATATCAATGATAATTCATTTTACAAATACATCTTTTTCTTGTTAGTTTAAACATATTTATTACTCATATCGTAATAACTCATGTAAATATTACAACTAGTGGAAGTCGTGATAGCGCAGTGGATGCGCGTTCGCTTCAGGTGCGAAAAGTCCGGAGTGCGAGCCCCACTGGAGCCGTTACGATTGTGCCCTTAGGCAAGGCATTTAAATTCCACGTTGCCTCTTCTCTCTCCCTCGTGGCGATGGATTCCATCAGGAATGAGGTCTCGAGAGTGATTTATATAAGTTGAAATAACTTGTTTCGCAATCGAGCTAAAATAAATTTGTATAAACTAAATATTACAACTACATGTAGATAACAAACAGTGTCACAATGGATAAACCACGAAAGCATGGTACGATGGTCGCCAGATCGGACAGGTGGGTTTTCTCCGGGTACTCCGGTTTCCTCCCACATGAATGACCACATACGCGCTTTCATCCGAGCCAACGAGAGTGATTAATATAAGTTGTTAGAACTTGCTTCGCAATCGTTGTAAAATAAATAATCTTTTAAAAAAACGAAAGCAGCATTGCTTATAGAGTCAATTTCCGTAGGTTGGTAACCATAGACAAGTCGACATCATTAATATAATGTAATTGTGTTTAGCTAGCAATAATACAGAATTATACACTACGATGTAAGAACAGAGAGACGTGTGGGGATAATTTCAGAAGTGTAGTTGAAAGAAATATAAAACAGTAAAGTCAAAGCCCACGCGGCCCGGATATCCGCATTGTACACATATATTGTAACCACGTGCATGTAACCATGGTTTTCTCTTTTTTTCTCTCTCAACGTATGTACGCCTTACGAAAGGACCGTCGAATTACCACATATACGCTTTCATCCGCGCCAACGAGAGTGATTAATATAAGTTGTTAGAACTTGCTTCGCAATCCTTGTCAAATAAATAAAGTATAAAAAAGGACCGTTTCTCCCGCTGATAAATAATACATCGGGTTTTGTGAAATTTGATGAAAATGTTAATTGGCACACTGGTTGACAAAGGGAGGAACGTTCCTCTTTTTTGAGAAATGCATTCGTTTTATGTTATTTTGAAATTATTATTTGACTGTCAACCAATGAATGTTAGTGACCACCTCCATTAAGCAGTCAAACCTGTGTTAGTGACCACCTCCATTAAGCAGCCAAACATGTGTTAGTGACCACCTCCATTAAGCAGCCATTAAGCAGCCAAACTAAAATGAATGTTAGTGGCCACCTCCATTATGCAGCCACACTAAAATGATTGTTAGTGGCCACCTCCATTAAGCAGCCACACTAAAATGAATGTTAGTGACCACCTCCATTAAGCAGTCAAACTGTGTTAGTGGCCACCTCCATTAAGCAGTCAAACCTGTGTTAGTGGCCACCTCCATTAAGCAGCCAAACTAAAATGAATGTTAGTGGCCACCTCCATTAAGCAGCCAAACTAAAATGAATGTTAGTGACCACCTCCATTAAGCAGTCAAACCTGTGTTAGTGGCCACCTCCATTAAGCAGCCACACTAAAATGAATGTTAGTGGCCACCTCCATTAAGCAGCCACACTGTATTTAGCAGCCAGTTTCCATATTCCCAATATGTTCTTTTATTCTCTTCACATCGGGTTCTTGTATAATAATGTACAATACATTTCATTGGCTATTGTTGGCCAGTTTCCGGTCTCTTTCTTTAGCGATTGAAAGTTTAACTCCTTTGGTTTAAACATATTTATTCGTCATAATATACACACTATACATATTCATAATTTACACAAATATATTTGCAATGACTAGTGGATTGAATTGGAAGCTATAATAGCTTATTGAAATTCTCTCCACGAGTTTGACTCCTTTGCCACGTGGCAACGACACCCATGGCTTGTTGCTCTTACCAATTATAAACATGTAGCCAAATCTAGTAGCCAAATTATAAACACGTAGCCAAATCTAGTAGCCAAATTATAAACACGTAGCCAAATCTAGTAGCCAAATTATAAACACGTAGCCAAATTTAGTAGCCAAATTATAAACACGTAGCCAAATCTAGTAGCCAAATTATAAACACGTAGCCAAATCTAGTAGCAAATGTGTGTCCAACCGCGTCATATACATGTACGACGTCAAATCCATCAGGATGCCGATCTATGTGTTGAATGACGCCCACACGCCCTATACGTCCTTGATATTGCCCTAGGCGATGTCTACCATCACAGTGCCGTGCACGTTCACCAATGGATCAGGGTATGCAGACGGATCTGTAGTCCAGTGGTAACACGCTCGACTGGTAATCCAGGGATCACAGGTTCGATCCCCCCGTCTGACCCTAATACAAATAACATTCTTTCAGATGGGACATTAAACCGAGGTCTCGTGTCGGTGCTTTACACCGTGCACGTAAAAGAACCAGATGAGTATCTGGAATGGGTCTCTGTCTGTATCATTACACTAGCCTCCAAAAATCTAAAATGACTAATCTCTCCAGGAGGCGTCGCTCATAAATAAACGTAAAACACACACAGGATCAGGGTATGGGACAGTTCGACCATCAATTGTCGTAACATATGGAACACGTTTTGGTCCAACTTCCTGCTTTCTGACACAGCACAATTTGTACCTGGCGTTTACATTTGACCTCTATTAAGCAGCCACCTGCCCTTAGCAGTTAATTTCTGTGATTCATTCGGCTGACTGCTTAAGACAGGTTTGATTGTAATGTATTTATTTAGTGTTGTCTTAATGTGTGTCCCACGGAAGAAATGTGCCTCCCATTAAGTAGATATACATGAATGCGGTTTTTGCTAAATAACAGATTTGATAATTTGTGTGTGTGTGTTTTACGTTTATTTATCGTCGCTACCGGTTACCCATATGAGCGACGCCTCCTGAAGAGATTAGTCATTTTAGATTTTTGGAGGATAGTGCAATGAAACAGACAGAGACCCATTCCAGAGTCTCCTTTGGTTCTTTTACGTGCACGGTGTAAAGCATATAATTTGTTGACTGCTGTTGAAATGTAAGTTGTCCACTTTTCAATCAAGGGAGGAGCATTCCCTCCTATTGGGAGGAGCATTCCCTCCTATTGGGGGAGGAGCATTCCCTCCTATTGGGAGGAGCATTCCCTCCTATTGGGAGGAGCATTACCTACTATTGGGGGGAGCATTACCTACTATTGGGAGGAGCATTACCTCCTATTGGGAGGAACATTCCCTCCTATTGGGGGGAGCATTCCCTCCTATTGGGAGGAGCATTATCTCCTATTGGGAGGAACATTCCGCCCTGTTGGGAGGAGCATTCCCTCCTATTGGGGGAGCATTACCTACTATTGGGAGGAGCATTACCTCCTATTGGGAGGAACATTCCCTCCTATTGGGAGGAGCATTCCCTCCTATTGGGGGGAGCATTACCTACTATTGGGAGGAGCATTCCCTCCTATTGGGAGGAACATTCCCTCCTATTGGGAGGAGCATTCCCTCCTATTGGGGGGAGCATTACCTACTATTGGGAGGAGCATTACCTCCTATTGGGAGGAACATTCCCTCCTATTGGGGGGAGCATTCCCTCCTATTGGGAGGAGCATTATCTCCTATTGGGAGGAACATTCCGCCCTATGGGGAGGAGCATTCCCTCCTATTGGGAGGAGCATTATCTCCTATTGGGAGGAACATTCCGCCCTGTTGGGAGTAGCATTCCCTCCTATTGGGGGGAGCATTATCTACTATTGGGAGGAGCATTACCTACTATTGGGAGGAGCATTCCCTCCTATTGGGAGGAACATTCCTCCTATTGGGAGGAGCATTCCATTTATTGGGGGAGCATTACCTACTATTGGGAGGAGCATTACCTCCTATTGGGAGGAACATTCCCTCCTATTGGGGGGAGAATTCCCTCCTATTGGGAGGAGCATTACCTCCTATTGGGAGGAACATTACCTCCTATTGGGAGGAACATTACCTACTATTGGGAGGAGCATTCCCTCCTATTGGGAGGAACATTCCCTCCTATTGGGAGGAGCATTCCCTCCTATTGGGGGGAGCATTACCTACTATTGGGAGGAACATTCCCTCCTATTGGGAGGAACATTCCCTCCTATTGGGAGGAGCATTCCCTCATATTGGGAGGAGCATTCCCTCCTATTGGGAGGAACATTCCCTCATATTGGGAGGAACATTCCCTCCTATTGGGAAGAGCATTACCTCCTAGTGGGAGGAACATTCCCTCCTATTGGGAGAAGCATTATCTCCTATTGGGAGGAACATTCCGCCCTGTTGGGAGGAGCATTCCCTCATATTGGGAGGAGCATTATCTCCTATTGGGAGGAACGTTCCCTCCTATTGGGAGGAGCATTATCACCTATTGGGAGGAACATTCCCTCCTATTGGGAGGAACATTCCCTCCTATTGGGAGGAACATTCCCTCCTATTGTGAGGAGCATTCCCTCCTATTGTGAGGAACATTACCTCCTATTGGGAGGAACATTACCTCCTATTGGGAGGAGCATTATCTCCTATTGGGAAGAGCATTCCCTCCTATTGGGAGGAACATTACCTCCTATTGGGAGGAGCATTCCCTCCTATTGTGAGGAACATTACCTCCTATTGTGAGGAACATTACCTCCTATTGGGAGGAACATTACCTCCTATTGGGAGGAGCATTATCTCCTATTGGGAAGAGCATTCCCTCCTATTGGGAGGAACATTACCTCCTATTGGGAGGAGCATTCCCTCCTATTGTGAGGAACATTACCTCCTATTGTGAGGAACATTACCTCCTATTGGGAGGAACATTACCTCCTATTGGGAGGAGCATTATCTCCTATTGGGAAGAGCATTCCCTCCTATTGGGAGGAACATTACCTCCTATTGGGAGGAGCATTCCCTCCTATTGTGAGGAACATTACCTCCTATTGTGAGGAACATTACCTCCTATTGGGAGGAACATTACCTCCTATTGGGAGGAGCATTATCTCCTATTGGGAAGAGCATTCCCTCCTATTGGGAGGAACATTACCTCCTATTGGGAGGAGCATTCCCTCCTATTGGGAGGAGCATTATCTCCTATTGGGAGGAACATTCCCTCCTATTGGGAGGAACATTCCCTCCTATTTGGGTGGAGCATTCCCTACTATTGGGAGGAGCATTGCCTCCTATTGGGGGAGGAGCATTCCCTCCTATTGAGATGAGCATTCCCTCCTATTGGGAGGAGCATTCCCTCCTATTGGGAGGAGCATTCCCTCCTATTGGGAGGAACATTCCCTCCTATTTGGGAGGAGCATTCCCTACTATTGGGAGGAGCATTGCCTCCTATTGGGGGAGGAGCATTCCCTCCTATTGAGATGAGCATTCCCTCCTATTGGGAGGAGCATTCCATCCTATTGGGAGGAGCATTATCTCCTATTGGGAGGAGCATTCCCTCCTATTGGGAGGAGCATTCCCTCCTATTGGGAGGAGCATTCCCTCCTATTGGGAGGAGCATTCCCTCCTATTTGGGAGGAGCATTCCCTACTATTGGGAGGAGCATTGCCTCATATTGGGGGAGGAGCATTCCCTCCTATTTGGGAGGAGCATTCCCTACTATTGGGAGGAGCATTGCCTCATATTGGGAGGAGCATTCCCTCCTATTGGGAGGAGCATTCCCTCATATTGGGAGGAGCATTCCCTCCTATTGGGAGGAGCATTCCCTCCTATTGGGAGGAGCACTATCTCCTATTAGGAGGAACATTCCCTCCTATTGGGAGGAGCATTCCCTCCTATTGGGGGGAGCATTCCCTCATATTGGGAGGAGCATTCCCTCCTATTGGGAGGAACATTACCTCATATTGGGAGGAGCATTATCTCCTATTGGGAGGAACATTCCCTACTATTGGGAGGAACATTACCTCCTATTGGGAGGAGCATTACCTCATATTGGGAGGAGCATTATCTCCTATTGGGAGGAACATTCCCTACTATTGGGAGGAGCATTACCTCCTATTGGGAGGAACATTACCTCCTATTGGGAGGAGCATTACCTCATATTGGGAGGAGCATTATCTCCTATTGGGAGGAACATTCCCTACTATTGGGAGGAGCATTACCTCCTATTGGGAGGAACATTACCTCCTATTGGGAGGAACATTACCTCATATTGGGAGGAGCATTATCTCCTATTGGGAGGAACATTCCCTACTATTGGGAGGAGCATTATCTCCTATTGGGAGGAACATTCCCTCCTATTGGGAGGAGCATTACCTCCTATTGGGAGGAGCATTCCCTCCTATTGAGAGGAGCATTCCCTCCTATTGGGAGGAGCATTCCCTCCTATTGGGAGGAGCATTCCCTCCTATTGGGAGGAGCATTCCCTCCTATTGGGAGGAACATTCCCTCCTATTGGGAGGAGCATTCCCTCCTATTGAGATGAGCATTCCCTCCTATTGGGAGGAACATTACCTCCTATTGGGGGGAGCATTACCTACTATTGGGTGGAGCATTCCCTCATATTGGGAGGAGCATTACCTCCTATTGGGAGGAGCATTACCTCCTATTGGGAGGAACATTACCTCCTATTGGGAGGAGCATTACCTCCTATTGGGAGGAACATTACCTCCTATTGGGAGGAACATTACCTCCTATTGGGAGGAACATTACCTCATATTGGGAGGAGCATTATCTCCTATTGGGAGGAACATGCCCTCCTATTGGGAGGAGCATTACCTCCTATTGGGAGGAGCATTACCTCCTATTGGGAGGAGCGTTCCCTCCTATTGGGAGGAACATTCCCTCCTATTGGGAGGAACATTCCCTCATATTGGGAGGAACATTCCCTCCTATTGGGAGGAACATTCCCTCCTATTGGGAGGAACATTCCCTCATATTGGGAGGAGCATTCCCTCCTATTGGGAGGAGCATTCCCTCCTATTGGGAGGAGCGTTCCCTCCTATTGGGAGGAACATTCCCTCCTATTGGGAGGAACATTCCCTCATATTGGGAGGAACATTCCCTCCTATTGGGAGGAACATTCCCTCCTATTGGGAGGAGCATTGCCTCCTATTGGGAGGAGCATTACCTACTATTGGGAGGAACATTACCTCCTATTGGGAGGAACATTACCTCCTATTGGGAGGAACATTCCCTCCTATTGGGAGGAGCATTGCCTCCTATTGGGAGGAACATTGCCTCATATTGGGAGGAACATTCCCTCCTATTGGGAGGAACATTCCCTCATATTGGGAGGAACATTCCCTCCTATTGGGAGGAGCATTCCCTCCTATTGGGAGGAACATTCCCTCCTATTGGGAGGAGCATTGCCTCCTATTGGGAGGAGCATTACCTACTATTGGGAGGAACATTACCTCCTATTGGGAGGAACATTACCTCCTATTGGGAGGAGCATTACCTCCTATTGGGAGGAGCATTCCCTCCTATTGGGAGGAGCGTTCCCTCCAAGCGGCTTTTTTTTAACAGTAGATATTCAGCTGCTGTTATATTTTACTTATTTGCGTCTCCATGGCCTAGTGGTTAAGGCGTCCGCCTACGGAGCGGGATGTCGAAGATTCGAATCTCGTCAGGGGTTCGTTCTGATATGGCCGGTTGGTGAGCCGCCAACTAGTTAAATAATGGTAACCGATTGCCTAGCAGCCTGGTGCCTGGCATACAAGCATAGGATTGATGTTCATAAAAAGAGGTGTATCATAAGTCAGAAATGGCTGGCCCTTTAAATAGGGGTGACACTATAATAAACAAACACTTTTTATTTAATATATTGGATTAACACCACACTTGAACATGTTTTCCACGTACATGTAAATGTGCTATATTCACTGAACAAGTGTTTTGACCTTCAGTTTTATCCGTAGAGTTTTAGTCCGACAGCCTGCAAAGTTGGCTACATCATGGTAAAAAAATAGTTCGATATTGATATTAAAAAGCGGAATTCCGTGGGAAAACCGTTTTACAACGATATATTGTATTGTATATATTGTAGTTTCAACGGGAATATCATTTCAGGGAAAATGGTTTGTAGTGGTTTCCAATAATCCGTTTGAACTACGTTTCATCGCCAATTTACCAGTTGGTAGATGGTGGTTACCAGTAGTATTAAGGCACTCGTGCCATTGGAAACATATTAGAACGCAATGTGTAAAGAACAATCAAGACTTCTCTTAGACGAAGACAAATCTTATAAGTATTGGCAGCGAGAAATAGCAGTCTGATGCATCCACTGGGAAACATTACGCCAATTATCACCAGCAAGATGTGCTGACAAACTTCCAAATAAATTAAGCGGTGCTAGAAACAAAACAATGATCAATATTTGCACATTATACCCTAAATTGTCAAACTTATAGAGGTCTTTTCTTCCTTAGGTAGAGCTCAATCCATCAAGCTGTCCAAGAGCGTCGCGAGGAAAACTCATTAGTTCATTTCTTTTGCGGCGTTCACACCATAGGAGGAGCGTAATCAGGTTAAGAGACGTTTTCTAGACGCTCTCATAACACCATTAGGACAAAACAAGACATTGTTTGCCAATATGAGTATTAGTTTCATTCCCCTAAGCGAGGGCTAAACAGTTTATAAATTCTGCAAAACCTAATTAAAGGGTTGCGGATTTACACCATTTACGTACTGCTATAATGAAATGATAATCAACTTCATAATCGAGGTGTTAAACCTTAATAAAGTTGCAACTGATAATTAAATCAAAGACGTTTAATATTTCACCGCCAGGAAAATGTATGGCATCTTTGCGCCGTATTTTCAACACGTTGGCGTATCAGATTTCCACGAGGGCCAGAGGGCACGTTGTTTCTCATAGAAAACACAAAGAACAGAACCTGTAGTGTGACAAGGGAGAAACAAAGAGGCTTAGTAAAACATAGACTAAAATTACGAAACGAACATTTTACTGTGAATACATTGTCAACATAGATCGAATAAAAGTGGAGCTCGGCAGAAATCATTTGATTCGTCAGACGTGTCCGGTGGTCCAGCGGACAACACGTCTCACCTTAATATTAAAAGTATTTCATAGATGGTACTATAACCCGAGATCCCGTATATCTATGCTATACATCGGGCATGTAAAAAGAACCAGAGTTTATTCTGGAATTGGAGCGTGCTCTGTATCTTGCACTATACTCCATAAAATAAAATGACTAATATACATCTTAAGGGACCGCTCCGATTAATTAGGGGGCGACGATAAATAAAATGGTATACAAAACAATTTTAAGAAAATCTGAACTTTTTAGCAGGGAATATTTACTGAACAGATAGGAATGTATTCAATTTATGTTCTCGTCTAAGCAACTGTTCACATGTTGTTATAGCAAACATATCTTGAACTCTGTCCTATTCCAAATAGTTCACTTATGGTTAACAATAAGAAGAAGAATGGTTTATTAAGACATACAACGTATACAGTTTATGGACTACGATGATGAATATAATAATAACAATTACTAATCTTACTGATTAAATAGGGATATAGTAACACATCTACAAATACAGAGTGTAACGCGATGCATATATTCAGTTTATTGGCATTATCAGCAATACATTGCATTTGGCCATTTACATAAGTATAAACTATGACAAAGACATGCACAAATACATAAATACATACATGCATATTGTGCTTTCAAAGTAATTTACTTTGAAAGCACAGTACATACATACACATGTTAAGAAACAGTGATATTATCTAGGGTATTTTTTCTTAGAAACATAGATTCCTTTATTTACTTAGATATTTTTAACAATTCTATTTTATTCTTAGAACACATGATAGTATTGCATGTCTGTACACACGGCCAAGATATATTTCCAAGGTATTTAGTTCTTAAACTTGTGTATCTCGTACAACATAGCAAAAAGCGATACTCCGATTCAACCGACTTTTGGTTACATAGTTTACATAAGCGATGTTCTCTACAACGTTTTCAGATATTGTATGTGTAAATTAATTTTAGCGGACACTTATGTTAGCGCTATTAGCGGGTGTCGACAGCACGCTAATTCATGATTACTGTAATATAAATTCCATTTGCATGTCTATTTTGATGTTACAAAGTTATAATTTGAATAAACATAAAGCAAACATTACCTATTTCTGTGTATTAGTTCTTATAATTTGCTCAGAAATACAGGTTCCTGTCCAGATATGTCCAAATGTGTTATTGTTTTCAAAATAGAAATTAACCTGTTAAATCTAAACAATATCAAATGTTGATAAATGTAATAATTTAGTCATACAACTGGCAGATACGAAAACTTACCAGTAGAAGACAGACCATGTACATTCTGTAACACAATTGAAGATGAGTCACATGTTATCCTTAAATGTAACTTTTATGATGATTTAAGAAACATATTATTTGATAGAGCTCAACTTATACAACCTAGTTTTGTTAATATGTCTAGTCAAGAACAACTTAAGTTCATATTCACAAATGCACCCATTATTAGATTAGCTGCCAAAACCTGTTTTAGTATTTTACAACGACGTACCTCTTGTCTTTGTAAATAATGCCTATTGAGTGTTTTATATGTTGTCTTCATATTTTATTACAACTGAAAAGCATTTGCTAATCCCAATCTGATTGGAATTGGTATTTGATCTTTTAAAACATTTTTTAGTTTGCGCAGTAGTGCTTATTTTGCTTTCAGTATTTTTCATTCCATTACATCTTAATAAGATTTTAAATTTTAATTAGCGACTGCTTTTCAGCTTTATCTCACACATGTAGTTATCACATGTACATGTATATACTATAGTAGTGCAATATGTTATAGATGAATGATGTATACATACATAGTCTCTTGTAACTCTGAATTGAGTGGCAATGTACTTTTTAATATGTAAACTATATTCTATGTTTGTTATATGCTGTACATTGATGAGACTGAAATAAAGAATAAAATATATAAATCTAAAGATTATTTCCGCATGTATCGGGTATTTCCGACGCCATGCATACTATCCATTGTGCATATTGTCAGGTACACAATACGTGTGAAAACTGTAATAATGACACAAGAAACAGTGTATGCAGATTTATTAATTTTCAATTCAATTCAACTTTATTGGTATAATCAGCAAACAAGTTGCCTTTGGCCATATACAAACACAAAAAACCATGGCAAAGACAAATATAAATACATATGGTAATGAATATTAAATATATACATGTATATGTATACATTTTCATACAACATACATTTAAGAAACAATTAAAATGTCCAGGGCATTTTTCCTTATTAACATACATTCTTTAATATATTTAGATACTTTTACTTGCAAATGTTTATTTTTTGTCGACATAAGCGTGAACAATTTCTGTAGGCCTACACAAGGCCATGAAATATTGTTAAAATATGTTTTTCTTACTGTTCTATATGTTTCACAACATAGCATAAAATGATATTCTGATTCAACTGCATGTTAATAATATAGACAGACAATAGTTTGCACGACTGGCCGTTCAAACAAACAAAACAATTAAATTCTGGCCTGTTCAATGGCTGGTTTTAACCAACCATTAATAAGTGTGGATGATTGCACATGTCCGTGTGCCTCCACAATCCATTTGGCATGAACTGGTTTTAATGAAGATAGTTTCAAATCTAACTGTTTTGACCCTAATAAAATTAACAGTCTTTCAGATGGGACGTTAAACCGAGGTCTCTGTCGGTGCTTTACACCGTGCACGTAGAAGAACCAGAGGAGACTCTGGAATGGATATCTCTCTCTGTATCATGCACTATCCTCCAAAATCTAAAACGACTAATCTCTTCAGGAGGCGTCGTTCATATGGGCAACCGGTAGCGACGATAAATAAACGTAAAACACACATTCAAATCTACTTTCACGTTCTCTACAGCCACTCCTTTACGTAGCTGTGTCGCCACCTCATCACTGTATCACAATTGAAATACCGTTTTAATCGACCTTTTAAATTCGCCATTTCCCGACAGATCTAGAGGCTGGAGTTCTCCAGTGCAGGATGCTGGGACATGGTGGTACACCATATTGAATTTCTGAAATGCAACAATTTGTTATAAATATGACACGGTCTTACTAGCTATTATATAATATTACTTGAACTAGAAACATATTGTATTTTTAAAACTGACTTTCAAACAGACACATATTTATTTTGTGTGAAAAATGCTAAACATAGAATCTCATTGTCTAGATTTCGATGTTGTGCACATAATTAGTTCATAAAATGGATGTTTTAAATAATGTTTTACCTAAAATTATTGAACATTATGTACAATGTTGGAGTATGGATATTAATCGTGATACAGCACTGAGAGGCATAGGAGGAAACAAGCTTAGACTTTATAAAACATTTAAACTAGTTTTTGAAGCTGAACATTATTGCAAATCAGTTTTAAACAAGTTATATAGGGGTGCCCTTGCAAAATTTAGAAGTGGTACAGCTCCAATTGGCATTGAAATTGGCAGATATAATGTTTTACCAATCAGGGATCGAATTTGTGTTCAGTGTACTGACTGTGTTGAAGATGAAACACATGTGTTATTACATTGTCCTCTGTACAATAGTTTACGAACAGAATTGTTAAATGAAGCTTCTACACTGAATGGAAATGTTAATGCTTTTAATGATGGTGAAAAAATTGCTTATCTACTTTCTAATCCAGATATTGTATTTTTAAGTGCCAAAACCTGTTTTAATATTTTAAATAGAAAAAAAGCATTGTTGTATAACTGAAGATTTTAACATATTGTATATATAGTAATGTTGTAAATACATCGCTGAGTATTAAGCTGTTATATAATTGTTCAGTATTTTACTAGTGCTGTGCGAAGGCTTTTACTGTACGTATTGTGTCTTAGAAAAATGTCTTCATTATATTGCTAAGTTTTAGGTCTCTCATATTTCTTCTTAGAAATGTTTGCATGATGAAAGTTTCTATATTATGTAATTATATATATCATGTAAAGTGAGACTATAATAAACATATCTTATCTTATCTAGAAGAAGGTCGTCATAGAAACATTGGTAGAATATGAGAATATGCACAAAATGTAATATGAATACGATCGGAAATGAATACCATTTCCTATTAGTATGTCCGTTCTATAGGCAGACAAGAAACAATTGTTTACCACAATATTATTGCCACTGGCCTAACTTGGTTAAATTTAAAACATTGTTAAATAGTTCACAAAGTGGAATTATGAATAAATTGTTCAAATATATTTATCTAGCAAATGAACTTAGACATGGTCTCAAATGTGTGTATATACAATGTAGATACATTTGTGTTAGTGTGACTTTAAATGTGTTCCTATTGGTAGAATGAATGCATTATACTTATGCTAAACCTTTCGTACTCAATATGAATGTATTTATACATGTTTTTCTCATGTGTTGGATTGTCATTGTATATGTATGTAATTATGTACCGCCATACATGTTTTTGCTGGCGATGAACATCTATGTTTATGCCAAATAAACTTTGAATTAAATTGAATTGAAGTCGTGATGGCGCAGTTGATGCGCGTGTGCTTCAGGTGTGAAAGGTCCGGAGTTAGAGCCCCGCTAGAGCCGTTACGATTGTGCCCTTAGGCAAGGCATTTAATGTTTTAAATTTTTTAATTCTGCAGAATGTTAATTTGATTAATTTCTCTTTCATTGTTAGAATTTCTTAATATATATATTGAATATATATATCCATAAAAGGGTTCCAAAGTTCCAGATTAATCCTGACATCCATAAAAGGGTTCCAACGTTCCAGATTAATCCTGACATCCATAAAAGGGTTCCAAAGTTCCTGATTAATCCTGGCATCCATAAAAGGGTTCCAAAGTTCCAGATTAATCCTGACATCCATAAAGGGTTCCAAAGTTCCAGATTAATACTGACATCCACTGGAGCCGTTACGATTGTGCCCTTAGACAAGGCATTTAAATTCCACATTGCCTCTTCTCTCCTTCATGGCGATGGATTCCATCAGGAATGAGGTCTCGAGAGTGATTAATATAAGTTGTAAGAACTTGTTTCGCAATCGAGCTAAAATAAATTTGTATAAACTAAAAGTGTTCCAAAGTTCCAGATTAATCCCGACATCCATAACAGGGTTCCAAAGTTCCAGATTAATCCTGACATCCAGATCCAGAGGTCCCTGTGTTCCAGATTGACCGTGGAATCTTGATCCATAGGTCCCTGTGTTCCAGATTGACCGTGGAATCTTGATCCATAGGTCCCTGTGTTCCAGATTGACCGTGGAATCTTGATCCATAGGTCCCTGTGTTCCAGATTGACCGTGGAATCTTGATCCATAGGTCCCTGTGTTCCAGATTGACCGTGGAATCTTGATCCATAGGTCCCTGTGTTCCAGATTGACCGTGGAATCTTGATCCATAGGTCCCTGTGTTCCAGATTGACCGTGGAATCTTGATCCATAGGTCCCTGTGTTCCAGATTGACCGTGGAATCTTGATCCATAGGTCCCTGTGTTCCAGATTGACCGTGGAATCTTGATCCATAGGTCCCGTGTTCCAGATTGACCGTGAAATCTTGATCCAGAGGTCCCTGTGTTCCAGATTGACCGTGGAATCTTGATCCATAGGTCCCTGTGTTCCAGATTGACCGTGAAATCTTGATCCAGAGGTCCCAGTGTTCCAGATTGATAGTGAAATCTTGATCCAGAGGTGTCAGTGTTCCAGATTGATAGTGAAATCTTGATCCATAGGTCCCTGTGTTCCAGATTGACCGTGGAATCTTGATCCATAGGTCCCTGTGTTCCAGATTGATAGTGAAATCTTGATCCAGAGGTGTCAGTGTTCCAGATTGATAGTGAAATCTTGATCCAGAGGTGTCAGTGTTCCAGATTGATAGTGAAATCTTAATCCAGATATCCCAGTTTTCCAGATTGACCGTGAAATCTTGATCCAGAGGTCCCAGTGTTCCAGATTGACCGTGGAATCTTGATCCAGAGGTCCCAGTGTTCCAGATTGATAGTGAAATCTTGATCCAGAGGTGCCAGTATTCCAGATTGATAGTGAAATCTTGATCCAGATGTCCCAGTGTTCCAGGTTGATAGTGAAATCTTGATCCAGATGTCCCAGTGTTCCAGGTTGATAGTGAAATCTTGATCCAGAGGTCTCAGTGTTCCAGATTCATAGTGAAATCTTGATCCAGAGGTCCCAGTATTCCAGATTGATAGTGAACTCTTAATCCATAGGTCCCTGTGTTCCAGATTGACCGTGGAATCTTGATCCATAGGTCCCTGTGTTCCAGATTGATAGTGAAATCTTGATCCAGAGGTGTCAGTGTTCCAGATTGATAGTGAAATCTTGATCCATAGGTCCCTGTGTTCCAGATTGACCGTGGAATCTTGATCCATAGGTCCCTGTGTTCCAGATTGATAGTGAAATCTTGATCCAGAGGTGTCAGTGTTCCAGATTGATAGTGAAATCTTGATCCATAGGTCCCTGTGTTCCAGATTGACCGTGGAATCTTGATCCATAGGTCCCTGTGTTCCAGATTGATAGTGAAATCTTGATCCAGAGGTGTCAGTGTTCCAGATTGATAGTGAAATCTTGATCCATAGGTCCCTGTGTTCCAGATTGACCGTGGAATCTTGATCCATAGGTCCCTGTGTTCCAGATTGATAGTGAAATCTTGATCCAGAGGTGTCAGTGTTCCAGATTGATAGTGAAATCTTGATCCAGAGGTCCCAGTGTTCCAGATTGACCGTGGAATCTTGATCCAGAGGTCCCAGTGTTCCAGATTGATAGTGGAATCTTGATCCAGAGGTCCCAGTGTTCCAGATTGATAGTGAAATCTTGATCCAGAGGTGCCAGTGTTCCAGATTGATAGTGGAATCTTGATCCAGATGTCCCAGTGTTCCAGGTTGATAGTGAAATCTTGATCCAGATGTGCCAGTGTTCCAGGTTGATAGTGAAATCTTGATCCAGAGGTCTCAGTGTTCCAGATTCATAGTGAAATCTTGATCCAGAGGTCCCAGTATTCCAGATTGATAGTGAACTCTTGATCCAGAGATCCCAGTGTTCCAGGTTGATAGTGAAATCTTAATCCAGAGATCCCAGTGTTCCAGGTTGATAGTGAAATCTTGATCCAGAGGTCCCAGTGTTCCAGGTTGATCGTGATGTCTGGATTCAGAGGTTACCAGTACATCGTTGGTTACCAATACATCGTTGGTTACCAATATATCATTGGTTACCAATACATCCAATACATCGTCGGTTACCAATACATCGTTGGTTACCAATACATCGTTGGTTACCAATACATCGTTGGTTAACAATACATCGTTGGTTACCAATACATCGTTGGTTACCAATACATCGTTGGTTACCAATACAGCGTTGGTTACCAATACATCGTTGATTAACAATACATCGTTGGTTACCAATACATCGTTGGTTACCAATACATCGTTGGTTAACAATACATCGTTGGTTACCAATACAGCGTTGGTTACCAATACATCGCTGGTTAACAATACATCGTTGGTTACCAATACATCGTTGGTTAACAATACATCGTTGGTTACCAATACATCGTTGGTTACCAATACATCGTTGGTTAACAATACATCGTTGGTTAACAATACATCGTTGGTTACCAATACATCGTTGGTTACCAATACATTGTTGGTTAACAATACATCGTTGGTTAACAATACATCGTTGGTTACCAATACATCGTTGGTTACCAATACATCGTTGGTTACCAATACATCGTTGGTTACCAACACATCGTTGGTTACCAATACATCGTTGGTTAACAATACATCGTTGGTTAACAATACATCGTTGGTTGGTTAACAATACATCGTTGGTTAACAATACATCGTTGGTTACCAATACACCGTTGGTTAACAATACATCGTTGGTTACCAATACATCGTTGGTTACCAATACATCGTTAGTTACCAATACATCGTTGATTAACAATACATCGTTGGTTACCAATACATCGTTGGTTACCAATACATCGTTGGTTAACAATACATCGTTGGTTACCAATACATCGTTGGTTACCAATACATCGTTGGTTAACAATACATCGTTGGTTACCAATACATCGTTGGTTACCAATACATCGTTGATTAACAATACATCGTTGGTTACCAATACATCGTTGGTTACCAATACATCGTTGGTTAACAATACATCGTTGGTTACCAATACATCGTTGGTTACCAATACATCGTTGGTTAACAATACATCGTTGGTTAACAATACATCGTTGGTTACCAATACATCGTTGATTAACAATACATCGTTGGTTACCAATACATCGTTGGTTACCAATACATCGTTGGTTAACAATACATCGTTGGTTACCAATACATCGTTGGTTACCAATACATCGTTGGTTACCAATACATCATTGGTTACCAATACATCATTGGTTACCAATACATCATTGGTTACCAATACAATACATCATTGGTTACCAATACATCGTTGGTTACCAATACATCGTTGGTTACCAATACATCGGTGGTTACCAATACATCGTTGGTTACCAATACATCGTTGGTTACCAATACATCGTTGGTTACCAATACATCGGTGGTTACCAATACATCGTTGGTTACCAATACATCGGTGGTTACCAATACATCGTTGGTTACCAATACATCGTGGTACATCGTTTGTTACCAATATAATCTACATCGTTGGTTAACAATACATCGTTGGTTACCAATACATCGTTGGTTACCAATACATCGTTGGTTGCCAATACATCAATGGTTACCAATACATCATTGATTACCAATACATCGTTGGTTACCAATACATCGTTGGTTACCAATACATCAATGGTTACCAATACATCATTGATTACCAATACATCGTTGGTTACCAATACATCGTTGGTTACCAATACATCGTTGGTTAACAATACATCGTTGGTTACCAATACATCGTTGGTTACCAATACACCGTTGGCTACCAATACATCGTTGGTTACCAATACATCGTTGGTTACCAATACATTGTTAGCTACCAATACACCGTTGGTTACCAATACATCGTTGGTTATCAATACATCGTTGGTTATCAATACATCGTTGGTACATCGTTGGTTACCAATACATCGTTGGTTAACAGTACATCGTTGGTTACCAATACATCATTGGTTACCAATACATCATTGGTTACCAACACAATACATCATTGGTTACCAATACATCGTTGGTTAACAATACATCGTTGGTTACCAATACATCATTGATTACCAATACATCGTTGGTTACCAATACATCGTTGGTTACCAATACATCGTTGGTTACCAATACATCATTGGTGGCCCTCCGAGCTGTCTTTCATGCATGGTGGGGTACCATGGATTGCTTCCTCGCGTGAATCAATTCGACACCCCTAGTTGGATGCATCTACATACTATACACTGTCCATATCGCAGAATGTGTAGCATTTGTGTCCTGATGTTCAGTTAACTATAAACACATTTTAATTGGGAATGCTAGACTCACAGAGTATTCATTGGAAGATATGCATACTCCCCCAGCTATATTTAGTGTTTGTGATGCTGCTCAGCTAGCCGCCATCTTACACGATACACGTTCGAAGCTGACGTCCTAAAGGGGAATAATTCATAATCCTCATTTGACTATGTTAAATCAACAATGTTGACAGAGTTGTCCCCCACAGTTTGTCCCGATTTTAATTAAAATTACTTCACTATCTCTTCTAGTAGCCTTTCAACTTTCAAACTAAAAATGCCCCAGCTAAATAAAAAAAACACTAGGGGTCGTGTACCTTCTAAGAAATGTGTTTGTGCTTACTTCCTTGTATTGCCTACTGTCCGAAAGTTCTGTAAATGAATAGCAATTATCTTTAAGTTTAAACTTTATTTATTTTACAACGATTGTGAAGCAAGTTTTAACAACCTATATTAATCACTCTCGTTGGCGCGGATGAAAGCCTATATGTGGTGGTCATTCGTGTGGGAGGAAACCGGAGTACCCGGAGAAAACCCACCTGTCCGATCTGACGACCACAATGCCATCTCTTTAAAGCGACATTACATTGCAAAAAGCAAATAAAATGCATGTGTTCACGTATAAATGCATAGCTACTACACATTCTTCTGAATACATTCGAACAACATTGAATCAATAAACAGTGTTTTTTGGTATATAAACTTTAACAGCGAAAGTAGAATTTCATATAGCGGGCATCCGCGCTCCTGAATTGACGTTTGTCATTGGAGTTTAGTTTAATCATATTTTATTGCATTCTATATATACAATGTACAATACAAAACAAATGAACAAACTTGTATAACTATCCATAATGCATGATTCGTGACATTGTTTGCTCAAGGATTGTCATTATATGTTGAAGCAAATGGGTTGGGCCACAAGTTTTAATTGGAGTCAATACTAAACACGCGATTCTTTCGATTAGAGATAATTTTACTAAGAGTAGTCTACAAATAAATATGCATAGGTACACATTTGAGATATCACGGTAAATATGTACCAGAGCTCGTGTTATTCACGATAAACGCGTTGTATTGAGCATGCATGTCGACCCTATTTACATTATTTTGTTATGTCAACAAACCGCGTATACGACACAGTTTTTGAGGCAAATATTTGGAAATGAATTATACCATATAATAGCAAATTACATTCTGCAGACATTTGCGTTTTCGCCGATGTAGTGTCGCTTTAAATGTACTTTTCTTTACGAAATAGAACACACAATGAAAAAACAACCATCTGAGCAACATCTTTAAGTCTTACTATTTTTGGTGTATGGATAATTGAGTTGCGTAACTCGTACCATAACTTTTGCTGCAGCTCGTTTTCGCTATTCCAGTCTGAATAGACAATTACCAATTCCGACTCGCGTCTGTGCACTGTATATCAGGCGGCCAAACATATGTCTATCGAACTAAAATTAAGTTTTCTGCCGTCAAATAGCACATTGTGTCCTCTTCCTTGTTTTGCCAATACGCCGTTCTGATATTTGTTATTTGATGAAATTGTTTGCCGGATGACCTGAACATACCAATAGCTCACACTGATCGAAGCTCGTATTAGACAAAGTGTAACAGACAGACAGACAGACAGACAGACAGACAGACAGACAGACAGACAGACAGACAGACAGACAGACAGACAGACAGACAGACAGACAGACAGACAGACAGACAGACAGACAGACAGACAGACAGACAGACAGACAGACAGACAGACAGACAGACAGACAGACAGACAGACAGACAGACAGACAGACAGACAGACAGACAGACAGACAGACAGACAGACAGACAGACAGACAGACAGACAGACAGACAGACAGACAGACAGACAGACAGACAGACAGACAGACAGACAGACAGACAGACAGACAGACAGACAGACAGACAGACAGACAGACAGACAGACAGACAGACAGACAGACAGACAGACAGACAGACAGACAGACAGACAGACAGACAGACAGACAGACAGACAGACAGACAGACGACATACAGACAGACAGACAGACAGACAGACAGACAGACAGACAGACAGACAGACAGAGACAGACAGACAGACAGACAGACAGACAGACAGACAGACAGACAGACAGACAGACAGACAGACAGACAGACAGACAGACAGACAGACAGACAGACAGACAGACAGACAGACAGACAGACAGACAGACAGACAGACAGACAGACAGACAGACAGACAGACAGACAGACAGACAGACAGACAGACAGACAGACAGACAGACAGACAGACAGACAGACAGACAGACAGACAGAACGAGACAGACAGACAGACAGACAGACAGACAGACAGACAGACAGACAGACAGACAGACGACAGACAGACAGACAGACAGACAGACAGAAGACAGACAGACAGACAGACAGACAGACAGACAGACAGACAGACAGACAGACAGACAGACGACAGAGACAGACAGACAGACAGACAGACAGACAGACAGACAGACAGACAGACAGACAGACAGACAGACAGACAGACAGACAGACAGACAGACAGACAGACAGAGACAGACAGACAGACAGACAGACAGACAGACAGACAGACAGACAGACAGACAGACAGACAGACAGACAGACAGACAGACAGACAGACAGACAGACAGACAGACAGACAGACAGACAGACAGACAGACAGACAGACAGACAGACAGACAGACAGACAGACAGACAGACAGACAGACAGACAGACAGACAGACAGACAGACAGACAGACAGACAGACAGACGACAGACAGAAGACAGACAGACAGACAGACAGACACAGACAGACAGACAGACAGACAGACAGACAGACAGACAGACAGACAGACAGACAGACAGACAGACAGACAGACAGACAGACAGACAGACAGACAGACAGACAGACAGACAGACAGACAGACAGACAGACAGACAGACAGACAGACAGACAGACAGACAGACAGACAGACAGACAGACAGACAGACAGACAGACAGACAGACAGACAGACAGACAGACAGACACACACACACACACACACACAGACACACAGACAGAGGCAAAAACAATAACCTATGTTCCTACGGCGGGTGTTAAAAATGGACAAAGACAAACCACTTGAATATTCACAAATGCGTACATTTAAACACATGTCTCAAACAGTCTTCAAAATGAAATAAAACAACCATAGCAGGCTTATAATTGCTTATCGATTGAATATTCACGATTCTAATTAGTGTGTAGATTTACGCACCTGCCAATGCACACAGTTTTCAACATGAAATGACACAAGTAAAATAAAATATTAAACGTTTAAACATTGAATATTCACAAGAGCGTAAATTTAAGTACATTCTAAAACAAGAAGTCTCTGGGTCGCTCTACTGCTATTACGTGTGTGTATGTGTGTGTGTGTGTGTGTGTGTGTGTGTGTGTGTGTGTGTGTGTGTGTGCGTGTGCGCGTGTGCGTGCGTGTGCGCGCATGCGTGCGTGCGTGTTTTACGTTTATTTATCGTCGCTACCGGTTGCCCATATGAGCACACCTCCTGAAGAGATTAGTCATTTTAGATTTTTGGAGGATAGTGCAGTGATACAGACAGAGACCCATTCCAGAGTCTCCTCTTTCACACATGTTCATACCTACATATCTGATAGTAAGCGATTTGAATAATAGTTTTAATAACGATTATTGTAACATGAGACATACATTCTCTCCTCTCTTATCTTCTTATCACCTTCTTCTCACTACATTTTTTTTTCTCTCGCTCTCTCACTCACAATCCACTATATTATGATCTTTATTAATGTTTAACATGTAGTTATTTTCGCATGTTTTCATGTTAAACCTTTCCTAACTCTATAACACAATTGCAAATGCCAACCGAAATATATGGAACGCCAATGCTGCCTTCTGTTGGTACTGATCTGTTTGTTGTGTGCATTTACTAAGTTGTTCTGTGTTAACATCGTTATGTTATGAGTATTTGCCAAATCGTTCTGTACTTAAGACATTTTGTCTTGTGCAAACACCAGTCCTTTCTGTGCATTTGTCATTATGCTATGTGCATTTACTAACTCGTTCGGTACAAACGACATTTTGAGGTGTGCATACACTGTTTCTATCTGTGCAGTTGTCATTGTGTTATGTGTATTTAACAGGTTGTCATGTAGACACACTATGCTGTCCTGTGCATATGTCAATATGTTATGTGCATTTACCAATTCGTGATGTACTAAAACAGTTTGTGATGAGCATACATCATTTCGTTATGTGTGTTTGTCAGTATGTTGTGTGCATTTATCGTGTTGTCTTGTGCTTACAACATGTTGTCATGTACGTACATCATTTCGTTATGTGTGTTTGTCATTATGTTGTGTGCATTTATCGTGTTGTCTTGTGCTTACAACATTTTGTCTTGTGCTTACATCATTTCGTTATGTGTGTTTGTCATTATGTTATGTGCATTTATCGGGTTGTCTTGTGCTTACATCATTTTGTCATGTGCGTACATCATTTCGTTATGTGTGTTTGTCATTATGTTGTGTGCATTAATCATGTTGTTCTGTACTTACAACATTTTGTCTTGTGCTTACATCATTTCGTTCCGTGTGCAAACATCATTATGTAGAGTGCACACATCATTATTATGTTCAGATCAATTATATTGGGCATTAAAAGGGGTAACACCGGTGCGAAAATTAAAATGGCCGACAATCGGCTGCATGACGCTCTCGCGGCTGTTGGTCTTAGCGCCATTATATATATTATCATCAAAGAAATGTCTGATCGAGAATTGACAAGACTCGGGGTCGAGCCAATTGGCGATCGTGTTAGATTGCGACAAATCGCCCAGCAGCATGCACAACAGGGACATGGCCATGATGGATATGAATCTCAGAATCGGACCAGCGTGAACAGTACGCCGGCCACAATTACTGCGTCACCATCTGCATCAGGTACATATACGTGTGACCCCACTGGGGAATTGGTTCCGGGTCGTTGTACCACCATCTGCATCAGGTACATATACGTGTGACCCCACTGGGGAATTGGTTCCGGGTCGTTGTACCTTAGAAAGTAGTTTTTTTCAATCAAGCAGACCATACTTTGATGATGTTTTACTGTAGAACCAGAGACTGTTTGCATTTCTTACTGTGATTGTGGTGTATCTGTGGCATTTGTGATCATCTAAAGAAGACTTTTTGTGCATTTATTTCAGTACTACTTGCTCCAGCGCATTGATGAGTAAACAGCCCTACATGACAGCTAGGATTCCTACGCGCGCTCCATTTTTAACTGGTGTTTGTTTACATTTGAAAATTGTGAAAAACTTTGATGGTGATGCCATGACTTACTTGTGTCTAACAGCAAGCAGCAGCCCTGGAGTTTACAGAACTGCATGCGGTAAATGTCGATTCTTGTTTGGAACTGAGAATTTGACTGTGACAGTTGATCGATTTACTATAGCGCGAAGAAGGAGAAATTACAGTGGTGTGTATCCATATACCCTCTAGAACCCAGTGTATACAACTTTCATTGTCCGGCTATCGTTTTGGAAGAAATTACGCAGTTGCCTCCCTTCTACTTCTACCTTGTAGGCCTAAGCTTGTTTATAAATTGGAAGTTGGTCAGAAATTGTGTCTTTAAATACGTTTATTTATCGTCGCTACCGGTTGCCCATATGAGCGACGCCTTCTGGAGAGATTAGTCATTTTAGATTTTTGGAGGATAGTGCAATGGTACAGATATAGACCTATTCCAGAGTCTCCTCTGGTTCTTTTACTTGCATGTACAGCACCGACACGCATGCGTGCGTATGACTGGGATAATTGGGTTTACAGCCAGATTTGATATTCACTCAGTTGTCAAGTTCTTTGTCATCATTCTATGTTCTCTGCACATTTGCCACTCTGTTATTTGCAGTAACAATACGTAACACACTATTGGCACTGAACGGTTGAGAGGAGCAGAGAGGCTGTGAAAGCTTAGAGCTACAATTAGTGAGTCATCACCATCATATCGTACCTACTCCTGGATATACTAATGGGATGATGTGATCATGTATTTAATGTCGATTATCATCATCATCATCATCGTCGTCGTCGTCGTCATCATCATCATCGTCGTCGTCGTGTCGTCGTCGTCGTTATTTATGGACATGAATGATGAGTGAAGTACCTCCCTTAACCCACTTCTATAACACATTGACACGGTATAAATACACGCAAGCATACGACTGTTACTTGGTTGATGTCAATGACCCAGTATATGTACATGCACGCATACTACTAGTTGACCTATACATGTATCGGTATGTTCTACATTGTACATAAATATTAATTTACAGATGACAATGTAGCCTAATTGCCTAATATCATAAAATGTTCCCACATTACTTAAGCACCTTTTCTATGTATGTATGTATGTATGTATGTATGTATGTATGTATGTATGTATGTATGTATGTATGTATTATGTATGTATGTATGTATGTATGTATGTATGTATGTATGTTCCATTAATTTCAAACCCCTTGTGGGGACCTAGACATGTTTTCCTGGGCAGGCTTATCCGACCTAAGTGGTTAACCAGTACTAAGCAATGTATGTAAGGTGCCTTGCTCACTGACACTACATACGTGGCCTGACCGAGTATCGAACCCGGGACCGTTCGAGTCCAAATCTGACGCTCTACCACTGGACCACGGACGGCACAATGTGCAGAGATACTAGTAGTGGTGATTTTGCTAATAACAAATTCATAAAGTGATGTACTTAGTTTATACAAATTAATTTTAGCTCGATTGCGAAACAAGTTCTTAAGCTTATATTAATCACTATCGAAACCTCATTCCTGATACTCTAGGGGCTGGGCCTGAGTTGTATGCATTTTTATGCATAGGGGAAAACCCACTTTTATATGGTAGTATAGGTCCTAGGCTTTAAAAAAATTGGGTTCTCGCTCGAAAACCCTATATGGATTTTTACCAGCATGCATTTTAATAGAGTTTTTTTTGGGTGTGAAACACGTTTAAAACAATATAAAATCGATATGGAGTCTCTATCAAGTGATTCCAATGTCAATCGAAAATACAGACCATGTTCCAGCACATGTTCTACATTCTCCGCGGGGCGAGAAACCATACCAGTCAAATCTCGGCCATTTCTTTAGTTTAATTTAGTTGATTTGAGAACTTGTTTACATGGTAGGGGCTCTGAAGTTCTTCCGGAGAAACTAAATCAGGTCTGAAATTGTTAATGACACAAATTTATTAAGATTAACACCCACATCACAATGAAACAGATCTAATTATATGGATTGGTGCAGGCATCATCTTGCAACTTCATGCACTTGCAGAAAGGGGTACAGCCTACCTCCTCCATGCGGCATGTACATGTGGCTCGAGCACACTTGCCACAGTTACAGGTCATGCACTGTCTATCGCTTATTCAGAGTCTTGTACCCTGTGACTGGAACAAGGCACTCGTTCTCTAGCTGATACCCAACATGTAGTGGATCTATGATGCTGGGTTGGAAGATGTGGATAATCGAGTATGTACCGAATAAGGCTCGCATTATATGTGGAAGCACATTGGAAGTACATTTTGATGTGATGAGCCCTTGGTCTGATGATATATTTGCGCACGAAGCTGTGTGAAAGGCGAATATTGGTTACTCTCTCTTAAAACCAACACAAGGAATTTTTCAGCATAAGCCTTGGTCTCGGGTGTAATTGTCATTTCTCTACCGGAATTTCTAAGCAATTGGGTGGACTGGGCTTTGATGGCTGCGAAGTCAAGCAGTGCAAGGCGGGAAGGACATTGCAAACGTCTTGACCTTGACGTTCGTGCAAAATGTGCAGTGGGATAAATCGCACAGTTTTGCCGCATCCACCGCGCATCCAGAGCTCGCTTAGTCCTGCTTATTTCAGGATAGGTAAGTGGTAGAGTAGGGCCACAGCAACGTCAGTGTCGTTGGACAAAACTACACAGGTTCTGTAGCCTGCCTTAGCACAGTTGATGGCATGGAGAATCAGCCGCTGGTTGACCGTGGCCTTTGTAGGATGTAGGTAGGTCATACTTTTTCGTATTTTCTCCAAATTATTGTAGCTGCTGGCATGGCAATACTTCCTTTAGGGCTTTCGGACCATGAACAACTGATGTGTCTGAGCGCTTGGGTTTGGATAAGACGACAATAGGCTTATGCTGGTAGAGGACACACACCGTATCGTGTTCAGATGAATTTGCATCTTCGTGGTCCCAGTTATGCATTGCTGCTGCTGTGAAGTTCCCTGGGTCAAAATGGGCTGGCAACTTCATGTCCGCTTCATTTTGACAGTGAACATGGCCATGTCATGCTGATACCGGCGAAGTTCCGTGTAGCTCATAGCTAGCGCCTATCGATTCAAAGAGGTGACAACGATTTTGCCACCACGTCCTAGACTGTGTGCATACTCGGCATTCAATACAGCCATTGGTGTTCTTTGTCTGCCAGAATGGTGAATGTAGAACATGTGGTGGAACATGGTCTGTATTTTTTGATTGACATTGGAATCACTTGATAGAGACTCCATATCGATTTTATATTGTTTTAAACGTGTTTCACACCCAAAAAACCTATATTTAAAAAAAAAGATTGTCAAAATCGCCCAAGAAATGACCGAGATATGACCGGTATGGTTTCTCGCCCGGTGGGCAACTGTTGGGGCATGCTGGGGAAAATCTAAAATTTAAAGCCTAGGACCTATACTACCATATAACAATTAATTTTTCCCTATACATAAAAATGCATACTACTCTGTCCCAGCTCCAGGAGTATGATGGAATCCATCGCAACAAGGGAGATAGAAGAGTCAACGTGGAATTTAAATGCCTTGCCTAAGGGCATAATCGTAACGGCTTCAGCGGGGCTCGAACTCCGGACCTTTCACATCTGAAGCGAACGCGTATCCACTGCGCTATCACGACTTCAACGTGATATACATGTAATTTACAAATGGTAATTTCACAAATCAGGTTCGTTTGTGGACATATTTTCCAAAGTTTACTTATTACTCTAATAAATTATTATATTGAAAAATGAAAAAATTAAATATAAGACAATAATCGTAAACTATAAAATGTAACCCCTCACCAACAGAGAGCTCGTTGTTTATATAAATTTCGATAGAAAAAATTGCGAAATGGGTCACTAGCAATTTGGTTGTTTTATACCCGGATGTTGTTGCCGAGGAAAGTGATTGTCATAATAATGGGAAATTGCAAGGGGTGCCATGTTGGCTGCTAATGTGGGCTCACTTGCTAGGGCTGTGTTCAATAATGGCAAATCCATGCATTTTGATAACATCCTGTTCTGAATTTTCTGCAGAAAAGCTTGTTGAAGGTCTGTGTGTCGCTAGGTCGTAATTGTCTATCTGCTGTTTAACGACAATATCTTACACACAAATGGGCTATTCCATAAAATAATTAATCATTTCGTACCCTGGACGTTTCGTACCAAGTTTGGACATTTCGTACCCAATGTCTGAGAGGTTTCGTACCGAATACCTGAGACGTTTCGTACCAAGTCTGGACACATTGTGTTCTAGGATTAAATGTCAAATGTCAGTCAAAAGATATACATTAACCTGTTTGTGTGTTTTACGTTTATTTATCGTCGCTATCGGTTGCCCATATGAGCGACGCCTCCTGAAGAGATTAGTTATTTTAGATTTTGGAGGATAGTGCATGATACAGACAGAGACCCATTCCACAATCTCCTCTGGTTGTTTTACGTGCACGGTGTAAAGCACCGACACAAGAAGGTTTAACGTCCCATCTGAAAGACTGTTAATTTTATTAGGGTCAGACGGGGGATCGAACCTGCGATCCCTAGATTACCAGTACAGCGTGTTACCACTGGACTACATATCCGTCTGTAAATTATGTGTTGTGAGTTTCAGGGCTCAAGATAGACTCCAAATTTTGGGAGAACTGGGGAGACTTTCGAATGACTGCAAATAGTGAAACCGTATTTAGTCGAGGTTTGCAGGATTGTAGGAACTATTGTATGTAGAAAAGATTCAAGAGTCAATAATATTACGCATGTTGGTAATTTCCGTGCAGGTAATTTTTTCCCGACCATATAATTACCTCTAGGCCAATGTATGTATGTCTTTGGTGCAACCAGACCTAATTTTTTTTATCTTAATTAGAGAAAACATTGACTACTTTGCCGTGTTGTGTTTAGGACCTTACAACTTAGTTTCATGTTACTTTGTAACTTGTATAGTACTACATTGTATCCCAGTTGCAAAGGTCACCAAATGATCATGAGTAGTTGAGTTCAACATCTGGGCCTTCTGGGTCCTGCACGCAGATAAATCTTGACAAACCAATAGAAATGTTGATTATACAAAACAAAGCTGATCTGCATTTAATTTTATTATGCATGAAATCGGTACGAAACGGATCGAGTATGGTTCGACGACATTGTAAAATCGTTAATTTGCATACATTTCTTATAAATATAAAGCTGACATATATTCATTTCAAAATCTATGAACATTTGAATTAAACACATATGTATGCATTTATAATTGTTTATGTTGATAGTATGTACTATTCGGCTCTAAGATTAGATATGGGTTAGCATTTGAAGTGTTTCATACATAAATATGGACAGTGTGGCGTCCGTGGTCCATTGAGCAACTGCCAATGTACCTCACACACATTGCTTAGTACTTGTTAACCGCTTATGTCGGCTAAACCTGCCCAGAAAAATATGTCTAGGTCCCCGCTGGTTTGACATTGATGGAACGAACATACATACAGTTTGTACCCTATGATTAGGGTTAGGGATATTTCAGATTCCAAATTTAGTTTCATTAACCCTTTCAACACCACAGACCTCTAAATAGGCTTACAAAAAGTGTAGATCCAGATGAGCCGGCTCGTGACGAGCCGTCTCATCAGGATCTGCACTTTTTGTCAGTGATATGACTATTTTTAGACATAATTACCCATTTTGATAAATGAACTTGTCCAAATGTGATTTTCTGATTCATTTATTGGTTTATGAATATCATGGACCAGTCCATGTGAGTTACTTGGTGTTGAATGGGTTAAGACTTTGTATATTACAGAGATAATTTAGTATATGACAAAATGCTTTGTGGCGGCCTGTGTTTATCACATTTATGTCATATTGGATCTTGGCTACCGAGATATATCATGGGCATACTTGTTTTCGGACTTCTTAAGAATGGAATCCATCGCAATTTAAGTGTCTTATCTAGTAAGGGCACACTCGTAATGGCTACAGCTTGGCGTGGACTCTGGGTCTCTCACAAACTCGCACTATCACTGCGTCTAGATATATCTACTGCAGCGCCCTCTCATGCACAGGCAAGTTTTTATGTCCTATGGTCTTACAGTAGTCTTTTGATCATGAGCCCATTGTGCGTAGCAACTTAATTGTGTGTTGTGCTCTCACTGTTATTAATATTATGTGCTGTTGTCCCTTTTTTTCGGGGAGGGGGACTTGATTCCTTTGGAACCCACCCAGTAAGAGAGATGCCTAAGAGCACAATCGTAATGGCTACAGCTGGGCGCTAACTACATGCCTCTCACACCTAATTTCAGCTTGCTACCACGTCGCTATCACGACTTGCTTCAGGCTTCACGATAATATTACAGGAGCCGATCACAAGCTATATTTTAAAAGGCTATTCAATATTCTATAAGTAAACTAAAAGTAAAGTGTTGTGATTATTATAATGTTATTGAAAGGGGCCAGACCTTTTTGACACAGACATTTCTGACACCTTATAGAACATCAGTACTTCCTGAATCCTATCCTTGTAGGCCAGGTACAAGGTTATGAGTTTCCTTGTGTGTATTTCAGATATTGGAAGTCCGATTAGCGCAGTGGTTAGCACGCTCGCTACTCACCAATGCAACCCAGGTTTGAACCTCGGACCGGGAAGTATGCGAGATGGTACGGTGGTCGCCAGATTGGACAGGTTGGTATTCTCCGGGTACTCCGGTTTCCTCCCTCACAAATGACCACATTTACGCTTTCATCCGTGCCAACTAGAGTGATTAATATAAGTTGTTAGAACTTGCTTCGCAATCTTTGTAAAATAAATAAAGTTTAAACTTATTTCAGATATTCTAGAGGTAGAGATTGTGTCGGCTGGGACAGTATTGGTAGAGAACGTTGTGTGTCATGATTGGACAATTGACACCAAATATTACACCGCTGATGTCCGGTTATGTGTCTCAAAAGAAAGAACAATTGGAGATGCTGAGTTTGCCGAATCTGTGGAGGCATTCATTGTCTATTTTGATCCTGAAGAGGTAAGTTAAACTGTCATTCGGTTCTGACACATGAGGAGATTCTGGAGAAATAGATAGTGGAAGTCGTGATAGCGCAGTGGATGCGCGTTCGCTTCATGCAAGAAAGGTCCAGAGATTTCGAGCCCTGTTGGAGCCGATTGTGCCCTTAGGCAAGGCATTTAAATTCCACGTTGCCTCGTCTCTCTCCCTCGTGGTGATGGATTCCATCAGCAATGAGGTCTCGAGAGTGATTAATATAAGTTTTAAGAACTTGTTTCGCAATCGAGTTAAAATAAATTTGTGTAAACTATTGTCCCTTCAGCTGTCTTACTCCTAACTTGGATTGAGGGAGAGGGAGATTTGAGAAATTGATGCTCCCCCCCCCCCCCTCACACGTCTGTCTCACTAGTCACCACTCCTTCATATTCAGCTAGAGAGAGTTACACAGGGAAAGATGTGGGATAAATATGTGCAGGTAGTTCCCCTCACCTACCGGCCATATCAGAATGAACCCCAGACAAATGTTCGAATCTGTGACAGCACTCTCCGTAGGCAAATGCCTTAAAGCGACATTACATCGCAAAAAGTAAATAAAATGCATTTTTTTCACGTATAAATGCATTGCTACTACAAATTCTTCTAAATACATTCAAACACTAACATTGAATCAATAAACAGTGTTTTTGTTGTCTACAAACTTTCACAAAGTGAAAGTAGAATATCATATAATGGTCTTCCACGTTCCTGAAATGACGCGTGATATTTTGTTTAAAAATAATTTAACTAAGATTAGTCTACAAATAAATATGCATAGGCACAAATGTGAGATATAACGGTAAATCTGTACGATAAATCATGTTATTCAGGATACACGCATTGTATTACGCATGAATGTCGACCCTATTTACATTATTTTGTTATGTCAACAAACCGCGTATACGACGCTTGTTTATTTGAAATTCTCAGATTTTGAGGCAAATATTGGGAAAAAATTATACCATATAAAAGGAAATTACATTCTGCAGACATTTGCGTTTTCACCGATGTAGTGGCGCTTTAAACAATATTTTATACAAGACCATACATAGCATAGGAATAGTTGCAACAGCACAGTTAGGATTGGGGAAAAAAGTTACATAGTAACTTATTCGAACAGGGATCATTCTAGAGGGCGATGTGGGCAAAATTGTCGCCCTAGGGACCCTGACTTCGCCCTCTGGGGGGGGGGGTCCCACTTCTCCCTAAACATTTATTTTTTGTTTATTTACGATTTTCAAACAAAATTTTGTCTAGTAAGATACACTGGCCCATTATAAAGCACTCCTTCTATTCAAATGTTATATTTAATGGTTGTACTGTGCATTTTAACCCTATTTTGCAGAAGTATATTAAAGAACACCATTTAAGGAAGCGATCACGCGCTTTCTCACTTCTCCCAAAAATTCTGACCTAGAATGAACCCTGGTCGAATCCCTTTCCTTCCTCCTAACTTGGATTGATTGAGGGAGAGGAGATTTGAGAAATTGATGCTCCCCCCTCACTCGTCTGTCTCACTAGTCACCACTCCTTCATATTCAGCTAGAGAGAGTTACACAGGGAAAGATGTGGGATAAATATGTGCAGGTAGTTCCCCTCACCTACCGGCCAGGGATCCGGTCGAATACTTCAAAATGTATTGAAAACGAATACGAATATTTTCCAAAAGTTTGAATATGATTACGAATACAGCAATTTTAAAAAGTAATTGAATACGAATACATGAAAATGCTGTATTCATGAATAATGAATACAAATACTGATTACGAATACCCCATCCCTGCTACCGGCCATATCAGAATGAACCCCAGACAATGTTCGAACCTTTGACAGCACTCTCCGTAAGCTATTGCCTTAATCACTAGCCAACGTATAGATGCACCCATATTCAGCAGTGTTCACTGTTGTGTCGGAGATAACATACCTCACTGCTGTACCGAGTGTTCTGGAGTTATAATAGGTCTGCATCCCATCACTTGTAATAGACTGCTTAGCATACATGTATCATTGACAGCATACATGTATCATTGACATCATACATGTATCATTGACATCATACATGTATCATTGACATCATACATGTATCATTGACATCATACATGTATCATTGACATCATACATGTATCATTGACATCATACATGTATCATTGACAGCATACATGTATCATTGACAGCGTACATGTATCATTGACATCATACATGTATCATTGACATCATACATGTATCATTGACATCATACATGTATCATTGACATCATACATGTATCATTGACATCATACATGTATCATTGACAGCATACATGTATCATTGACATCATACATGTATCATTGACAGCATACATGTATCATTGACAGCATACATGTATCATTGACAGCGTACATGTATCATTGACTGTTTTACTTTCAGAAAGGAAGTTTTGAAGCAGTGATGCTGTGGAAGGCTTACCTCAATGAGATCGATCCAGAAATCAAGATGCTGGTGTGTGACAGGTGCTTAGAGAATTCAGGTATTTTATCTGGCACTTGAGAGAGAAGTCAGTATGTAGATTTACCAGGTTTTCCCGACCATATAATAACCTCTGGACCAAGGTGTGTCTTGGGTGCAACCAGTAATTTTGTTATCATAATTAGAGAAAACATTGACCAGTTTGCTGAGCTTTGCATCTGGATTTAGAACGGTTCAACCGTACAAGTATTTAAGTTACTTTGTGGTACATGTAGAGCATAGGATTTGGAATAGAACAGTCTGGGTTTGATACCTCACACAAAATCCTTAGTACTGGTTAACCACTCAGGTCGACTAATTCTGCCCAGGAAAGCATTTCTAGGTCCCCGCAAGTTGTACATTGTATCCCAGTTGCAAAGGTCACCACATGATCAAGAGTAGTTGATTTCAACATGAGCCTTCTGGGGTCCTACACCCAGATATTAGCCTTGACAAACCAATAGAAATGTCGATTATACAAAATACAATTTTTTTAGCTGATCTGCATTTAATTTTATTTTTCATGAAATTGGTACGAAACGGATCGAGTACGGTTCCATGACATTGTAAAACATGAATTTCTTATATAAAGTGGACATATTCATTTCAATATCTATGAAATTTTGAATTTAAGCTCATTTTTATGCATATGTTATATGTATAAATTATTATCATTTGCGAAATCAACTAAAATTCCGAGTTATTATGGCGAGTGAAAGATTTTTGATGCTGTTCCCAAACTGGGACGAATCTGAAAATGTTCATAATGTAAAATAACGACGTGAATACTCGGAATTACTATGAAAAGAAGTGATTTTCATAAAATATATTTAGTTACGAATTGCAATAAATCATATAAACTCGTAAATTAAATTGTTTATTGGCTAGAAAGAAGTTTTATCATTAACTGGCGTCGTATAATATGCGGCATCAGTATATTCAAAATGGATGCGCTTAGATTTACGGCTGGAGTCACCGATTTCAAAACAAAATGCGGGTAGCTTATAGTTTGTTCCAGAACATGATTTTGGTATAGACAATAAGATAAAAGCATGACCTTTTAATAAATATTCATTAAATCTGCAGAAAAGTCGTATTTTGATACGAGAATATATCTAGGCTAATTGGCAAATTTTACAGACATCTTTGTTCATTGGCCGAAGCCGGAGTCACGGCGTTTAATTTTAGACGGACTCCGCCCTCTCCGATCGCATTTGACAGGCAGATTAGGATAATTACACTGTTGATAAAATGTTCGATGACGCTTGACCGCTCATCGCACGGGGTCAATGTTGATCCACTACGCATTTTCACCAAGAGTCAAACAAGCGTCTTTACCTATTTTCATGCGTCAAAACCCGGGAGCTTGGGTCAAATGAACGCCCTGGGTGTAGTAGGCAAGTTCGTCTGTGCCTGAAATACTTCTCAGAGGAGCACCCAGGGTCTTTCTGCACAAATAATAGCGGGAAAGTCACAATAACCTACGCTGTTGGTGCGACATTAACTCTTTCACCACCAATATTGATTAAAAGTGCCTTTGCAAAAAACGCCTAGAGCCCGATCAGACAGAACAGAACGTGCCGTCTAATCATGATATATACTGATTGCTCTTCAGACAGTGGAGCTGAAGCACCTGTCCAAATAGCAAACAACATAGATCCTGATCTGACAATGTGATACGCCACGGCTGATCTGTATCTATGGTGTTTGCACATTACTTTGAATTTATTCGGCGCTGAAAGGGTTAAACTCGTTTAATAATCGAACAAATCAAACACCAGTGGAGTTTTACTGCATCCACGTTTCTTTACAGCCATTGGTCTTCTAGAAGCTCAGACGTGGTGTATAGATAATGGTTTTGAACTGGTGGAATTAAATCCAGAGACGGACAGCGATCATGACGTTGAAGGTAAGCATCCACGTTTCTTTACAGCTGTTGGTCTTCTAGAAGCTCAGACATGATGTATAGATAATGGTTTTGAAACGGACAGCGATAGTGACGTTGAAGGTAAATTTTGTGTTTACTATGCAGGGTGGATACAGTAAAACTTGACCCGTAATCTACTACACAAATATTATAGACTAATGCAATGTTTCGCAGGCCGTGACATACACACCGGTAATAATTTATTGTATGTATGTTAGTTGACAGATATTTGTAAAGTAACTAAAATTCCTTTCTAACATGACTCAGCATTCTGTCTGTATACACAAAGAAGGAATTTACCGTTGTTAAATACAGTTAAACCTGTGTTAGTGGTCACCTCTATTAAGCAGCCAACCTGTATTAAGCAGCCACTTTCCAGAATCCCAATTTGTTGTTTTACTATACATTTGACCTCTATTACGGTAAGCAGCCACCTGTGCTAAGCAGCCACTTTCTGTGATTCCCTTGGCTGGCTGCTTAAGACAGGTTTGACTGTATGCAATAAAACATTGTCTAGCATGCGACTTAGAACGTGGTGTGATTTTACTAGCATTTTTGTAGATTCGTAGCGTCAACTGTAAAAACAAACACCAACTATTTTTGCTCTTTTTAGATATTTTGGTCGTGTTAGAATCGAAATATTATTTGTATTTGCGTTATTTATGGTGGAATTAACCACTTTTTCCTACGCATCAGAACTCCAAACCATGTTTTATTTGCCAGGAAATAAGTGAGAAAGACAAATAGTGGTTAGCGCGCTCGCTCCTCACCAATGCAACCCGGGTTCGATCCTCGGACCGGGCAGTATGTGAGATGGTAAGGTGGTCGCCAGATCGGACAGGTGGGTTTTCTCCGGGTACTCCGATTTCCTCCCACACGAATGACCACATATACGCTTTCATCCGCGCCAACGTGAGTGATTAATATAAGTTGTTAAAACTTGCTTGGCAATCGTTGTAAAGTTTAAACTTTTTTTTTAAATGACAAATACCACTTGTTAATTGCACTCCATCAAGCGAAACATTTACAACATTAGTTTAATCGCTGTCGAGACCTCGTTCCTGATGGAATCCATCGCCATGAGGGAGAGATAGGAGGCAATGTGGATTGAAGTGTCTTGTCTTAAGGACACCACCACCACCACTGTGTTTTGGACGTGGTGTCAAACTCATCCCCTCGGTTGGTTTAAACATATTTATTCATTCATAATGTACAGTACATATCTATTATATACAGAATGAAAATCGATCTAATCGAAAGCGTAAAGCTTATTGAGATTATCTTCATTTGTCCTCTCGGTTAGTAGTCAGACTCCATATACATTACACCACGCAAGTTCCACAATCATACATATATACTGAGTCAAAAAAGAAACGATACATGGTGTTTATGTGTCTATAATTTCAACATTTATTAAGAAAATTCTTTGAAAATTCATAAGATGATAGTCCAACATGTTTGAAAGAGGAGCACATAAAGCATAATGAGCCTCCGAAACTGTCTGCTGCGTGATGACGTAATTCGTCGGACAGGGGTCTAATGGAGTTTTCACACAGACGTCAATACCGAGTATGGGCACCATTTGCGTCTCTCACTGCAATGCACCACCGTCGCATCGAATGGAAGAGTGTCTGAATCTCTTGCTGGTCAATATTTGTCCACTCCTGACGCAAAACATCCCTCAGTTGGTTTAACGTTACCGGCTGACGTCGTCTGACGCGGCGGTCTAACGTATCCCACAAATGTTCTATGGGTGACAAGTCTGGTGACAAAGCAGGCCACGGCAGGGTTTCAATATTGTTCTGCTCCAATAATGTGGTGGAAATCCGAGCAGTATGACACCTGGCGTTGTCCTGTTGGAACAGTGTGACGTTTCTGTTGGCGTTAAAGAACGGCACAACAACTGGCGCAAGGATCTCATCACAGTACCGCTGGGCGTTTAGGTTCCCGTCCACCACTAACAGTTCAGTGCGACTGCCGAAGGTGATACCGCCCCACGCCATAACGCTTCCGCCCCCGAACAGATCGACCTGACGTACACATGCGTCGGCGTAACGTTCACCGCGTCTGCGATATACCCGCTCTCTGCCATCCGCTCGACGCAAACAGAACCGCGATTCATCGCTAAACATCACCGAATTCCACTGTAACCGAGTCCAGCGAGCACGTTCCGTCGTCCATTCCCGCCGTACGTCACGGTGACGTCGTGTCAGGATGGGTCCAACGTATGGCCGATAGGCACGAATGCCACGTTCACCGAGCCGGTTCCTGACTGTTTGTGCACTGATAATGTGACGTCCGAATGTGACGGTCCTGTTCACGCGTCGTCACACGTGGTCGACCAGATCTTGGACGGTCGTCCACCGATCCGTGTGTTCGATAACGTCGAAGTAGACGTGTTATCGTGATCCGCGTAACCCTGAGTCGATTTGCGACGTCACACTGACGTAAACCGCCGTCAATCATGCCAATGGCACGCATTCTCTGATTGCGGTTTAGCCTAGGCATTTTGTTAGAGGTAACAATGGGTATGTAAGGTGTTTTTCCGCTGACGTTGCAATAAGATACCCGGTACTGATACGTAATAATGTATTAAACCTTTCTATGGTTTTATCCGTTTTACGTCATTTTTAGTTTGGTATCGTTTCTTTTTTGACTCCGTATATAACACAAAGGGACCACAAGTTTCATGAACATTACATTCAACCTTGCCCATACGATATGAGAGATGTTGTTGTTGAGGTTAGGAATGACCATTATATGAATAGAGGCAGCCTTCGTGGCTGAGTGGTTAGCATCAATGACTCCTAATCACTGACCTCTCAACCAATGTATCAGGTGCGAAAGGTCCGGAGTTCGAGCCCCGCTGGAGCCGTTACGATTGTGCCCTTAGGCAAGGCATTTAAATTCCACGTTGCCTCTTCTCTCTCCCTCGTGGCGATGGATTCCATCAGGAATGAGGTCTCGAGAGTGATTTATATAAGTTGAAATAACTTGTTTCGCAATCGAGCTAAAATAAATTTGTATAAACTAATGTATGTTCGAATCCCACTGGGCATAGCAAATTCTTTCATGTGAAGAATAATATC
Source organism: Archivesica marissinica (assembly GCA_014843695.1). NCBI lineage: Eukaryota > Metazoa > Mollusca > Bivalvia > Venerida > Vesicomyidae > Archivesica > Archivesica marissinica. The sequence continues at coordinate 36,114,267 of CM026399.1, forward strand.
CAGCTTGCTTGCGGAAGGTCAGTGGTTCTACCCGAGTGTCTGTGTCAGAAATACTGCTCAGAGGGGCAACAGATATCTTCCTCCACCAACAATAGCTGGAGAGTCTCCATATACGCCTATACTGTCGGTGTAACGTTAAGCCCTAAAACCGAGGCTCTACCAACGTTAGATTCCTCACATGAAATAATTGGTGGCACCCAGTGTGGGATGCGAACCAACAACGGTGAGGGGCAAGTGATTTGAAGTCACCGACCGTAACCACTCGGCCATGGAGGCCCCTTAGTTTATACAAATTTATTTTAGCTCGATTGCGAAACAAGTTATTTCAACTTATATAAATAACTCTCGAGACCTCATTCCTGATGGAAACCATCGCCACGAGGGAGAGAGAAGAGGCAACGTGGAATTTAAATGCCTTGCCTAAGGGCACAATCGTAACGGCTCCAGTGGAGCTCGAACTCCGGACCTTTCGCACCTGAAGCGAACGCGCATCCACTGCGCTATCACGACTTCCACTGTCTGGAAGAGGCCCCTTACCAAAATGTATATGCATTTCAGATGACTTTGTGGAGACTACCGGAATAAAGAGAATAGTACAATCTCTACATGCGCATACATGGTCAAATCTCCAGCTTAAAGGTAACCAACCATCCAGGGTTCATTCTAGGTCAGAATTTTTGGGAGAAGTGTGAAAGCGCGTGATTGCTTCCTTAAATGGTGTTCTTTAATATACTTCTGCAAAATAGGGTTAAAATGCACAGTACAACCAACCATTAAATACAACATTTGAATAGAAGGAGTGCTTTATAATGGGCCAGTGTATATTTAAAAAATTTTTTTTAGGGAGAAGTGGGGCCCCCAAAGGGCGAAGTCAGGGTCCCTAGGGCGACAATTTCGCCCACATCGCCCTCTAGAATGATCCCTGCCATTCCATATAGGACAGATCAGTATTGATTAACGCATGACAATTTTCATAAAGTTTGATTTTTCATAAATATGAGTTAACATGAGATATACTTATATATCATTCAATTTGACCTTTCTGCCGATTTTGATTGACAGCTGGCGTTAGCCAATCGCATTGCACCATTCGCGCACACCCCCGGCAATGGCTTATCGCCGCCATCTTGTTAGACAAACAATGCATATTAGACAAACTAGTAACGAGTAGACAAATTTGAAAAGGCGTGAATTTGATCGAAAATACGGGTTTAAAATTGTTTTAATGATGTTGAAAATGTGTAGCTTTGGTGTGTGGGTTAGTTATAGTATTAAATTAGTCGATATCCTGGTGATTGACGTTAAATTCAACCCATTTCAAAATCCTTGGACAAATCTAAAAGTGTGTATATGAACCACAAAATACCAGACAGCTGCTTTAAAAACAATGCATCTATAAAAACACCGACTGACCCCATATAGTCATTCTTTTCTCGCAAACACAGCAATCAAATTTAAGCGTGTCACACTGTTTATTGGGAGTAATCAACAACTTACCGACTACCGGTACATCACAGAGACCGCCGACTTATAATATCCCGATAGGGGCCTACTGCTATTATCAAGATCAAAGTATTGCAAATTGGAATTTAGCACTGATTGTGCTAATTGGTCAATTATAAAATGTGTGCACACAATTATAGTATTGATTACTACACCGAGTCATTGTTTTATCTTTCTGTCAGACAAACGAGTTATTTAGTAAAATTTTAATCAAATCTGATAACGAGTGATCGTGATCTGAAATTATTTTTTGAAAAATAATTACAAATTAATTAATGCTGTCTGTCATTGACAATGGTGAAAAGATGTGTGACAGTGATAGTAGATATCCAGATCGATTGTTAGGTGACGTTAAATTCGTGCCATTTCTAAAACCTAAGACAAATCTTGAAAAATGTCTTAAGGTGGATTAAGTTGTGTGGACGACTAAACGACCAGCTGAATACATCAAAAATTTATGCAAACAGATATATTTGCACAAAAGTAAGTTGAAATTAATTTATTTATGCATAATAAAATATTTCGAAAAAATATATTCTGCATTTATAGATCTACTGTTCACAAGAGATATGTGAGTATAATGGTGATTAAAATTATACATGTGGTTCATACATATTGTCGTGGATGGTGGACTAGGGATCAGATAGTAGTAATAGTACCCATGCATGTGCAGAGCTGTGGGATTCCCATATTAGCTCAGTGAACGTACTGGTGTTCAGTTTTTGGGCCTAATGTTCGAGTCTTCTAGGAGGCATAGGGTCGAGTCTCTCAAGACGGTGGCATATTTCATTTCTTTTGATGTCAAAGTTGACACGATGTGGTTGTTCACTCTTCCGTTGACTGCGCAAGCATTTTCCACGAACACTTAACACGTCCTCATCCGTTAAATATATCTGTACTTTAGAGAAATAACCTTCACTGAAGAACCTAAAACCCTTGCCTTCTTGCTTTCAACGAGATATTCTTATCTGGGTGAAATAAAACCGAGAAATTCGACGGAATTTTATCTAGATTAACTTGATGCAGGTCTGCGTTAGACGCCATTTTGTTAGATAGCTTGTCTCGCGTGGTTACAGCGAGCACCTGTAACTATGGGGGGCGTGCCTAAGTAGCGTTTGCAGAAAGATCAATTATTTGCCTTCAAATTATCCTTTTCAAAGTTCATACGTACACGCTTCTCCGAAACTACTCCATTATAAACCATGTTTTCACAATACATGTACATGTATTTTATCTGTATAAGCATCAGCTGATGTCTTAATGCAATAAATGTTGTTGTTGTTGTTGTTGATTAACCAATCGGGCCAGTGAACGGATTGCCGATTATTTAGAAATTTTAGATACCGGGTAGACAATGAGATTGTTCCAATTTCTTTTTTTATTGAATATATTTATTTTGTTATTTAATCACATTTCACAAACATTATACATTTAGCAGCTTGATAATAACAGAAATTATTTGCAAATTTGTACATATTTATCAAATGTGGTTACGTTACAAAATAATTGAAATCTATCTTCTATAATCTATCATTCTCGCTTTCTCATACACAGCCTCGTATTCACACTTACACCCCCCCATTCACTCACACAACCAACACCCACGCACGCATTCAAACCCAGCAAGTACAGAAATATAGGACGTAGCTGTATTTTTTTTAAGGAATAAATATATTTCTTTTCCGGTTATTGTTGTTTCTACACTGTTTCTGTTAGGCATATTAATTCTTTCAGCGCCAATTAAATTCAGAGCATGTGCAAACAACATAGATCCAGATCAGCCACGGCGTAACGCCGCGTCTGATCAGGATCTATATTGTTTGCTATTCGGACAGGTGCTTCAGCTCCACTGTCTGAAGAGCAATCAGCAAATAGCCTGATCAGACGGCATGTTCTGTTCTGTCCGATCGGGTTCTCTACTTTTTTACAAAGTCACTTTTATGCGACATTGGCGGTGAAAGAGTTGAGCATAGCTAGCCATTGATTACCGGTATATAACGACAGCACACCAGTCTCAGTAATATGAAATAGGCACTACCTACCTGATGGAACTAGCAGCTTCTTCTTCCACATAAGAAGGCACCGCCCATCGGTAGTACAGGATGTACCAACAGTATTTCCATGCAAAACATGCAAACAATCTGCTAGTCATGCGTTGTCGCAGTCAACCAATCATGGATACGCAATCGGTAGTAATAAAATGGTCGAGTGGTTAAGGTCGCTGACTTGTATACCACTGTAACCTATCATCACTGTTGGTCACGGGTTCGAGCCCCGCTCAGGCCGTGTCTCGTTTATATGAAAAAGTTGGCAGTTTCTTACGGAGGTTGGTGTACCCAAGTACTATAAAACATATTAAAGGTATGAGTGATTTGTACATTACCCTCGAGTTTCCGGTTTCCGTTATGATAAGAAATGATTGGCATTCAACAAAACGAATCTTAAAACTACATAGTTTCTAAATGTACTGGTTAACCGCTGGAGCCTGCCCAGGAAAGGTGTTGTTAGGTAAACTGCCCGCCTGCGATATAGTCCAAAATGGTGCTGATGCAGGCGTAAAACCCGAAATATAACATAACATAAATGAAGATATCAGTAATAAACACAAATGTATTTTGGTGATCTCTGGATGAAATAAAATCCTATCTTACACTAATAAACACAAATCTTCTTTTTCATTTATGATTTCCAATGACTTTGGCTAATATAATATTCGTTTTTAAATATTCATTTTAACTGCCCTGCCTGGAGCCTCATTGAACTATGTGACACAACCGCACAACCACAGATACCAAAAGAAATGATTATGAAATCGTTCTTGAAGTGCGGAATTTCGAATTCAATGGATGGTACCGAGGATGATGCCCTGTTTGAAGAATTTACATCCCCGTGTAGTGAGAGTGTTATTAGTGATGTGGATGTAGAATCCGACGATTCGTACATTTACGATTCCGAACTAACTGAGCAACAAGCGAATGAACTCTTCAACAGTGACGACGAGTCAGACTTTGAGGGATTTTAGTACCATATGTAAAGAGTGTATTAACAGTTCGGTAATGATGATCTATTTGAATTAGAATGTTCTGTTCATTTCTTCATTGTATTTTAGTTAGTAAATAATAAAAAGCTAGGTAAATAATGATGATCAATTAAAATGTTTTATTCATTTCTATATTGTTCTACTTTGTTCTAATTCCAAATATCGCAATTCCCATTACAAAGTGCATATCCCCAAGAAAAACCATCCTGGAAATTTGACCTCGACTTATGAGTGGGTGCAAGTAAAATACCAGATTTCTAACACCCAAACATCCCCTCGACTTATGGCCGAGGTCGACTTATGGCCGAGGATATACGGTAGTTCCTGTATAATTTTCACATTAGTTTCTGTTTGCTGTCAAAATTAAAAACTACAGATAAACAAATTCATTAGAAGATATTACTTATTAATTAACTGTTCATGAAAGTCAGAAAATAGCTAAAATATAAAAATACATCCAACTCGTGCAAGAATACGAAACATAACCGGTGGATAAGAAAATGCCATCTTTCACTGTTTTAAAGCGATCCAAGATGGAGTTTTCTTTCACTGATTCATTGGAAAGCATAAAAGAAATTATAAGTGCAGATAGTCGACATGCCACATGTCCACTTATTTTTGTAATTGCAGATAGTCGACATGCCACACGTCCACTTATTTTTGTAATTGCGGATAGTCGACATGCCACAACTCCACTTATTTTTGTAATTGGAGATAGTCGACATGCCACACGTCCACTTATTTTTGTAATTGCAGATAGTCGACATGCCACACGTCCACTTATTTTTGTAATTACAGATAGTCGACATGCCACACGTCCACTTATTTTTGTAATTACAGATAGTCGACATGCCACAACTCCACTTATTTTTGTAATTGGAGATAGTCGACATGCCACACGTCCACTTTTTTGTATTCGATAGCGACATGCCACACACTTTTTTATCAGATGTCGACATGCCGGTCACTTATTTTTGTAATTACGATAGTCGACATCATGAGTCCACTTAATTTTGTAATTGCAGATAGTGTGGCCACTTATTTTGTAATTGCAGATAGTCGACATGCCACAAGTCCACTTATTTTTGTAATTGCAGATAGTCGACATGTCACAAGTCCACTTATTTTTGTAATTGCAGATAGTCGACATGCCACAAGTCCACTTATTTTTGTAATTGCAGATAGTCGACATGCCACAAGTCCACTTATTTTTGTAATTGCAGATAGTCGACATGCCACACGTCCACTTATTTTTGTAATTGCAGTTAGTCGACATGCCATAAGTCCACTTATTTTTGTAATTGCAGATAGTCGACATGCCACAAGTCCACTTATTTTTGTAATTACAGATAGTCGACATGCCATGAGTCCACTTATTTTTGTAATTGCAGATAGTCGACATGCCACAAGTCCACTTATTTTTGTAATTGCAGATAGTCGACATGCCACAAGTCCACTTATTTTTGTAATTGCAGATAGTCGACATGCCACAAGTCCACTTATTTTTGTAATTGCAGATAGTCGACATGCCAGAGCCACTTATTTTTGTAATTGCAGATAGTCGACATGCCACAGTCCACTTATTTTTGTAATTACAGATAGTCGACATGCCACGAGTCCACTTATTTTTGTAATTGCAGATAGTCGACATGCCACAAGTCCACTTATTTTTGTAATTGCAGATAGTCGACATGCCACAAGTCCACTTATTTTTGTAATTCAGATAGTCGACATGCCACACGTCCACTTATTTTTGTAATTGCAGATAGTCGACATGCCACAAGTCCACTTATTTTTGTAATTGCAGATAGTCGACATGCCACAAGTCCACTTATTTTTGTAATTGCGGATAGTCGACATGCCACAAGTCCACTTATTTTTGTAATTGCAGATAGTCGACATGCCACAACTCCACTTATTTTTGTAATTACAGATAGTCGACATGCCACAAGTCCACTTATTTTTGTAATTGCAGATAGTCGACATGCCACAACTCCACTTATTTTTGTAATTACAGATAGTCGACATGCCATGAGTCCACTTATTTTTGTAATTGCAGATAGTCGACATGCCACAAGTCCACTTATTTTTGTAATTGCAGATAGTCGACATGTCACAAGTCCACTTATTTTTGTAATTGCAAATAGTCGACATGCCACACGTCCACTTATTTTTATTTTGTAATTGCAGATAGTCGACATGCCACAAGTCCACTTATTTTTGTAATTGCAGATAGTCGACATGCCACACGTCCACTTATTTTTGTTATTACAGTTAGTCGACATTCCACGAGTCCACTTATTTTCTCTAATTACAGATAGTCGACATGCCACAAGTCCACTTATTTTTGTAATTGCAGATAGTCGACATGCCACACGTCCACTTATTTTTGTAATTGCAGATAGTCGACATGCCACAACTCCACTTATTTTGTAATTACAGATAGTCGACATGCCACAACTCCACTTATTTTTGTAATTACAGATATCGACATGCCATGAGTCCACTTATTTTTGTAATTGCAGATAGTCGACATGCCACAAGTCCACTTATTTTTGTAATTGCAGATAGTCGACATGTCACAAGTCCACTTATTTTTGTAATTGCAGATAGTCGACATGCCACAAGTCCACTTATTTTTGTAATTGCAGATAGTCGACATGCCACAAGTCCACTTATTTTTGTAATTGCAGATAGTCGACATGCCACACGTCCACTTATTTTTGTAATTGCGGATAGTCGACATGCCACAACTCCACTTATTTTTGTAATTGCAGATAGTCGACATGCCACACGTCCACTTATTTTTGTAATTACAGATAGTCGACATGCCATGAGTCCACTTAATTTTGTAATTGCAGATAGTCGACATGCCATGAGTCCACTTATTTTTGTAATTGCAGATAGTCGACATGCCACAACTCCACTTATTTTTGTAATTACAGATAGTCGACATGTCACAAGTCCACTTATTTTTGTAATTGCAGATAGTCGACATGCCACGAGACCACTTATTTTTGTAATTGCAGATAGTCGACATGTCACAACTCCACTTATTTTTGTAATTACAGATAGTCGACATGCCATGAGTCCACTTATTTTTGTAATTGCAGATAGTCGACATGTCACAAGTCCACTTATTTTTGTAATTGCGGATAGTCGACATGCCACAAGTCCACTTATTTTTATTTTTATAATTGCAGATAGTCAACATGCCACACGTCCACTTATTTTTGTAATTGCGGATAGTCGACATGCCACAACTCCACTTATTTTTGTAATTGCAGATAGTCGACATGCCACACGTCCACTTATTTTTGTAATTACAGATAGTCGACATGCCACAAGTCCACTTATTTTTGTAATTACAGATAGTCGACATGCCATGAGTACACTTATTTTTGTAATTGCAGATAGTCGACATGTCACAAGTCCACTTATTTTTGTAATTGCAAATAGTCGACATGCCACGAGTCCACTTATTTTTGTAATTGCAGATAGTCGACATGCCATGAGTCCACTTATTTTTGTAATTGCAGATAGTCGACATGCCACGAGTCCACTTATTTTTATAATTGCAGATAGTCGACATGCCACAAGTCCACTTATTTTTGTAATTACAGATAGTCGACATGCCACAAGTCCACTTATTTTTGTAATTGCAGATAGTCGACATGCCACGAGTCCACTTAATTTTGTAATTGCAGATAGTCGACATGCCACGAGTCCACTTATTTTTGTAATTGCAGATAGTCGACATGCCACGAGTCCACTTATTTTTGTAATTGCAGATAGTCGACATGCCACGAGTCCACTTATTTTTGTAATTGCAGATAGTCGACATGCCACAAGTCCACTTATTTTTGTAATTGCAGATAGTCGACATGCCACAAGTCCACTTATTTTTGTAATTACAGATAGTCGACATGCCACGAGTCCACTTATTTTTGTAATTGCAGATAGTCGACATGCCATGAGTCCACTTATTTTTGTAATTGCAGATAGTCGACATGCCACAAGTCCACTTATTTTTGTAATTGCAGATAGTCGACATGCCATGAGTCCACTTAATTTTGTAATTGCAGATAGTCGACATCCAGTCCACTTATTTGTATTATAGTCGACATGCAGAGTCCACTTATTTTTGTAATTGCAGATAGTCGACATGCCATGAGTCCACTTATTTTTGTAATTGCAGATAGTCGACATGCCACACGTCCACTTATTTTTATTGTAATTGCAGATAGTCGACATGCCACAAGTCCACTTATTTTTGTAATTGCAGATAGTCGACATGCCACACGTCCACTTATTTTTGTTATTACAGTTAGTCGACATTCCACGAGTCCACTTATTTTTCTAATTACAGATAGTCGACATGCCACAAGTCCACTTATTTTTGTAATTGCAGATAGTCGACATGCCACACGTCCACTTATTTTTGTAATTGCAGATAGTCGACATGCCACAAGTCCACTTATTTTTGTAATTGCAGATAGTCGACATGTCACAAGTCCACTTATTTTTGTAATTACAGATAGTCGACATGCCACAACTCCACTTATTTTTGTAATTCAGATATCGACATGCCATGAGTCCACTTATTTTTGTAATTGCAGATAGTCGACATGCCACAAGTCCACTTATTTTTGTAATTGCAGATAGTCGACATGCCACAAGTCCACTTATTTTTGTAATTGCAGATAGTCGACATGCCACACGTCCACTTATTTTTGTAATTGCAGATAGTCGACATGCCACAAGTCCACTTATTTTTGTAATTGCAGATAGTCGACATGCCACACGTCCACTTATTTTTGTAATTGCAGATAGTCGACATGCCACAACTCCACTTATTTTTGTAATTGCAGATAGTCGACATGCCACACGTCCACTTATTTTTGTAATTACAGATAGTCGACATGCCATGAGTCCACTTAATTTTGTAATTGCAGATAGTCGACATGCCATGAGTCCACTTATTTTTGTAATTGCAGATAGTCGACATGCCACAACTCCACTTATTTTTGTAATTACAGATAGTCGACATGTCACAAGTCCACTTATTTTTGTAATTGCAGATAGTCGACATGCCACGAGACCACTTATTTTTGTAATTGCAGATAGTCGACATGCACAACTCCACTTATTTTTGTAATTACAGATAGTCGACTGCCATGAGTCCACTTATTTTTGTAATTGCAGATAGTCGACATGCCACAAGTCCACTTATTTTTGTAATTGCAGATAGTCGACATGCCACGAGTCCACTTATTTTTGTAATTGCAGATAGTCGACATGCCAAGTCCACTTATTTTTGTAATTGCAGATAGTCGACATGCCACAAGTCCACTTATTTTTGTAATTGCAGATAGTCGACATGCCAGTCCACTTATTTTGTAATTCAGATAGTCGACATGCCAAGTCCACTTATTTTTGTAATTGCAGATAGTCGACATTCCATGAGTCCACTTATTTTTGTAATTGCAGATAGTCGACATGCCATGAGTCCATTTATTTTTGTAATTGCAGATAGTCGACATTCCATGAGTCCACTTATGCAACAGTTGATGAAAGAGGAGCATGACACTCAGCAGGCTAACCGAGATGGTGAAGTAAATGACAATAAGGAGAGTACTTTAAGTAACTCTGAACAAGACCAAAGTACTGAAAGTACAAACAATATAGTCAACAGTACAGATACAATGTGCACAGAAACGGATTCTAGAAACAAAGCTGAAAACCAGACTGTTAGTAGACTGTGCACTGAAAACGATTCCACAACCAATGCTGAAAACCAGTCTGCAGATAGTGATAAATCTTCAAATTTTACTGAAGGGAGAGAGGAAAGTGCATGTGATAATTGTGATAAGAGGACTGAATTGGGGCCAGAAGTGCAACAGGCTGCCTGTGGGGACAGTGGTGTTGGAAAGAAGTCGCGAAAAGGGAAGTCAAAGAAAAAGGTGAAACCAGCTTCGAAAGAGGAAAGGCTCGGTAAATACTGTATAATTATGTATGTAAAACTGACAGCTTTTAAAATAATTAAACACTCACTGGTCAGGTACAAGGTATATTAGGGGCTATATGAGTCACACATGTCCGTTTGTCTGTTTCTTGTCTGGTCTTGTCTTCTAAATGCTTCAATTATTTTCATTAAACTTGTTTCAACTGTTCATTCCGTCGAGACGACCATGTTGGCATACATACGGTCACATTTGGAGGTCAAGTGGTGAAATGTATACGGTGTTTGTCTTCTAACCGAGAGGATGCGAGTATGAATCCCGTCAGACCCAAGGTTGTGGTCCGAAGGCAAGACTCTTACATCCACATTTCCTCTGCTCTATCCTTCATGGCGATGGATTCCATCAGGAATGAAGTCTCGAGAACGATTTACTAATGTATGAACTTGTTTCGCAATCAAGCTGAGATAACTTTGTATGAACTAGTTATTTTAGTTTGATTTTATATGTTTCGTGTAGGATAGGGCGTACTTTCTCATACTTAAGCTGTCTTACTCTCAGATTCCATGTTGCCAGCAGAAGATGTGGCACTGTTTGAGGCCCTTGGCAATGAAGACCCTGGTGGTGAATCATTTGAGAAACTGTTTGAGCGATTTGCACACATGAAAGGTATGAGCAATTTGTACACATTAAAGGTATGAGCATTTTGTGGTATGAGCGATTTGTACATATTAAAGGTATGAGCATTTTGTGGTATGAGCGATTTGTACATATTAAAGGTATGAGCGTTTTGTGGTATGAGCGATTTGCACACATTAAAGGTATGAGCGTTTTGTGGTATGAGCGATTTGTACATATTAAAGGTATGAGCGTTTTGTGGTATGAGCGATTTGTACACATTAAAGGTATGAGCGTTTTGTGGTATGAGCGATTTGCACACATTAAAGGTATGAGCGATTTGCACACATTAAAGGTATGAGCGTTTTGTGGTATGAGCGATTTGCATACATTAAAGGTATGAGCGATTTGCATACATTAAAGGTATGAGCGTTTTGTGGTATGAGCGATTTGCATACATTAAAGGTATGAGCGTTTTGTGGTATGAGCGATTTGCATACATTAAAGGTATGAGCGTTTTGCACACATTAAAGGTATGAGCGTTTTGCACACATTAAAGGTATGAGCGTTTTGTGGTATGAGCGATTTGCATACATTAAAGGTATGAGCGTTTTGCACACATTAAAGGTATGAGCGTTTTGTGGTATGAGCAATTTGCACACATTAAAGGTATGAGCGTTTTGTGGTATGAGCGATTTGCACACATTAAAGGTATGAGCGTTTTGTGGTATGAGCGATTTGCACACATTAAAGGTATGAGCGATTTGCACACATTAAAGGTATGAGCGTTTTGTGGTATGAGCGATTTGCACACATTAAAGGTATGAGCGTTTTGTGGTATGAGCGATTTGCACACATTAAAGGTATGAGCGATTTGCACACATTAAAGGTATGAGCGTTTTGTGGTATGAGCGATTTGCATACATTAAAGGTATGAGCGATTTGCATACATTAAAGGTATGAGCGTTTTGTGGTATGAGCGATTTGCATACATTAAAGGTATGAGCGATTTGCATACATTAAAGGTATGAGCGTTTTGTGGTATGAGCGATTTGCATACATTAAAGGTATGAGCGTTTTGCACACATTAAAGGTATGAGCGTTTTGCACACATTAAAGGTATGAGTGTTTTGCACACATTAAAGGTATGAGCGATTTGCATACATTAAAGGTATGAGTGTTTTGCACACATTAAAGGTATGAGCGTTTTGTGGTATGAGCGATTTGCACACATTAAAGGTATGAGCGTTTTGCACACATTAAAGGTATGAGCGATTTGTGGTATGAGCATTTTGCATACATTAAAGGTATGAGCGATTTGTGGTATGAACGATTTGCACACATTAAAGGTATGAGCGTTTTGTGGTATGAGCGATTTGCACACATTAAAGGTATGAGCGTTTTGCACACATTAAAGGTATGAGCGTTTTGCACACATTAAAGGTATGAGCATTTTGCATACATTAAGGGTATGAGCATTTTGCACACATTAAAAGTATGAATGATTTTTTTCTCATGGTAATGGCATTGAACTCAATAAAATGATTACTTGATGATATTTCTTCCCATTTTGGAAATTGTACCAGTCACTGAATGGGAACATTTCAATTTAAATTTTTTTAAAATTACCAGTCACTGAATGGGAACATTTCAATCTAAATTCTTTTAAAATTACCAGTCACTGAATGGGAACATTTCAATCTAAATTCTTTTAAAATTAGGAACTTAAAATTAACAAATATAGGTAGTCTACATGTATACAGTTCAACACTCGTCTACAGGCCTTTAAATAAGATTGGAATAAGTGGAAATCCAGATGAGTAATCTGCATTTTTTGCTAATTATTTTACTATTTATAGACAAAATAACCCATTTTGATATAAATGAACTGGTCCAAATGTCATTTTCTGATCAATTTATTGGAGTGTCGTGGACCAGTCCATGTCAGTTACTTAGTGTTGAATGGGTTAAGCATGAAGGTTTAGCAATGGAATTTTGGTGAAGCGAAGCAGTCCATCTTTTATTCATATATATTTATATGTACATATATACCGCAATGATGCACAACACATAAATGCTAAATACAACTGTAAAAAATACATCGCAGGGATCATTCTAGAGGGCGATGTGGGATGATCGTATAATTATATACGGTAGTCATTTAAATGCAATAAAAAAAGTATTATTAAACATTTTCATAAAGGAAATATTCTCGTGTCTGTATTGACATAATGATGTCTGTATAAATTTGCAGCTGCTGGAATGTATTTTATATTGCCAAATATTACAAATTTTGGAAAAATGCATGCCGTTAAATTGTCCTATAATTAGTCATTAAATTTCCATAAAAAGTCTCAGTATGAACCCTGCATACAAGTACTGTGTGAGGAAATAGCTGTTAAAGCTACATTACATCGCAAAAAGCCAACAAAATGCTTTTTGTTCACGTATTAATTGCATTGCCACTACAAATTCTTCCGAATACATTCAAACACAAATATTGAATCAATAAACAGTGTGTTTGTGGTCTACAAACTTTCAAAAGTGAATGTACAGTTACATAAACCGGTCATCCATGCTCCTGAATTGACATGTCTTTGTCATTCTAGTCAATACTAGACATTTGATAATGTCGCTTAGAGATTAAAGATTAGTCTACAAATAAATATGCATAGGCACAAGTGTGAGATATAACGGTAAATCTGTACCATAAATCTCGTTATTTGGGATACAGAGATTGTATTAGGCATGTATGTCGACCCTGTTTACATTATTTTGCTATGTCAACAAACCGCGTATACGACATTTGCTTATTAGTTGAAACACTTGGAAAATATTAATACCATATACCGGTAATAGGAAATTCTGTACATTCTGTATCAATTTGCGTTTTCACTGATGTAGTGTTGCTTTAAATGTTGCCTAGCAACTACGTTGAATATTATATTAAATTATTTATTTCAGACAAAGCAAACAATCTCCCTCAACAAGAAAGAAAAAAATATGCAGAAAATGTGAGTAGATAATTATTTGCATTATTATTCTTGTTAGTAAGATGTTCCCATATTATGTTTAGTTTAAACATATTTTATTTCCCAATATAAAACATATTGAACAATGCATACACCACGCATAATCAGAATACAGAAACAGGATTAGAATGGAAGACAGAGTCTTATATAATTTTTCTCCTATGTGGCTGTATGGCAAGTGTAGTCTCGGGTGGGGAGATTATAATACATTTTTCCAATATCAAACTCGATCGCAAGCTCTCCGATTGGTTGAGCCAAGAGCAAATCTCAGACTCTACTGATCATATCACTTGAATCACGTGATAGCGGTGGTAGCGCATTCGCTTCAGGTGCGAAAGGCCCGGAGTTCGAGCCCTGCTGGAGCCATTACGATTGTGCACTTAGGCAAGGCATTTAAATTCCACGTTGGCTCTTATCTCCATCATGGCGATGGATTCCGTCAGGAATGAGGTCTCGAGAGTGATTAATAGAAGTTGAAAGAACTTGTTTCGCAATCGAGCTAAAATAAATTTGTATGAATAAACTATCACTTGAATTTGAGAGAAGGTTTACAACGTCCGACATCGTGTTTTCACATTCGACTATCAACTACAAAGAACAGGTTGATTGCATTTTAACAATATTTTGTTGAAATTTATTGAATAACACCATTTAAGGACGCGATTGCACGCTTTCTCACTTTTCCCATAAATTCTGACCTACAATGAACCCAGAACAATGAATATTTGACGTAACTTCTGTCACACCTCCCCGTGGAACCTCATTGTTGATGTTCCTATAATTATAAGTAAATACTGTCTCCACGGAGAGGGTGGAGACATATTGATGTAACTTCAGTCACACCTCCCCGTGGAACCTCATTGTTGATGTTCCTATAATTATAAGTAAATACTGTCTCCACGGAGAGGGTGGAGACATATTGATGTAACTTCAGTCACACCTCCCCGTGGAACCTCATTGTTGATGTTCCTATAATTATAAGTAAATACTGTCTCCACGGAGAGGGTGGAGACATATTGATGTAACTTCAGTCACACCTCCCCGTGGAACCTCATTGTTGATGTTCCTATAATTATAAGTAAATACTGTCTCCATAGAGAGGGTGGAGACATATTGATGTAACTTCTGTCACACCTCCCTGTGGAACCTGAATAAAGTTTAGCATGTTCTTATATAGAATTCTTCATTTATTATATATAGTATCATAGGTATTAATTTGGTGTACTAACTTAAGTCTCATCGGGAATGGTAGCGTGTACAGTGGACGATAACAATAACTGATTGAGTCGTCGCCAAATTTACAGGAAGAAGATATGACGTAGGGCATAAAACAGAAAGTAGATTAATTGTGAAAATTTATGTGTTTGAGATATTTTGAGTTTTTCACAGAATTATATCGAATATTCGAATATCTTCCCGACCGAATATTCGAATACCAAAATCGCTATTCGTTGCCATCCCTAATTTACAGTAATTATACTTTTCAATGATACAAAGAAAAATATGCTGCATTTAAATGTATATAGTCTAGATTTGCGACTTGCTGTGTGCCGGATCTGGTAATAGATCATCCTTGGAACAGCGTAAACTGTAAGACACGCCTTTTCTTGCGAGGAACACTGCACAATACTGCGAATGCCGGTAACTTTGAGTACGCATGTCAGCTGCATATCATTAGTGCGGAAATTCATACGAAAATGGAGACAAACAGGGCGGGCACGCACGTTCCTCGTCCTCGAAGGAAATGCAATAGCGATGTAAATATATTATAATTATAGATGATGTCCAATGATGAAATTAATTCCATTTTTACATAACCTTTGACTTTTGTAGGTTGCCATAGCATTTTGGAAGGCCATTGGAGGAGACGAGGATGAAATTGGTGACCTTGATAGTGATGGATGAATGACCTTCAATATATCATGGATAACTTATTAACTCTTTGCATGATGGGTAATAAAAAGGCTATAAATAGTTGAAATAATTGTAGCAGACAACAATTCATTAATGTGTTAATTCTCATTGATTTATGCTTGTGGTACCCAGCCTCTGCATGTTGAAATGTTGTCAACGCGAATGTATTCGGGCTCGAACTGTTAGTGACGTCATCTAAACGCATCATTCTAGTGGCATTTAGCGCACAGTTAGTGACGTCATCTAAACGCATCATTCTAGTGGCATTTAGCGTAGTTAGTGACGTCATCTAAACGCATCATTCTAGTGGCATTTAGCGCACAGTTAGTGACGTCATCTAAACGCATCATTCTAGTGGCATTTAGCGTACAGTTGTGGTTTGTTTTGTGGTTTGGGTTGTGGTTTGTTTTGTGGTTTGGTGTTTGGTGTTGTTTTGTGGTTTTGTTGTGGTTGTTTTGTGGGGCATTTAGCGTACAGTTAGTGATGTCATCTAAACGCATCATTCTAGTGGCATTTAGCATACAGTTAGTGACGTCATCTAAAGCATCATTCTATGGCATTTAGCTACAGTTAGTGACGTCATCTAAATGCATCATTCTAGTGGCATTTAGCGTACAGTTAGTGACGTCATCTAAACGCATCATTCTAGTGGCATTTAGCGCACAGTTAGTGACGTCATCTAAACGCATCATTCTAGTGGCATTTAGCGCACAGTAGTGACGTCATCTAAACGCATCATTCTAGTGTTTGGTGTTGTGGTTTGTTTTGTGGTTGGTGTTGTGGTTTGTTTTGTGGTTTGGTGTTGTGGTTTGTTTTGTGGTTTGTTGTGTGTGTTGTTTTGTGGTTTGGGTTGTGTGTTTTGTATTCTAGTGGCATTTAGCGTACAGTTAGTGTGAGTCTTCTAAACTAATCATTCTAGTGGCATTTAGCGTACAGTTAGTGTGACGTCTTCTAAACGCATCATTCTAGTGGCATTTAGCGCACAGTTAGTGTGACGTCTTCTAAACGCATCATTCTAGTGGCATTTAGCGTACAGTTAGTGTGATGTCATCTAAGCGCATCATTCTAGTGGCATTTAGCGCACAGGTAGTGATGTCATCTAAACGCATCATTCTAGTAGCATTTAGCGTACAGTTAGTAACATCATCTAAACGCATCATTCTAGTGGCATTTAGCGTACAGTTAGTGTGACGTCTTCTAAACGCATCATTCTAGTGGCATTTAGCGTACAGTTAGTGACGTCATCTAAACGCATCATTCTAGTGGCATTTAGCGCACAGTTAGTTACGTCATATAAACACATCATTCTAGTGGCATTTAGCGTACAGTTAGTGACGTCATCTAAACGCATCATTCTAGTGGCATTTAGCGCAGTTAGTGTGACGTCTTCTAAACGCATGATTCTAGTGGCATTTAGCGTAGTTAGTGTGACGTCTTCTAAACGCATCATTCTAGTGGCATTTAGCGTACAGTTGTGTGACGTCTTCTAAATGCATGATTCTAGTGGCATTTAGCGTACAGTTAGTGTGACGTCTTCTAAACGCATCATTCTAGTGGCATTTAGCATACAGTTGCATCATTTTTATTATCATAAAAACATGTTTCAGCTTAAAAATAAATCGACACTACATCAGTGAAAAAGATCATTTCCCCCCAAATATTTCAACTAATAAAGAAACATCGTTGGCTACACGTGTATCCTTAATAACAAGATTTATGGTATAGATTTACCGTTATACCTAACATTTGTGCCTACCGTAGGCGCATATTTATTTTCAGACTATTCGGATTAAAAATAATCTCTTAAGCTACAGTTTTGTATACAGTATTAAACAAACCTTAATTCAGAGCGTGGCTGATCGTTACATGAAATCTTATTTTCGCTTTTGAGAGTTTGTAGACCGCAAAAACACAGTTTATTGCTATGGAAAGTTAGTGTTCGTATTATTTCGGAATAATTTGTAGTTGCAATGTTATTTATACGTAAATATGCATTTTAGGGGGCTTTTTTGCGATGTAGTCGCTTTAAGTGAATGATGAAATTATATTTCACTCTTGAACATTGCAGCCCCACTCGTGATAATAATGCCTTCTTTTTTTTTTATTATACAAATTTATTTTAGCTCGATTGCGAAACAAGTTATTTCAACTTATATTAATCACTCTCGAGACCTCATTCCTGATAGAATCCATCGCCACGAGGGAGAGAGAAGAGGCAACGTGGAATTTAAATGCCTTGCCTAAGGGCACAATCGTAACGGCTCCAGCGGGGCTCGAACTCCGGACCTTTCGCACCTGAAGCGAACGCACTACCACTGCGCTATCACGACTTCCACGTCCAATAATGCCTTCAATATTCATACGGTGAAAAATAATTTGATCAAGCACTGAAACAAATATCCTTTATTATATATATAATATACATGTATAAATGTCTCCGTGGTTAGGGCGTCCGCCTACGGAGCGTGATGTTGAAGGTTCGAACCTCGTCGAGGGTTCATTCTGATATGGCCGGTTGGTGAGCTGCCAGCTAGTTAAATAATGATTACCTGGCCATCAAGGATAGGATTTGGGAAGTACTGATGTCCATAATAGGTGTCTCATAAGTCAGAAATGGCTGGCCCTTTCAATAGAGGTGACACTACAATAAACAAACACTTTTACCTATCCAGTTTACCATATTTCTGAACATGCCCTTTTAAGTTCCGAGTACGGTTGTTAGAATAAACAATGCAACAATGTGTGTGTGTTTTACGTTTATTTATCGTCGCTACCAGTTGCCCATATGAGCGACGCCTCCTATAGAGATTAGTCAATTTGGATTTTTAGAGGATAGTGCAATGATACAGACAGAGACCAATTCCAGAGTCTCCTCTGGTTCTTTTACGTGCACGATGTAAAGCACCGACACGAATAATGAATGAATGAATGGTGTTTTACGGCGCATCGACATCTAAGGTCATGTAGCGCGCATTAAAGTTATGTTTATTGTCGAGTGTATGAAATAAAATTCTATATACCGGTAAGTATATGCATTACGTAAAAATTAATACTAAGAAGTTATAAAGACGTAAGATTAATTACAGGTAATATATGAATGAATGATTACTACAAAGGCATGATTAACAATTGATATCACAGCTTATTATAAATCCTATTGCCTTGATAAATGATATGATGGACTCTACTCTGATAGAGTCGAAGAGTTTTTTAATGTTGTCCACATTGTAGTACTGCAACCGGATTGGTTGAAGGTCAACACAGTGTATTAAGATATGCTCCACCGTGTATAGAGTATTGCATGGGATACATTCTGGTGCATCATCTCGTGACAACCGACACGAGACCTCAGGTTTTTTTTAAAACTTTATTTATTTTACAACGATTTTTGACAACTTATATTAATCACTCTCGTTGGCGCGGATGAAAGCGTATAAGTGGTCATTCGTGTGGGAGGAAACCGGAGTACTGGAGAAAACCCACCGGTCCAATCTGGCAACCACCGTACCATCTCACATACTTCCCGGTCCAAGGATCGAACCGGGGTTGCATTGGTGAGAAGCCACGGCGCTAGACCTCAGTTTAACGTCCCATCTGAAAGACTGTTAATTTTATTAGGGTCAGACGGGGGATAAAACCTGCGATCCCTGGATATTACCAGTCCAGCGTGTTACCACCGGACTACAGATGTGTCTGTGATGCAACAATGACTATCAACCTCGAACCTTTTTAATTTGATAAAATGCCTATTTTTACATAAAAACATGTTCAATATTGGCGTTGTACAAATAAATAAAGTCTGCCTCCGTGGTCGAGTGGTTAAGGTCGCTGACTTGTATACCAGGGTTCATTCTAGGTCAGAATTTTTGGGAGAAGTGAGAAAGCGCGTGATCGCTTCCTTAAATGGTGTTCTTTAATATACTTCTGCAAAATAGGGTTAAAATGCACAGTACAACCATTAAATACAACATTTGAATATAAGGAGTGCTTTATAATGGGCCAGTGTATCTTACTAGACACAATTTTGTTTGAAAATCATAAAAACAAATTTTTTTTAGGGAGAAGTGGGGCCCCCAGAGGGCGAAGTCAGGGTACCAAGGGCGACAATTTCGCCCACATCGCCCTCTAAACTGATCCCTGGTATACCACTGTAACCTATCATCACTGATGGTCACAGGTTCAAGCCACGCTCAGGCCGTGTCTGCTTATATGAAAAAGTTGGCAGTTTCTTACGGAGGTTGGTGCACCCAAGTACTGGTTAACCACTGGAGCCTGCCCAGGAAAGGTGTTGTTAGGTAAACTGCCCGTCGGCGATATAGCCCAAAATGGTACTGATACAGGCGTAAAACCCGAACTAACAAACAAATAAATAAAAGTCAAAGAAAATTAATAAAAGACATTTACATCATACTACTTAACAGTTATTAATTAAACTCTGGGATAATTAGAATAAAATACAATATCCTAAAATCAATATAAAATCAATATAAAACTCGGCATAATAATAAATAATAAAATATTACATTCATGACTAAGAACATAAAACAGTATGTTTAAGACTAACTGATGCACTTTTGGTATCTACAGGGTAAAATTAACATCATTTATTTAATTGATCTACTTTCTATCTCAGTCACTGCATTCACTAAAATGGCCGAATATACCTGGCGAAAGCAGTTTGGGTTGCAGGCGCATGTGCGCCGGCGGCCCGTGGATTCTCTCTATGAACGGGATCGAGTCCATGCGTCATCGTCCTTGCAGCAGCAGGTTGCCCGGCGAATTGCGAGTAGCTACCTGGTAAAAGTTTCTTAAACATTTCTAGAGTTTTTGAGTTTCCGATGCTGAGGGGCAACTCATTCCACAGTTTTGGTCCCACAGTACAAAAACGTTTTTCCCTTATTGAATGGCACAACATAGCACCCACTAACAGAATGGGATGATCGTAAGTTCCGTGATGGGGTCTGTTTTTGTTAGAATCTCTGTAAGGTGGTCAGGAGAATTACCAACAGAGCAGTTGTACATAAAAGTTAACATTTTGAATGTAATTCTGGCTTTGATGGGTAACCAATGCAGGTCAAACATAGCTTGCTTAGAGCTGTCAAATGTCCTGCCATTAAGGACTAGTTTTGCACCCATGTTTTGTATACGTTGCAATTTGTTAATCTCGCTATGTGCGATTCCATAGAGTATTATATTACAATAGTCAAGATGACCAGTGACCGCACAAGAGTTTCTGCAGATTCTATAGTGAGATACTTTCGAATATTTTTGATTCTGAAATAGTTTAACGTAGCAGTACACTGTGCACATAAAAGAACAAGAGGAGATTCTGGAATGGGTCTCTGTCGGTATCAATGCACTACCCTCCAAAAATCTAAAATGACTAATCTCTTCAGGATGCGTCGCTCATATGGACAACCGGTAGCGACGATAAATAAACGTAAAACACACACACAATTAAACCACTAGAGGCCTAACCACTACAGGTGCAACAACTAAACCACAACAGGCCCAACAAATAAACCACTAGAGGTCTGATATATAAACCACTAGAGATCCAACAAATAAATCACTAGATCTCGAACATCTAATCACAAACAGTCTGAGAGACCGCCATTAAAAATTGCAACCAGAGAGAAACAAATACTGTACATAATATTGTACATAGTCAAGGGGGAGATAATTACGTGTGCAATATTGCTAATATCTCTCCATATGCCAAATGCATTATGGGATGTAGCCTAACATTGATGACAGTCTTGTAAACAAAAGAGCTCCGGTACCTGGTTTACTAGCATGCTTGGAGAACTATCTACAATTATGGGATCCGGTTATCTACACTATTTACGCTCACCACGGGACTTTAAGATTCCCAGACACCTTTTGACGGCCATTCAACGTTAGAGCAGGAAACCACACGTTCTACAAGACAACGTCACATCGTCGTCTATTGTTTGATTCTTGAAGACAATAACTTTGGTTTTCATATTGCTGATAAAAACTTGATTAAACCTTGGAGAAAGGTGGTTTATCCCACTGAAACGTCTGCACAACTGTTAACCCTTTCCTTCATAGAGATTTAGATTAATATACTATTATATCTCCATACAAACGACAGCCATTTAGCTATCATACAGTGGATAAGTAGTCGCCATATCTATCCCACCTCCATAGATATTACTGGGACTACATAGAGATTTAGGTTAATATACTATTATATCTCCATACAAACGACAGCCATTTAGATATCATGCAGTGGATAAGTAGTCGCCATATCTATCCCACCTCCATAGATATTACTGGGACTACATGAGATTTAGGTTAATATACTATTATATCTCCATACAAACGACAGCTATTTAGCTATCATGCAGTGGATAAGAGTCGCCATATCTATCCCACCTCCATAGATATTACTGGGACTACATGAGATTTAGGTTAATATACTATTATATCTCCATACAATGACAGCCATTTAGCTATCATGCAGTGGATAAGTAGTCGCCATATCTATCCCACCTCCATAGATATTACTGGGACTACATGAGATTTAGGTTAATATACTATTATATCTCCATACAAACGACAGCCATTTAGCTATCATGCAGTGGATAAGTAGTCGCCATATCTATCCCACCTTCATAGATATTACTGGGACTACATGATATTCTGGCCTTTATTATGATCATTGGTTTGGCTACTACATTGTCTATGTATGTCGTATTGGTAATGGCGTCAAGAGGTGCTTCTATGAGTATGGGTTAAAGAGTATTTTATATATCACATCTGAGACGAGATCATTTAGAACAATTACATGTAAAAACAAAACATAACTTTAATGTCAGAAAGAATACAGTACAAGAAATTTCATCCAGGTTTATGAATATGAAATTAGGTGCTACCTACATGTATTGCTGGGGACACCTTATAGTCAATACCACCCCTCCTGACAAACTACCTACCTACTCTTCCTATCAAACTGTCTACAAACTAGCCCCCCAACCCCACATGAATGACACACCGCCTCTTTTACTACATTCTCAGCCAAATCTCCACCACCACTCTTGACCACCTACATGTAGCTGTCCGTTCACCTATACTAGCTCCCACACCCCTTTCTTAATTTAGTTATCTTACTGCTAACATCGCTATATTATCAATAGTGTTGTCAACACTTTTGTCATCTATCAATTTAGCTATGTCACTTTAAATCTTAGTTTCTTTCTTGTTCTAAACTGACAGCTATCGCTCTCAATACTTCTTTATTTTTTTCAGATTATTGTCCATGGTCTTGGAGCTTTCTTTTATCCATTTAGTTATGTTTTTCTTAAATTCAATGTTCTTCGCACCATCACTTGTTTGTATGAAATCACTAGTGTTCTCTTTTGCCCTATGTTGCTCAACTTGCTGTCTTTTGTCTAACTGGTTGAACTGTCTGTGAGTTTTAAAGCCTTCATTTTTATTTCTGTGATTAAATGTTGGATTTCTATTGTTTTCTTTAACTCTGTGTCTTACAAATTGTTTGGTCTGATCAGTTTTGATGTGATCCTCTCTTATGCTATCATTGTGTTCTCTAGTTTGATGAGCAATGTCTTCAATCACTATTGCACCACCTTTTGGCATATACTCTCCTTCATTTGTTTTAATTGAACTATTTTCAGACAAGTTAACATGCTGATCAAGTTTCATGTTACCATCCTCCTCCCTATGTACATTTATTTCTAGATTGTCTTCAAATTCGTCGTAAAAGATCTTGTTATCATCAGAATCACCAACAGTAATTCCTTCATCAGATTCATCTTCTTCATCAATGCCTTCAGCGTTTAAACTTGATATATCTGTTAACAACGCAACATATTCTGGATCCTCAAGTCCTATTTGTTTCATTTTCTTTTCTTCTTGTTTTAAGCTTTCCTTATCTTCACGATATTCTTTTAATATTTTGCTAAATTCTCCATTTGTTTTTGGTTTCTGTTTCTCTGCAATGGCCGCCTGGGTAAGGAGAAGTTGGTTGATGCCCGGCTGAGGCAGACTTCGGGAACCAGCAGCGTTTTTCATTAACCCAAGCTTCTTACTCTCCACAATCAACCTGGTAAGAACAAGGACAACATGAAGTATTGCGATGTACAGTTGGATTCTTAAAAAAAATTCACATTATTCAAAGTAATCATGCGTTCTTGGACGGAGAAGATAGACCACAATATGATTTCGCTTCTGAATTGTTTGGTATGCCTGTTTACTTGAACCCTTTTCCACATAGAAATGATTCTCGGTGTCATTAACAATACCACTTAACACATACATTGACACATTAACCCTTTCAACCCCACAGGCCTCTAAATAGGCTTATGAAAAGTGTAGATCCAGATGAGCCGGCTCGTAATGAGCCGTCTCATCAGGATCTGCACTTTTTTGCCAGTAATAATTATTACTATTTTTAGATAAAATTACCCATTTTGATAAATGAACTGGTCCAAATGTAATTTTCTTATTAATTTATTGGTCTAAAAATAGCATGCACCAGTCCATGTCAGTTACTTGGGGTTGAATGGGTTAACAGCCATTAACAATACCACTTAACACATACATTGACACATTTAACAGTCATGCAAAACAATGAATAATAAATTAAATAAAGATCAGAATATCATGGTGAATATAACAAACCAGATTCTCAGTAATCTATATGGAGGAGCTCATCCCAAGTCAGATCAGAATTTTTGGTGTGCGGTTGCGTCCTTATTATATAACAAATTTCACGAAAAAATAAGAGTTAAAATAAAACATTATGAAAATTAAATAAAACATTATGAAAATTAAATAAAACATTTAAATAAAACATTATGAAAATTAAATAAAACATGAAAATTAAATAAAACATTATGAAAATTAAATAAAACATTTGAATAGGAATGATTTTACAATGGCCAAAATTTACTTTTTTTTTTTTTTGCATGAAAATTGTAAAAAAGAAAAATTCTATTGTTTGAAAAATTTGTTTGTTTTATGGAGAAGGGGCGAAGTCAGAATCCGATGGGTGACTATTTCGTACATGTCTTCCTCCCTCTAGAATGAACCGTGACTGGAGGTGTAGAGAAGCTGACTATATCCATTGCTTATGATCATGTATATCTGGAGTTGGAGCAGCCAGGCCTCGACAAATGTTTAATTTCTTACTCATCCTACTGGGCGAGTGATGCCACTGTCCCACTCATCCAGATTGGACTATCACTCGTCCCATGTATTTTAGGAAAATTAAAAATCGTCAGAATTGCACTTTAATTTATTAATAAATGCAATTATGTGGAAGCATAAACACATTAAAATATCCTCGGTGATTTCCCATTATCACGCCTGGTAATCATTCCGAAGAAAGTAAAACGGATATTATTTTATTCCTTCGATTTGTATTGGATATTTAGCTGAAATTTTCACTCGTCCGACTGGGCAAGCGACTTGGAATTTCTACTCGTCCAGATCGAAAAGTCACTCGTAAATACGAGCGGACGAGTGGATTTGTCGAGCCCTGAGCAGCGTATATGTAGCCGTCTGTACAAGGGTTAAGACAAAGAGTTGCTATTCAATTAATAAAAGACTTCTTATTAGCTTGAAAATTAGATACACCAGTTCCATATTCAGATTAATCAGACCACACTCGCAGATAGTCCATACCAATCACCGGATTTCTGGATCAAGATGAACAACACTCGTCTCATTCTGCTTCAACAGAATCACTGTCACCTGTATTCCGGATCAACCGGCATGCCCTCACCTGTATTCTGGATCAACTGAACAACCCTCACCCGAATTATGGTTCACCCTCACCTGTATTCCAGATCAACCGGACCACCCCTGTATTCCGGATCACACTCACCTGTATTCTGGATCAACCGGACCACCCTCACCTGTATTCTGGATCAACCGGACCACCCTCACCTGTATTCTGGATCAAACAGACCACCCTCACCTGTATTCCGGATCAACCAGACCACCCTCACCTGTATTCCGGATCAACCAGACCACCCTCACCTGTATTCCGGATCAACCAACCACCCTCACCTGTATTCTGGATCAACCAGACCACCCTCACCTGTATTCCGGATCAACCAGACCACCCTCACCTGTATTCCGAATCAACCAGACCACCCTCACCTGAATTCCAGATCACCCTCACCTGTATTCGGGATCAACCGGACCACCCTCACCTGTATTCCGAATCAACCGGACCACCCTCACCTGTATTCCGGATCAACTGGACCACCCTCACCTGTATTCCGGATCAACCGACCACCCTCTCCTGTAGTCCGGATCAATCCACCCTCACCTGTATTCCGGATCAACTAGACCGCCCTCACTTGTATTCCAGATCAATCGGACCACCCTCACATGTATTCCGGATCAATCGGACTGCCCTCACCTGTATTCCGTATCAATCGGACCACCTTCACCTGTATTCTGGATCAACTAGACCGCCCTCACCTGTATTCCGGATCAACCCTCACATGTATTCCAGATCACCCTCACCAGTATTTCGGATCAACCGGACCACCCTCACCTGTATTCCGAATCAACAGGACCACCCTCACCTGTATTCCGGATCAACCGGACCACCCTCACCTGTATTCCGGATCAACCAGACCACCCTCTCCTGTAGTCTGGATCAATCGGACCACCTTCACCTGTATTCTGGATCAACTAGACCGCCCTCACCTGTATTCCGGATCAACCGGACCACCCTCACATGTATTCCAGATCACCCTCACCAGTATTCCGGATCAACCGGACCACCCTCACCTGTAATCTGGATCAACCGGACCACCCTCACCTGTATTCCAGATCACCCTCATCTGTATTCCTGATCAACCGGACCACCCTCACCTGTATTCCGGATCACCCTCACCTGTATTCCGGATCAACCGTACCACCCTCACCTGTATTCCGGATCAACCAACCACCCTCAGCTGTATTCTGGATCAACCAGACCACCCTCACCTGTATTCCGGATCAACCAGACCACCCTCACCTGTATTCCGAATCAACCAGACCACCCTCACCTGAATTCCAGATCACCCTCACCTGTATTCGGATCAACCGGACCACCCTCACCTGTATTCCGAATCAACCGGACCACCCTCACCTGTATTCCGGATCAACTGGACCACCCTCACCTGTATTCCGAATCAACCGGACCACCCTCACCTGTATTCTGGATCAACCAGACCACCCTCTCCTGTAGTCCGGATCAATCTGACCACCCTCACCTGTATTCCGGATCAACTAGACCGCCCTCACTTGTATTCCAGATCAATCGGACCACCCTAACATGTATTCCGGATCAATCGGACTGCCCTCACCTGTATTCCGTATCAATCGGACCACCTTCACCTGTATTCTGGATCAACTAGACCGCCCTCACCTGTATTCCGGATCAACCGGACCACCCTCACATGTATTCCAGATCACCCTCACCAGTATTCCGGATCAACCGGACCACCCTCACCTGTATTCCGAATCAACCGGACCACCCTCACCTGTATTCCGGATCACCCTCACCTGTATTCCTGATCAACCGGACCACCCTCACCTGTATTCCGGATCACCCTCACCTGCATTCCGGATCAACCGTACCACCCTCACCTGTATTCCGGATCAACCTCACCTGTATTCCGGATCAATCGGACCGCCCTCAACGAAGTTCTGCTTCTCTTGTTTTAGTCTCAGCCAGTTTCTGTACACACTCCGATCATGACGAAATATATGTGCCTCATCTATGGGTAAGTTTTTTCTCTTCAGTATGTGGATTATCACGTCTCGGGAAGCCGGGAAACTCTGCGCCAACATGTCAGGGGTCCAATATATAGGATCCTGTTGGCTGAGGTATTTTATCTGAGATCGTGCAGCGAACGTCAACAGATTGGGTTGTTTGGACTCGTAAAAGGACTTTTCTTTCTTCTTGATAATCTTATGCTTGACAAATCGCCTCATCTGTGCCTCAAGCTCCCTGGAAAAATAAATATAAAATACAGTACATTTCAGTTCACCGTCTTAAATGTTTAATTTACAAATTTATTTTTGTATGATTGCGAAACAAGTTCTTACAACATTAGATTAGTTTGATCCTCGGACCGGTATGCGAGATGGTACGGTGGTTGCCAGATACGACAGGTGGGTTTTCTCCAGGTACTCCGGTTTCCTTCCACACGAATGACCACATATACGCTTACATCCGTGTCAATGAGAGTGATTAATATATAAGTTGTTAGAACTTCGCAATCATTGTAAAATAAAAATAAGTTTAAACTTTAGTTTTAGAATTTAATGGCTCCCGAGACCTGCGTGTGGATTGATATTAACGGAAGATAGATTGATACACCTCATTCCTGATGGAATTCCTCGCCATAAGGGAGAGAGAAGAGGCAATGTGGACATAATTGTCTTGCCAAAGGACACCATTCACGATTCAAACCTCGTGATTAATACATGAATGTGTACGTGAACATCACATCCATTATCTTATCTATCTCTGAATACTGCCAACTCCTCTTGCACGTTTTATTTGCAGGTCAATCTGTTGTGGCGAAGAGTAGACCACCCACATTTCTTTGGTCCTATATACATGTATAAGACCTCTACATAAATTTATTTCGATCTGTTATTATAAAATGCCTTGATAGTAAAATGTTACATTTTT
Source organism: Archivesica marissinica (assembly GCA_014843695.1). Lineage (NCBI taxonomy): Eukaryota > Metazoa > Mollusca > Bivalvia > Venerida > Vesicomyidae > Archivesica > Archivesica marissinica. Next base: position 36,143,025 of record CM026399.1, read on the forward strand.
CAAGTCTAAATATTTGAACTAGGTGAGAACCAGTAGTGGACATAAACCTCCATAAGCGACTGACGACTTTCTGACATATCACCATTTATCCCTGGTAGGTAGCGAACCTCCAACCCTGGTGATACATGTAGCAGTGAAAGGCAAGATCTAACAACGAGCTAAACCACTCGGCTATGGAAGTTTCATTACTACACGGAAACTCTGTCATGACTGCATAAAGCCGCTATGGTGTGTAAGCCGTTATGGTGTGTAAGCCACCGCTATGGTGTGTAAGCTGCCGCTATGGTGTGTAAGCCGCCGCTATGGTGTGTGTAAGCCACCGCTATGGTGTGTAAGCCACCGCTATGATGTGTAAGCCACCGCTATGGTGTGTAAGCCACCGCTATGATGTGTAAGCCACCGCTATGGTGTGTAAGCTGCCGCTATGGTGTGTAAGCCGCCGCTATGGTGTGTAAGCTGCCGCTATGGTGTGTAAGCCACCGCTATGGTGTGTAAGCTGCCGCTATGGTGTGTAAGCCACCGCTATGGTGTGTAAGCCACCGCTATGGTGTAAGCCGCCGCTATGGTGTGTAAGCCGTTATGGTGTGTAAGCCACCGCTATAGTGTGTAAGCCGCCGCTATGGTGTGTAAGCCACCGTTATGGTGTGTAAGCGCCGCTAGAGTGTTTAAGCCGCTATGGTGTGTCCTATGGTGACAAATCCATTAAGGAATACTTCTACCTCCATCTAAAATTTACCTTTGTGTTGATTGTCTCTTTCTTGTTACATGTTGTTTGTTCGCTCTCTCTGACGGGCGGTTAATTTTTCCTTCAAGTCTGTCCTCCATGAAAACATCTTCAAGGTCCAGTTCTTCAGAGTCACCAGAGCGTGCAATCCTACTAGCTAGGGTCCTGTGACACTGATTGAAAGCTCGCAATAAAATGACAGAGCCAAAAACACGATTTATTCTTAAACTTTGCAGAATGTACAGTGCCATTCTGATTCTTCATGTATTTCTGACTGGTAGTATTATTTACCAGTAGATGGAAATCTAAACAGCTGGAAAAACCTGATACAGTCTAAAAACATGTCAGCCCCCATGATGAAATTTGTGGAAATCTTTCAGAACTTTTCATGAAATTGGTAAGGTTATATATTTTTTTCTGATAGTAGTGTTCATAGAAACAACTAAAAGTTAGAACTACTACTGCACTGGTTGCTATATGCAAGGTAGCGGTTCAAATATTTCGCATTTCTACAAATGTAACGTCTTTTCGCGACCTCAAAATTATTTTTAGGTCAGACACTACTATTGAAATCTGAATATGTCTCAAATTACGACATATTATCACATTATAGCGACCGCAAATAAGTTTGCAACAAAATAACACTGTAATTTTCAGCAGACTTGTATTTGAAACAGGTCTGAAAATGACGTTTGACTGTTTGGCGTCTGTGGTCCAGTGGTAGAGCGTCGGATTTGGAATCGAGCTGTCCCGGGTTCGATACTCAGTCAGGCCACGTATGTAGTGTCATTGAGCAAGGCACCTCACACACATTGCTTAGTACTGGTATACCACTTAGGTCAGCTAAGCCTGCCCAGGAAAACATGTCTAGCTCCCCGCAAGGGGTTTGACATTAACAGATTAAATCATTAATGGAAGCAAAGAGCAAGAGCAATTAACATTTTATACTGGTCATTATATGTGGTTTTGCGCCGAGCATAGATTCCACCACTCTAGATTACTTCAAGCGACTTCCTGTCAAATATAATTTGAGACGTCCAAGCATATAATTTATCTGATGGTGCCATACAGTTGTCAAAGATCATTACACCAAGGTGCTTATGAAAATCATTAAAATATGGTTAAATCCTTGTTGATTCCATGTTTACTATGTGCATTGACACACACGTACATGTTTAATCATATTTTATTGCATTCATTCTATATATACAATGTACAGAATAAAACAAATGAACACACTTGTATAATTATGCATAGTATATACGATTTATGTCATTGTTGTGCACAAGAATTGTCAATAAATGTTGAAGCAAATGGGTTGGGCCACAAGTTTTAACAACATTAGTTATGGCCCTCCTCCCCAACACGTACATGTAGTTAAAGAAACAAAAAATCCCATTGCACAATGCCTACAACAACCAATATTAATTGCCAGTAACCTCAATGGATGAAGGCTTTCAATTGTCTGTTCATCCATTGATTATGGTTGGTAAATTGCAGCCCTGTGTATGGAAATACATGTACACTAGTGTATGACTGTCTTCGAAATTAGCCACCGGAGTCCCTCAAATTTTGTGTCCGTCCACTGAAAATTACAATTTAAGTGGACCGATAGTCCAGTAACCAATGAATACCCACCTTGTATAATTATAGAATTACAAACTAACTACTAATGCCTGGCGATGACTCACCTTCCTGGGAAATAACCAGCAATAATAGTTATTCATGAGAGATAGAAACTTGAAAATGAAATGAAATTTAAACTTCTTTGTCTACAATGTTCATATCATTGATTCCTTTAAAAGGAGAATAAGACAAGATGGAATCAAGTTAACAGTCTTTCAGAGGTCTCGTGTCGGTGCACTACATCGTGCATGTAAAAGAACCAGAGGAAACTCTGGAATGGGTCTCTGTCTGTATCATTGCACTATCTTCCACAAATCTAAAACGACTAATCTCTTCAGGAGGCGTTGCTCATATGGGCAACCGGTAGCGACGATAAAACACACATACACACGATGGATTTGTTTTATGATTAAGTTTCACATAGAATATCTGGTCTAATAAAATCTTATTCAGTCCAGTAAACTTTACAGTTTTATTGGACCGAATGTCTGTTGCTTGACTTGAAGACTGGTATGAGGTTCCGTCTCTTTGGGGGAAGTTGTTAATCACTGATAGTATTAACTACTCCTGTATTCTTTCAGATAGTAACTGACCTCGTGACATTATGAAGAATCTGAAACTGGCAACCAGCCTTCATACAAAGGTTGAGGATGTGACTGGTTGCCGGTGTATAGACATCAACTTTGATAATGGTACTGTGTATTGTGCTGCAGACCACCAGTTGATAGAGTTTGATCCTGTATCTGGAGAGGTAAGTTTAGTTTATACAGATTTATTTTAGCTCGATTGCGAAACAAGTTCTTTCAACTTATATTAATCACTCTCGAGACCTCATTCCTAATGGAATCCATCGCCGCGAGGGAGAGAGAAGAGGCAATGTGGAATTTAAATGCATTGCCTAAGGGCACAATCGGAAAGGCTCCAGTGGGGCTCGAACTCTGGACCTTTCGCACCTGAAGCAAACGCGCATCCACTGCGCTATCACAACTTCCACATAGAGAGGTAAGTATCGCCAGAAGAAATGAGAAACGCCCCTCCCCAACCTTCTAATAAATATGTCAAATTCTCCTAGCTCCGATTCGGTTGTCAACTCCTTTTTGCCCATTATTTGTTGTGAAGTACATGACATTTTCGTATAGTGGATGACAAGATAAGGAAGAAGTGTAGTACTGTTTCTAATATTACTGTAATTAAAGATTGAAATACAAATCTTTAAGAAATAACCCATGGGACCGTGCTCCAGATAGTGCTTACCCGGGGTCTTCCTCCACCAATAATAGCTGAAGTCGCCATATGACTTAAGCTGTTGTTGCGACTTTAACCCATTCAACCCCAAGTAAATGACATGGACTGGTGCATGATATTTTCAGACCAATAAATTAATAAGAAAATTACATTTGGACCAGTTCATTGATCATAATGGGTAATTTTTGTCTAAAGATAGTAATATTACTGGCGAAAAGTGCACATCCTGATGAGACGGCTCGTTACGAGCCAGCTCATCTGGATCTACACTTTTTGTAAGCCTATTTAGAGGCCTGTAGTGTTGAAAGGGTTAAAGATTACAGAATGGCAAAGATATTTAAGTTATTTGTTGGAAAGAGGCCATTGATGATTTGTAAAGAAATATGTGCTGTGTTCAGGTTTTTAGTTTCCAATTCAGTAATGACTACGGTATTTATATACATAGCAATTGTGCAAAATGCGTTTCCTTTGTTTAGATTAGAGGGAAGCTAGATTTGAGCGATGTGGCCGATCAGAAGGCTGATTCTAAGTTTATAGCTATAAAACATCTCTCGGAGGAGTTTTCTGTTTGTGCTGCTACAAATAGCGGAGACCTACTACTGTGGAATGTGCTCACGTATGAGGTATAAACGTAATATAACAACGCGTATACCATCTTAGCTCTATAAAACCATCTACTCTGCTAATAAAATCTATTCCACTGAAACCATGTACTCTGCTAATAAAATCTATTCCACTGAAACCATCTACTCTGCTAATAAAATCTATTCCACTGAAACCATCTACTCTGCTAATAACATATATTCCACTGAAACCATCTACTCTGCTAATAACATATATTCCACTGAAACCATCTACTCTGCTAATACCATCTATTCCACTGAAACCATCTACTCTGCTAATAAAATCTATTCCACTGAAACCATCTACTCTGCTAATAAAATCTATTCCACTGAAACCATCTACTCTGCTAATACCATCTATTCCACTGAAACCATCTACTCTGCTAATACCATCTACTCTGCTAATACCATCTACTCTGCTAAAACCATCTATTCCACTGAAACCATCTACTCTGCTAATACCATCTACTCTGCTAATACCATCTACTCTGCTAATACCATCTATTCCACTGAAACCATCTACTCTGCTAATACCATCTACTCCACTGAAACCGTCTATTCCACTGAAACCATCTACTCTGCTAATACCATCTACTCTGCTAATACCATCTATTCCACTGACACCATCTACTCTGCTAATACCATCTACTCTGCTAATACCATCTACTCTGCTAAAACCATCTATTCCACTGAAACCATCTACTCTGCTAATACCATCTACTCTGCTAATACCATCTACTCTGCTAATACCATCTATTCCACTGAAACCATCTACTCTGCTAATACCATCTATTCCACTGAAACCGTCTATTCCACTGAAACCATCTACTCTGCTAATACCATCTACTCTGCTAATACCATCTATTCCACTGACACCATCTACTCTGCTAATACCATCTACTCTGCTAATACCATCTACTCTGCTAAAACCATCTATTCCACTGAAACCATCTACTCTGCTAATACCATCTACTCTGCTAATACCATCTACTCTGCTAATACCATCTATTCCACTGAAACCATCTACTCTGCTAATACCATCTATTCCACTGAAACCGTCTATTCCACTGAAACCATCTACTCTGCTAATACCATCTACTCTGCTAATACCATCTATTCCACTGACACCATCTACTCTGCTAATAACATCTATTCCACTAAAACCGTCTATTTACTAAAAGTTCTAAAACCATCTATTTACTAAAACCGTCTATTCTACAAACACTGCCGACTCTGCTAAACCTGTCTACACTGTTCCATTCTACTCTGCTGATGGAAACTAGTGATTTTTTAATACTGGTAATCATAATGAGTACAAATTGTATGTATTGAATGTACCGGTATGCATTCTATAAATATATATACGCGTATATGTATGGAGAACGGATGTGTTGCACAGTCGATTCACCAGCAAGTGAAGATCGGTTGCAGTTAGTACAATCGATTTTTGTTTTTTATTTGACAATTTGTTGTATCGTTACCGTCTCCGTGGCCTAGTGGTTAAGGCATCCACCTACGAAGCGGGAGGTCAAAGCTTCGAACCTCGTCTGGGGTTAGTGCTGATATGGCCGGTTGGTGAGCCATCAGCTAGTTAAATAATGGTTGCCGATTGACTACCAGCCTGGTGCCAGGCATACAAGCATAGGATTCGGGAAGTACTGATGTTCATAAAAAGAGGTGTCTCGTAAGTCAGAAATGGCTGGCCCTTTAAATAAGGGTGACACTATAATAAACAAACACTTTACATTTACTTTTAACACTTTGTACCGGATTACATAGCATGTCTTGTGTCAGTTTCCCTTTACTTGCAATTGTATTCTTTAAATGCTTTTTATTACTAGGTGGAGTGTGTTGGTAGTGTAGAGTCGGGGTTCACAGCCATGGCATGGAGTCCAGAACAGGAACTACTGATTCTAACAACAGGTTAAACCACGCAAGTTTGAATTGATTGGGAATGATTTGATTTTGGTGTACAAAGTCTTGGCAAACAGCTTAGGTCATATACAAAGACGGATCTGTAGTCCAGTGGTAACACGACGGAATGGTAATCCAGGGATCGCAGGTTCGATCCCCCGTCTGACCCTAATAAAATTAACAGTCTTTCAGATGAGACGTTAAACCGAGGTCTCGTGTCGGTGCTTTACACTGTGCACGTAAAAGAACCAGAGGAGACTCTAGAATGGGTCTCTGTCTGTATCATTGCACTATCCTCCAAATCTAAAATGACTTATCTCTTCAGGAGGCGTCGCTCATATGGGCAACCGGTAGCGACGATAAATAAACGTAAAACACATAGGTGATATAGTGACTCTGGAGATACTATTGATGGAGTAAGACCCACCCTGGGTGCCCCTCCGAGCACGGACGTGCACCTGGGGAGAACCATCGCCCTTCCTCAAGCCAGCTGGATAGCTTCCTCAGTCATTTGAAAGAATTCAAACCTACAGGAGTGGCGGGGGTGGGGGGCAAGTGAATTGACTTCAACGACCGTATCCACTCGGCCACTGAGGCTGAAGACTTATTAACGCCATAAATGTTCAAAATAACCGTCACAATTTCTAAGAATGTTGTTACTATGTAATTGGACTCGTTGCAAAACCACTTTTACCCCAAGTGTTTCGGTAAAGATGTCCAACAGATTTTAATATTTTTTAATGTACTGGAAATACATAATTTTATTTTGTTTGTGGTAATTTTCATAGCTCCATTTCTCTGTGATAGCAAAGAAATTAATGACATCAAATCACATTTAGATTCCTTTTAACTCTTTACTCCATAGATACGCGTAGGAATGTGTATCTATGGAGTAAAGACTTAATCCATTTTACATAACGTTCCGTCTGATCAGGCTCTATGCTGTTTGCTTTTCAGATGATCTTGCTAAGACACATGGTATGTAGCAAACAACATAGATCCTGATCAGCATGCAGCATCACGCTGCGGCTGATCTGGATCTATGTTGTTTGCAAAAGCCTTTAAATGTATCCAGAATGCAATGGGTTAATAAGATTTCTGGCACACAAATACAGAACACCCGCACACCAGTCCCGCACACCGGTCCCGCACACCGTTCTATTTCCATCTTTGTGACCAGGAATATGATGTAGCTCCCACTTCTCACCAATGCAACCCAGGTTTGAACCTCGGAACTGGAAAGTATGTGAGAATGGTTCACACGTCTGCTGGAATCAATATTATGTTCCATATATTCTATATATACTGAGTCAAAAAAGAAACGATACCTGGTGTTTATGTGTCTATAATTTCAACATTTATTAAGAAAATTCTTTGAAAATCATAAGATGATAGTCCAACATGTTTGAAAGAGGAGCACATAAAGCATAATGAGCCTCCGAAACTGTCTGCTGCGTGATGACGTAATTCGTCGGACAGGGGTCTAATGGAGTTTTCACACAGACGTCAATACCGAGTATGGGCACCATTTGCGTCTCTCACTGCAATGCACCGCCGTCGCATCGAACGGAAGAGTGTCTGAATCTCTTGCTGGTCAATATTTGTCCACTCCTGACGCAAAACATCCCTCAGTTGGTTTAACGTTACCGGCTGACGTCGCCTGACGCGGCGGTCTAACGTATCCCACAACTGTTCTATGGGTGACAAGTCTGGTGACAAAGCAGGCCATGGCAGGGTTTCAATATTGTTCTACTCCAATAATGTGGTGGAAATCCGAGCAGTATGACACCTGGCGTTGTCCTGTTGGAACAGTGTGACGTTTCTGTTGGCATTAAAGAACGGCACAACAACTGGCGCAAGGATCTCATTACAGTACCGCTGGGCGTTTAGGTTACCGTCCACCACTAACAGTTCAGTGCGACTGCTGAAGGTGATACCGCCCCACGCCATAACGCTTCCGCCCCCGAACAGATCGACCTGACGTACACATGCGTCGGCGTAACGTTCACCGCGTCTGCGATATACCCGCTCTCTGCCATCCGCTCGACGCAAACAGAACCGCGATTCATCGCTAAACATCACCGAATTCCACTGTAACCGAGTCCAGCGAGCACGTTCCGTCGTCCATTCCCGCCATACGTCACGGTGACGTCGTGTCAGGATGGGTCCAACGTATGGCCGATAGGCACGAATGTCACGTTCACCGAGCTGGTTCCTGACTGTTTGTGCACTGATGCGATTGTTGGTCATCCTAGAAGTAACGGTAGCTGTGTGCGTAGCAGGTAGGAACCGGTCACGTAAATGTGACGTCCGAATGTGACGGTCCTGTTCACGCGTCGTCACACGTTGTCGACCAGATCTTGGACGGTCGTCCACCGATCCATGTGTTCGATAACGTCGAAGTAGACGTGTTATTGTGATCCGCATAACCCCGTCTCAATTTGCGACGTCACGCTGGCGTAAACCGCCGTCAATCATGCCAATGGCACGCATTCTCTGATTGCGGTTTAGCCTAGGCATTTTGTTAGAGATAACAATGGGTATGTAAGGTGTTTTTCCTCGATGATAATGCAATACCAGTACAATAAACCGGTTTTCCGATTTGTACATGTGTAGGAAGTTGTCTTTGTTGAGGAGCACGTGCAAATCGGAAATTCGGCGTTCCAGGATTATCGGGTGTTTATTTACCTGTGTTTATGGTTGGCTGACGTTGCAATAAGATACCCGGTACTGATACGTAATAATATATTAAACCTTTCTATGGTTTTATCCGTTTTACGTCATTTTTAGTTTGGTATCGTTTCTTTTTTGACTCAGTATATATATATGAATCACATTTCGTTTTTCGGTGAGGATTATATCATATGTGGGACATGTGTATAAAGTATGAAATCTAAACAACTGTTTCTAAAATAAATGTTTATTTAAGAAATAATAAGTATCAACCGTGGTATATCACAGAATAACCCGAGTTTGAAGTTCTTATGCGTAGAAATATATCACGAAGGCCGAACTACCACGGTTGATACTTATTATTTCGATTCTAACACGACTTACTTCTAATAATTTTAGGAGTATTTTCTTCAAACGCCGCTGCATTTGGCTTTCGAAATTTCCTCCCGCATAAGGGGTGATGACGTTATTTTTTATGGAAAATATCAATCTAGTGCATAAATGAACAAAAGTTGTAACTGATCAATAATTTTATTTATTTTGTCAAATAAAACTGTACAGAATAGTAACTGAAACGTTACTTAACAGAAAAACAAGATGGACAAGAGATTATCTGATTCTAAAAATAGCTCACTTCCGTAAATTCCAATGGTATTTTTTACAAACATCAGGTGACTTTCATTCATAAAACTTTACACGCATTGTATAAATGACGTAGCCAAAACACGGTGCGCGTGCAGCATAGTTCAAGGTAGGTATATTGCAGAATAACCCGAGATTGGTTTTACTCTACACTTATGTATGTTATTAGCTGGGTCGTGTTAGAATATTTAATAATTATGTATAATATGCTATGTAAAATATATATTTTGAAAATAAAAACAACTTATATTAATCACTCTCGAGACCTCATTCCTTATGGAATCCATCGCCACGAGGGAGAGAGAAGAGACAATGTGGGATTTATATGCCTTGCCTAAGGGCACAATCGTAACGACTCCAGTGGGGCTTGAACTCCAGGACCTTTCGCATCGGAAGCAAACGCTATCACGACTTCCACAATAAAAAAATAAGATTGTTGCTAGGTCCTCACTTAGTCCTATAACTACTATCTACTTGTCCACCTCCGTGGTTGAGTGGTTATGGTCGCTGACTTGTATACCACTGTAACCTATCATCACTGATGGTCACGGGTTCGAGCCCCGCTCAGACCGTGTCTCATTTATATGAAAAAGTTGGCAGTTTCTTACGGAGGTTGGTGCACCCAAGTACTGGTTAACCGCTGGAGCCTGCCCAGGAAAGGTGTTGTTAGGTAAACTGCCCGCCGGCGATATAGCCCAAAATGGTGCTGATGCAGGCGTAAAATCCGAAATATAACATATAACTATCTACCTATATCTTCACTCATTATAACTCTTAAGAACACTTTCAATCATATTATAATGTTTTTTAACTGTACATATACATGGGTAATACAGTTTGAGTTATAATAGAGTGTTTGTATGTCTGTGAATACTGTAATGTACTGTACATTCATGTAATAATGATGGAAATAAACATATTAGAAAAATGAAGATTGTAGCTGGGTGAACAACAATCTTGCTCGCTAAATAAAACCCTTTATATCCAGTGTGTTAAACGTACATATTTCAGGTGCGGACACGTTGATCATGATGACCCGAGAGTATGATCCTGTAACGGAATGCAATCTACATCCGGACAAGTCTGGAGAAGGTAATTGGATTAGCACTGTACACACAAAAGTACAAAACGTAGAGAGCCCCGCTCAGGTCGTGTTTCATTTATATGAAAAAGTTGGCAGTTTCTTACGGAGGTTGGTGCACCCAAGTACTGGTTAACCGCTGGAGCCTGCCCAGGAAAGGTGTTGTTAGGTAAACTGCCCACCGGTGATATAGCCGAAAATGGTGCTGATGCATGCGTAAAACCCGAAATATAACATAACTGCTGGAGCCTGCCCAGGAAAGGTGTTAGGTAAACTGCCCACCGGCGATATAGCCGAAAATGGTGCTGATGCATGCGTAAAACCCGAAATATAACATAACATAACTGCTGGAGCCTGCCCAGGAAAGGTGTTAGGTAAACTGCCCACCGGCGATATAGCCGAAAATGGTGCTGATGCATGCGTAAAACCCGAAATATAACATAACATAGCAAAACGTAGTTGTTATAAAAGATAAACATATTGTGGGACATATGCAAATAAACTAGTGGACAGAATGTGATGAAAACTTCACCAGAATTTGTTAATATATTAAGTGTAAGCTTAATTTATTTTTACAATGATTGCGAAACAAGTTCTAACTTATATTAATCACTCTCGTTGGCGCGGATGAAAGCGTATATGTGGTTATTCATGTGGGAGTTGAAAGTTAGTGTTTGAATGTATTCAGAAGAATGTGTAGTAGCTATGCATTTATACGTGAAAAATATATTTTATTTGCTTTTTGCAATGTAACTGTGAGAAATGGATTACAATGGGTGAGCAGTAATCAGGATATAGATTTATTGGCCAGCGGAAGTTTGTTCAACATTCTTAGAATTATTTGTGTATTGTAGCGGAGTTTGTACAGGTCGGTTGGGGAAAGAAGGAGACCCAGTTCCATGGTTCAGTTGGCAAACAGGCAGCACACGTTAAACCTGAGGTGAATAATGTATACATTTCTAATTGGCAGTCACAATATATACTCGTTTCCAGCACAGTTACGGTTAGATGAAATATTCCTGTAGCGGAGTTTGTACAGGTCGATTAGCAAGCAGTACATGTTAAACCCGAGGTGAATAATGTATACATTTCTAATTGGCAGTCATAATCATTGGTGCTTTTCCCCCCCCCCCCCCCAGAATTGAATAAATTGCGTTGCGTAAGTTTGGAGCGTCCAAGAGTTCCGTTAAATTAAAACACTATGATGACAATTATTTACAAAAACAGGATGAATTAATTTTGTTAGGTTTAATATTTTGCTGCACGTGTGTGGATCACATAGCGTGTGTGTTTTACGTTTATTTATCATCTACCGGTTGCGCATATGAGCGATGCCTCCTGAAGAGATTAGTCATTTTAGATTTTTGGACGATAAATAAACGTGAAACACACACATAACTTCATATAGTGTGAAAATACTTGGTCACGAGTCCAAATTGAAAGCTCACTGACATTGTATGTGATGATTTACCTCTCGTTACAATATCTAGTACTAAACCTATCCACCTGTCCAACATTTCAGAGTGTGAAACACACACATAACTTCATATTGATCACAAGTCCAAATTAATAGCTCACTGACATTGTTGTATGTGATGATTTATCTCTCGTTACAACATCCACCTGTCCAACATTTCAGAGTGTGAAACACACACATAACTTCATATTGGTCACAAGTCCAAATTAATAGCTCACTGACATTGTTGTATGTGATGATTTATCTCTCGTTACAATATCCACCTGTCCAACATTTCAGAGTGTGAAGGCAGCACAAGATTGGGACGATCGTGTTCCCAGAATCACTTGGAAGGCTGACGGACAGTATTTTGCCATCAGTTCTATACATCCAGACACAGGTTTGTGTAATGTATGTTTCTTAAGCCACAGTTTGTGGATGAACATAAGTTTGTATCGATTGGGCCATTATAAACCAATGCCTAGATTCTGTTACGCTCCATCTTCAGTCCGCCCGCATGTTCTACGGTCTGTCCACATGTTCCTCGGTCTGTCCACATGTACCTCGGTCAGCTCGTATATTATTCTGTCTGTCCACATGTTCCTCTGTCCGCTCGCATGTTATTCTGTCTGTCCACAACGTTCCTCGGTCAGCTTGCATGTTATTCTGTCTATCCACATGTTCCTCGGTCAGCTCGCATGTTATTCTGTCTGTCCACATGTTCCTCGGTCAGCTCGTATGTTATTCTGTCTGTCCACATGTTCCTCGGTCAGCTCGCATGTTATTCTGTCTGTCTGTCCACATGTTCCTCGGTCAGCCTCATGTTATTCTGTCTGTCCACATGTTCCTCGGTCAGCTCGTATGTTATTCTGTCTGTCCACATGTTCCTCGGTCAGCTCGCATGTTATTCTGTCTGTCCACATGTTCCTCGGTCAGCTCGCATGTTATTCTGTCTGTCTGTCCTCATGTTCCTCGGTCAGCCCTCATGTTATTCTGTCTGTCCACATGTTCCTCGGTCAGCTCGCATGTTATTCTGTCTGTCCACATGTTCTTCGGTCAGCTCGTATGTTATTCTGTCTGTCCACATGTTCCTCGGTCAGCTCGCATGTTATTCTGTCTGTCCACATGTTCCTCGGTCAGCTCGTATGTTATTCTGTCTGTCCACATGTTCCTCGGTCAGCTCGTATGTTATTCTGTCTGTCCACATGTTCCTCGGTCAGCTCGTATGTTATTCTGTCTGCCCACATGTTCCTCGGTCAGCTCGTATGTTATTCTGTCTGCCCACATGTTCCTCGGTCAGCTCGCATGTTATTCTGTCTGTCCACAACGTTCCTCGGTCAACTCGCATGTTATTCTGTCTGCCCACATGTTCCTCGGTCAACTCGCATGTTATTCTGTCTGCCCACATGTTCCTCGGTCAACTCGCATGTTATTCTGTCTGTCCACATGTTCCTTGGTCAGCTCGCATGTTATTCTGTCTGCCCACATGTTCCTCGGTCAGCTCGCATGTTATTCTGTCTGTCCACATGTTCCTTGGTCAGCTCGCATGTTATTCTGTCTGCCCACATGTTCCTCGGTCAGCTCGCATGTTATTCTGTCTGTCCACATGTTCCTCGGTCAGCTCGCATGTTATTCTGTCTGTCCACATGTTCCTCGGTCAGCTCGCATGTTATTCTGTCTGCCCACATGTTCCTCGGTCAGCTCGCATGTTATTCTGTCTGCCCACATGTTCCTCGGTCAGCTCGCATGTTATTCTGTCTGTCCACATGTTCCTCGGTCAGCTCGCATGTTATTCTGTCTGCCCACATGTTCCTCTGTCTGTCCACATGTTCCTCGGTCAGCTCACATGTTATTCTGTCTGTCCACAACGTTCCTTGGTCAGCTCGCATGTTATTCTGTCTGCCCACATGTTCCTCGGTCAGCTTGCATGTTATTCTGTCTGCCCACATGTTCCTTGGTCAGCTTGCATGTTATTCTGTCTGCCCACATGTTCCTCGGTCAGCTCGCATGTTATTCTGTCTGCCCACATGTTCCTTGGTCAGCTTGCATGTTATTCTCTCTGTCCACATGTTCCTCGGTCAGCTCGCATGTTATTCTGTCTGCCCACATGTTCCTCGGTCAGCTCGCATGTTATTCTGTCTGTCCACATGTTCCTCGGTCAGCTCGCATGTTATTCTGTCTGTCCACATGTTCCTCGGTCAGCTTGCATGTTATTCTGTCTGCCCACATGTTCCTCGGTCAGCTTGCATGTTATTCTGTCTGTCCACATGTTCCTTGGTCAGCTCGCATGTCATTCTGTCTGCCCTCATGTTATTCTGTCTGCCCACATGTTCCTCGGTCAGCTCGCATGTTATTCTGTCTGCCCACATGTTCCTCGGTCAGCTCGCATGTTATTCTGTCTGCCCACATGTTCCTCGGTCAGCTCGCATGTTATTCTGTCTGCCCACATGTTCCTCGGTCAACTCGCATGTTATTCTGTCTGTCCACATGTTCCTTGGTCAGCTCGCATGTTATTCTGTCTGCCCACATGTTCCTCGGTCAGCTCGCATGTTATTCTGTCTGTCCACATGTTCCTCGGTCAGCTCGCATGTTATTCTGTCTGCCCACATGTTCCTCGGTCAGCTCGCATGTTATTCTGTCTGCCCACATGTTCCTCGGTGAGCTCGCATGTTATTCTGTCTGCCCACATGTTCCTCGGTCAGCTCACATGTTATTCTGTCTGTCCTCATGTTCCTCGGTCAGCTCGCATGTTATTCTGTCTGCCCACAACGTTCCTCTGTCTACCCACATGTTCCTCGGTCAGCTTGCATGTTATTCTGTCTGTCCACAACGTTCCTTGGTCAGCTCGCATGTTATTCTGTCTGCCCACATGTTCCTCGGTCAGCTTGCATGTTATTCTGTCTGCCCACATGTTCCTTGGTCAGCTTGCATGTTATTCTGTCTGCCCACATGTTCCTCGGTCAGCTCGCATGTTATTCTGTCTGCCCACATGTTCCTTGGTCAGCTTGCATGTTATTCTCTCTGTCCACATGTTCCTCGGTCAGCTCGCATGTCATTCTGTCTGCCCTCATGTTATTCTGTCTGCCCACATGTTCCTCGGTCAGCTCGCATGTTATTCTGTCTGTCCACATGTTCCTCGGTCAGCTCGCATGTTATTCTGTCTGTCCACATGTTCCTCGGTCAGCTTGCATGTTATTCTGTCTGCCCACATGTTCCTCGGTCAGCTTGCATGTTATTCTGTCTGTCCACATGTTCCTTGGTCAGCTCGCATGTCATTCTGTCTGCCCTCATGTTATTCTGTCTGCCCACATGTTCCTCGGTCAGCTCGCATGTTATTCTGTCTGCCCACATGTTCCTCGGTCAGCTCGCATGTTATTCTGTCTGCCCACATGTTCCTCGGTCAGCTCGCATGTTATTCTGTCTGCCCACATGTTCCTCGGTCAACTCGCATGTTATTCTGTCTGTCCACATGTTCCTTGGTCAGCTCGCATGTTATTCTGTCTGCCCACATGTTCCTCGGTCAGCTCGCATGTTATTCTGTCTGTCCACATGTTCCTCGGTCAGCTCGCATGTTATTCTGTCTGCCCACATGTTCCTCGGTCAGCTCGCATGTTATTCTGTCTGCCCACATGTTCCTCGGTGAGCTCGCATGTTATTCTGTCTGCCCACATGTTCCTCGGTCAGCTCACATGTTATTCTGTCTGTCCTCATGTTCCTCGGTCAGCTCGCATGTTATTCTGTCTGCCCACAACGTTCCTCTGTCTACCCACATGTTCCTCGGTCAGCTTGCATGTTATTCTGTCTGTCCACAACGTTCCTTGGTCAGCTCGCATGTTATTCTGTCTGCCCACATGTTCCTCGGTCAGCTTGCATGTTATTCTGTCTGCCCACATGTTCCTTGGTCAGCTTGCATGTTATTCTGTCTGCCCACATGTTCCTCGGTCAGCTCGCATGTTATTCTGTCTGCCCACATGTTCCTTGGTCAGCTTGCATGTTATTCTCTCTGTCCACATGTTCCTCGGTCAGCTCGCATGTCATTCTGTCTGCCCTCATGTTATTCTGTCTGCCCACATGTTCCTCGGTCAGCTCGCATGTTATTCTGTCTGTCCACATGTTCCTCGGTCAGCTCGCATGTTATTCTGTCTGTCCACATGTTCCTCGGTCAGCTTGCATGTTATTCTGTCTGCCCACATGTTCCTCGGTCAGCTTGCATGTTATTCTGTCTGTCCACATGTTCCTTGGTCAGCTCGCATGTCATTCTGTCTGCCCTCATGTTATTCTGTCTGCCCACATGTTCCTCGGTCAGCTCGCATGTTATTCTGTCTGCCCACATGTTCCTCGGTCAGCTCGCATGTTATTCTGTCTGCCCACATGTTCCTCGGTCAGCTCGCATGTTATTCTGTCTGCCCACATGTTCC
>CM026399.1:36160426-36266971 GCA_014843695.1 Archivesica marissinica
CCAATCGTCCGTCAAACATATACGCTCAGTCTCCTCCATTTCTTCTTGATCCAATAAATAGACTCTAAACGTCTCTTCAGTATCCTCGGCGCTCGACGGTGAGGCCTCGGGGGTGGCCATACTTCTAATCATCCCTTCTAACTGGTCAGTGACAAATTCGTCGCCGTACTCCGGATTTAGTAACTGAAACAGCCGAAACCTCACCCCCGGGCATTCTTGAAGACCCCACGTGGCGGCGAATTTCATCAAATCGTTTTCGTTGTCGAACAAATTTATAATATCGTTTACCGAATTCATCTTGAAGGCTTGGTTTCTTGTAAAAGAATGAATTTATAGAGCAGAGATCCTTCTTATATACTACGGTCTCTCGTTTCATCGGTCGGCTATTTTTAGTAACGTACGTCACTATCCTGGATTCTGATTGGTCGGTTATAACGTCATTTTATAGAAATGCGTTATTTATAGTAAAATACGTTCTCAATTCTGATTGGTCGTTATTTATAGTAACGTAGGTAATTGTTAGTTATGGCAATACGCTCTCGATTCTCATTGGATAAATAAAAAACCGGTTCTAACTAGTTTTCTATTTATAGTAACGTATGTCATTGTTATTTATAGCAATCATGCATATACCCACGTAATATTTACTAGTATATTCGTAAGAATATCTCCTACAGTCGTTCTTGCATGTTGCATGTGTAAGGGTTAGTGTTACGGTTAGTTTTAGGAATGGGCTTCGCGTACATTTAGTTGCACTAATTGCACGGCGTACATGTAACGTTTAAATGACGCTCTCGCACAAGCATACACATTGAACTGACATTGCATTGCTATCAATCATGCATGTACCCACGTAATATTTACCAGTATATTCGTAAGACTTTCCCATACAGTCTTTCTTGCATGTTGCATGTGTAAGGGTTAGGGTTACGGTTAGATTTAGGAATGGGCTTCGCGTACATTTGTCTGCACTAATTACAAGGCGTACATGTAAAGTGCTGCACTTTGAATCAATTACACAACTCAGGACTATCCCTTAATTGCCCTGTATGTGATACAAATGTATCGAAAGAGATTGGGCCGGCATTCTTGATAGAACTTGACCATTTAGCCTCTTTCCAGGAACAATGTTTAAATGACGCTCTCTCTCCCTCCCCCCTCTCTCGCACGAAACTAATCATATTTAACGGAAATTGCACTGTTTGGGATACAAATGTATCGAAAGAGATTGGGCCGGCATTCTGGATAGAACTTGACCATTCAGTCTCTTTCCAGGAACAATGTTTAAATGACGCTCTCTTTCCCTCCCTCCCCCCCCCCTCCCTCCCTCTCTCGTACGCAAGTAATCGTATTTAACGGAAATTGCACTGTGTGGGATACAAATTTATCGAAAGAGACTGGGCCGGCATCCTAATTGATAGAACTTGACCATTCAGCCTCTTTCTAAGAACAATGTTTAAATCACTCTCTCGCACAAGCATACACATTGAACTGAAATTGCATTGCTATCAATCATGCATGTACCCACGTAATATTTACCAGTATATTCGTAAGGCTTTCTCCCACAGTCGTTCTTGCATGTTGCATGTGTAAGGGTTAGGGTTAAGGTTAGCTAAGGAATGGGCTTTGAGTACATTTATCTGCACTAATTGCACGGCGTACATGTAAAGTGCTGCACTTTCTATCAATTACACAACTCAGGACTATCCCTTAATTGCCCTGTATGTGATACAAATGTATCGAAAGAGATTGGGCCGGCATTCTGGATAGAACTTGACCATTCAGCCTCTTTCCAGGAACAATGTTTAAATGACGCTCTCTCTCCCTCCCCCCTCTATCGCACGCAAGTAATCATATTTAACGGAAATTGCACTGTGTGGGATACAAATGTATCGAAAGGAACTGGGCCGGCATCCTAATTGATAGAACTTGACCATTCAGCCTCTTTCTAAGAACAATGTTTAAATTTCTCTCTCGCACAAGCATACACATTGAACAGAAATTGCATTGCTATCAATCATGCATGTACCCACGTAATATTTACCAGTATATTCGTAAGAATATCTCCTACAGTCGTTCTTGCATGTGCAAGGGTTAGGGTTACGGTTAGATTTAGGAATGGGCTTCGTGTACATTTATCTGCACTAATTGCACGGCGTACATGTAAAGTGCAGCACTTTCTATCAATTGCACAACTCAGGACTATCCCTTAAGTGCCCTGTATGGGATACAAATGTATCGAAAGAGATTGGGCCGGCATTCTGGATAGAACTTGACCATTCAGCCTCTTTCCAGGAACAATGTTTAAATGACGCTCTCCCTCCCTCCCTCCCTCTCTCGCACGCAAGTAATCATATTTAACGGAAATTGCACTGTGTGGGATACAAATGTATCGAAAGAGACTGGGCCGGCATCCTAATTGATAGAACTTGACCATTCAGCCTCTTTCTAAGAACAATGTATTAAATCACTCTCTCGCACAAGCATACACATTGAACTGAAATTGCATTGCTATCAATCATGCATGTACCCACATAATATTTACCAGTATATTCGTAAGAATATCTCCTACAGTCGTTTTTGCATGTCTAAGGGTTAGGGTTACGGTTATCTTAGGAATGGGCTTCGCGTACATTTATCTGCACTAATTGCATGGCGTACATGTAAAGTGCTGCACTTTCTATCAATTGCACAATTCAGGACTATCCCTTAATTGCCCTGTATGGGATACAAATGTATCGAAAGAGATTGGGCCGGCATTCTGGATAGAACTTGACCATTCAGCCTCTTTCCAGGAACAATGTTTAAATGACGCTCTCTCTCCATCCCTCCCTCACTCGCAGGCAAGTAATCAAATTTAACGGAAATTGCACCGTATGTGATAAAAATGTATCGAAAGAGACTGGGCCGGAATCTTAATTGATAGAACTTGACCATTCAGCCTCTTTCCAGTAACAATGTATTAAATCACTCTCTCCCACAAGCATACATATTGAACTGAAATTGCATTCCTATCAATCATGCATGTACCCACATAATATTTACCAGTATATTCGTAAGAATATCTCCTACAGTCGTTTTTGCATGTCTAAGGGTTACGGTTACGGTTAGCTTAGGAATGGGCTTAGCGTACATTTATCTGCACTAATTGCACGGCGTACATGTAAAGTGCAGCATTTTCTATCAATTGCACAACTCAGGACTATCCCTTAATTGCCCTGTATGGGATACAAATGTATCGAAAGAGATTGGGCCGGCATTCTGGATAGAACTTGACCATTAAGCCTCTTTCCAGGAACAATGTTTAAATGACGCTCTCTCTCCCCCCCCCCCTCATCGCACGCAAGTAATCATATTTAACGGAAATTGCACCATGCGGGATACAAATATATCGAAAGAGACTGGGCCGGCATCCTAATTGATAGAACTTGACCATTCAGCCTCTTTCTAAGAACAATGATTAAATCACTCTCTCGCACAAGCATACACATTGAACTGAAATTGCATTGCTATCAATCATGCATGTACCCACATAATATTTACCAGTATATTCGTAAGAATATCTCCTACAATCGTTCTTGCATGTCTAAGGGTTATGGTTACGGTTAGCTTAGGAATGGGCTTCGCGTACATTTATCTGCACTAATTGCACGGCGTACATGTAAAGTGCTGCACTTTCAATCAATTACACAACTCAGGACTATCCCTTAATTGCCCTGTATGGGATACAAATGTATCGAAAGAGATTGGGCCGGCATTCTGGATAGAACTTGACCATTCAGCCTCTTTCCAGGAACAATGTTTAAATGACGCTCTCTCTCCCTCCCTCCCTCCCTCCCTCCCTCCCTCCCTCCCTCTCTCCATCCCTCCCTCACTCGCACGCAAGTAATCAAATTTAACGGAAATCGCACCGTATGGGATACAAATGTATCGAAAGAGACTGGGCCGGCATCCTAATTGATAGAACTTGACCATTCAGCCTCTTTCCAGTAACAATGTTTAAATCACTCTCTCGCACAAGCATACATATTGAACTGAAACCCACGTAATATTTACCAGTATATTCGTAAGAATATCTCCTACAGTCGTTCTTGCATGTTGCATGTGTAAGGGTTAGGATTAAGGTTAGCTAAGGAATGGGCTTCGCGTACATTTTGTCTGCACTAATTGCACGGCGTACATGTAAAGTGCAGCACTTTCTATCAATTGCACAACTCAGGACTATCCCTTAATTGCCCTGTATGTGATACAAATGTATCGAAAGAGATTGGGCCGGCATTCTGGGTAGATCTTGACCATTCAGCCTCTTTCCAGGAACAATGTTTAAATGACGCTCTCTCTCCATCCCTCCCTCACTCGCACGCAAGTAATCAAATTTAACGGAAATTGCACCGTATGGGATACAAATGTATCGAAAGAGACTGGGCCGGCATCCTAATTGATAGAACTTGACCATTCAGCCTCTTTCCAGTAACAATGTTTAAATCACTCTCTCGCACAAGTATACACATTGAACTGAAATTGCATTGCTATCAAGCATGCATGTACCCAAATAATATCTACAATCGTAATATGTATTCCCATTGAATGGAAAAAGCATGCTTAATGGACAAAGTAAATAAATACACACATGTATGTAATCTTGTATATAATTTCCTTAGACTAATACCAAAACAAAGCGAATTAAAATCAATTAACAAGTGGCAGACATGTTTAATGAAAGATTCGCGCAATAATTCCACTTAACAAGAGATACCAACTTGCGTGAATTCCAGCATAAATATAGTAGATTCATTCTTATTCAAAAGCAAAATTGTAAATATGTATGTAATTTAAATAAATCATTTTCAAAAATCAATGCAACAAAATAACGCCTACATTAGACAGGTTGGTTGTAATATTTACATGCGCGCATTCAGGTTGAAGAAACAAGTGCACTACTTAAGGGTAAACTTAATAAGTTCTGCGAAAAATGGGATACATTCCTTACACAGGATGCAGGATATGAATGCATAATTGTAAGCAATTGTGTGTTTTTACGTTTATTTATCATCGCAACCGGTTACCCATATGAGCGACGCCTCCTGAAGATATTAGTCATTTTAGATGTTGGAGGATCGTGCTATGATACAGACAGAGACACATTCCAGAGTCTCATCTGGTTCTTTTATGTGCACGGTGTAAAAAGCACCGACACGAGACCTCGGTTTAACTTCCCATCTGAAACACTGTCAATTGTATTAGGGTCAGACTGGGGATCGAACCTGCGATCCCTGTTTAACGAGTCCAGCTTGTTACCACTAGACTACATATCCGTCTGTAGTAAGCAATTTATTGTTAATAACATTTTTATAGCATAGCTATTTCCACCCCCATCCAAACAACTCCTGCTCTTTTCTATCCTAATACTAATTTTTCATAAGCCTTGTTAAATCTAGTTTTTGTCTTGCTTTTTACAGTATTTCCATTAAACCACATATATTAAAATATCTACATATACATTGTATAAAGACAAATAAGCTATGTGTACTTTGTTATGTTTAGATTGATATCACATGTATAATAACGAATGTTTGGAACAATAAAACTGGATAAACATAATACTTTCAAACAAAATATATATTTATAATAATTGTATATATTTACCAGCATATCAGTAAGACTTTCTCCTACAGTCCTACTTGTATATTGCTTGTTTGTGTATACGAAATGGCATTTTCGACAAAAGAAGCGCAAATTCTGAATTCTCCGGCTCTTGTTGCGCCGGCTTTGACAACAACGTACGCAACTAACGTAACTGACGTCACATCCGCAACACGCTGCGCGAAGACGTCTGTAATTTCACAGAGAGTGCGTTTCTTTGAATACCCTTGTTTGGAATGTTCCGCGTGATGTCTATATTACATTAAATATGTGTTAGACTGATACATAGTCCCACTGAGGCTGTCAAGCTTCAGTAACGGGATTAGAAACTTTAAAATCAGAAATTATCTTGAAAATGTTATTTTTATTGCCGTTTATTTCAACTAAAACATAGATATGTACTTATAAAGATGTCACCTGGCTATTTGCTTCATTATGTTCTTCTTCAATTGTTACTTGTTCATTGCTATTCATGCACATGTATGTTGAATTGCCAGTGTTCGATCTGGTGACCACCATACCATCTCACATACTTCATTGGTGAGGAGCGAGCGCGCTAATCACTAGACGGGTATCATTTTGTTATTGACTGTATTAAATACATTTGCTAGAATGAGTTGAGAAACTATGTTTAATAACGTATTTTTCAAGAAGGTGGGTGGGGGTGAAATCATTGTTGAACTAATGAAAACCGAAAATAAGGTCACCAAAAAAAAAGGTCCGTATGTTTATCGACAAACGATTCAAACTGAAATGAAATAATGATAACAATGTAAGGTTAGTTCAATTCGTTGCTGCATTTGTAAACCAGTAAACATATATCAAGTAGGTAATTCATGACCGCCGCTATGTACTTACCAATGTGTCGAGGGTCTACAGTTATAGGGTTACAATGTGTCGAGGATCTGTAGTTATATAGGGTTACAATGTGTCGAGGGTCTGTAGTTATAGGGTTACAATGTGTCGAGGGTCTACAGTTATAGGGTTACAATGTGTCGAGGATCTGTAGTTATATAGGGTTACACTGTGTCGAGGGTCTACAGTTATAGGGTTACAATGTGTCGAGGGTCTACAGTTATATAGGGTTACAATGTGCCGAGGGTCTACAGTTATAGGGTTACAATGTGTCGAGGGTCTACAGCTATATAGGGTTACAATGTGTCGATGGTCTGTAGTTATAGGGTTACAATGTGTTGAGGGTATACAGTTATATAGGGTACAATGTGTCGAGGGTCTACAGTTATAGGGTTACAATGTGTCGAGGGTCTACAGTTATATAGCGTTACAATGTGTCGATGGTCTGTAGTTATAGGGTTACAATGTGTCGAGGGTCTACAGTTATATAGGGTTACAATGTGTCGAGGGTCTACAGTTATAGGGTTACAATGTGTCGAGGGTCTACAGTTATAGGGTTACAATGTGTCGAGGGTCTGCAGTTATAGGGTTACAACGTGTCGATGGTCTACAGTTATAGGGTTACAATGTGTCGAGGGTCTACAGTTATAGGGTTACAATGTGTCGAGGGTCTACAGTTATATAGGGTTACAATGTGTCGAGGGTCTACATATATAGGGTTACAATGTGTCGAGGGTCTACAGTTATATAGGGTTACAATGTGTCGAGGGTCTACAGTTATAGGTTACAATGTGTCGAGGGTCTACAGTTATATAGGGTTACAATGTGTCGAGGGTCTACATTTATATAGGGTTACAATGTGTCGAGGGTCTGTAGTTATAGGGTTACAATGTGTCGATGGTCTACAGTATAGGGTTACAATGTGTCGAGGGTCTACAGTTATAGGGTTACAATGTGTCGAGGGTCTACAGTTATATAGGGTTACAATGTGTCGAGGGTCTACAGTTATAGGGTTACAGTGTGTCGAGGGTCTACAGTTATAGGGTTACAATGTGTCGAGGGTCTACAGTTATAGGGTTACAATGTGTCGAGGGTCTACAGTTATATAGGGTTACATTGTGTCGAGGGTCTGTAGTTATAGGGTTACAATGTGTCGAGGGTCTACAGTTATAGGGTTACAATGTGTTGAGGGTCTGTAGTTATAGGGTTACAGTGTGTCGAGGGTCTACAGTTATAGGTACAATGTGTCGAGGTCTACAGTTATAGGGTTACATTGTGTCGAGGGTCTACAGTTATATAGGGTTACAATGTGTCGAGGGTCTATAGTTATATAGAGTTATAATGTGTCGAGGGTCTACAGTTATATAGGGTTACAATGTGTCGAGGGTCTGTAGTTATAGGGTTACAATGTGTCGAGGGTCTACAGTTATAGGGTTACAATGTGTCGAGGGTCTACAGTTACAGGGTTACACTGTGTCATCCAAACAAAATGTGTGAAAGTAATTTGAAAGTGTTTGACTACAGCCTCCGTGGCTGTTCACCGCTATCATCAGGGACAAATGATAATATGTGAGAAAGTCGTCAGTCGATTACTGAGGTTGGAGAGTTGAGTACTGTTTCTTGCCCAGGGTTAGGGTTAGGAAATGCGAGCGATCTACTCTCCGCCACAACCACAGGGATTCGGCACGTTTGGGGGTACTAGTATATATATTTAAGTACAGGGATTCTACTCTGTGGGATGTCAGATTTCGCATCGATCAGTAAAATGGCCCTATCTGAAACAATTTTGTACAAAGCTGTCCAAATATAACGCCTATCCCGAGTCTTTATATTGTTCTTCAAATAAAACACAACTTTAAGCTGCATGCATGTATACTGTGCAAACAATTGCCACATACATTGGCCATAGCAGGTCACATTTCCATACTAGGACACGGGTTCTGTCAGCAACAAAAAAAAATCTTCGACGGGAGAGTTTTAACTGTGAATAACATTATCAATAAAATGTGTTTCCACTAACCTGTATGTTTTTTCGGCAAAAATGTACGTCAAAAAGAGATTTCGTAGCATTTTCAATTTGTTTTGAAAATTTCTAAAGCGACGCAATTCGCGTTGAAACCAGCGTTGAAACGAGCGTTCTGATTGGATTATTAGAATGTAACAAGATGTTTATTTATATATGAAGAACAATCATAATCCAATCAGAACGCTCGTTTCAACGCGAATTGCGCCGCTTTAGAATTTTTCCGTCATCCTCCACCGCAGGTGAACCATATGGACGACATAGTAATTTTCACAGCAGTACAGAATTTATTAAACAAACACATCGTTTTAACTGATTACTTTTATATTAATTTATTCTTACGCTATTTGAGTTAGTAACTCTCCAATATGTTCTCGTTTTCAGTCAGGTTTGGGCTTGGTCCTGGGGTGCAATTCTTGGGAAACCGGACTGTGGATTGAGCAAACTAGCACATTTCTTTGAAAAGTCACAGACTAACCTTATTAAATCTTGTAAAATGCATTATGTAATGGTTTTTAGCATTAACTACGCCACTTGCATTCTGTTGTTCCTCAATTTATTTTATGGGGAGGGCCAATCACTAATGTTGTTAGAACTTGTTGCCCAACCCATTTGCTAAATTTATATTTGTGTGTGTTTTACGTTTATTTATCGTCGCTACCGGTTGCCCATATGAGCACGCCCCAGAGTCTCTCGTTCTTTTACGTGCACGGTGTAAAGCACCGACACGAGACCTCGGTTTAATGTCCCATCTGAAAGAATGTTAATTTTATTAGGGTTAGACGGGGGATCGAACCTGCGATCCCTGAATTACCAATCCAGCGTGCTACCACTGGACTATAGATCACAAAGGGATTAGTACGAATGATAACTTATATAGTTCTTCTCCCAATCAATTAGTTGTTATGGAATAGAAAGGAACATAATATTTTTATTTATTATTATTTATTTTCTATTTGTACAACGATTGTGACTGTTTTGTTTTTTTATTTTATTATTTTCCTTTTATAGCATACACAACATAATTGTCACATGTTAACACAATACATAGTACTTAATGAACATATACTTATAATTCTTATCTATTTAATATGACTTTGTGCTGACAGTTACAAATATTTCCTATTTCAAAATTCTTGCATCTGATGCATGGATGCCATAAAAGGTGTCCGTCTAAATGTGACACTCCCATGCTTGACGGATAAATTGTTAAGGTATATAAACATTCATGAAAAGGGGTTTTAGAATACATGGACAATGTTTAAAAAGATAACGTTATTAAAACTCCCAATGATCATAATGTCCCCAATTTAGCACTTAAAGTTCAAATGTCGATGTGTAGTTCTCTTACGACGGTTTAGATAGTTACTACAAATTAAAAAAGACCATTTGAACATATGATAATTTACTTTATCGTGCATTATTGCAATCTCCTTTTCAAGAGATATTCTCATTTTCAAGTAGTTTAAGAACTGCTCAATGTTGGGAATATTTTTTCTGTATTTCATTTGAAATATAAATGATTTCATTAAAAAGATAATGAAATTTGTAATGTTGCTTTTTATTCCTTTTTCTAAGATCCCAAAGCTTATATTTTCTAAGTTGAAAGATACTGAGAAATTGTGGGTGCTAAGAAAATGCGTCAGTCTATTCCATAAACCTTGAATATGATTACACTTCCCAAAAAAGATGTTCCATGCTTTCTATCTGCATGTTGCAAAAATCACATAGGTTTGTGCTAGATATTTTCATTTTAAACAATTGTGATTGTTATATATATGTATATAGAGCAATCAAATATTACCAAACAACGATATGTACGAATCTTGGGGCTATACATGATGGCGAGGTTATGTTCATGAAACTTGCTTATTTTCTTCAAATTATCACAAATTTTGGTATAATTTTTGAGAATTTATTTTTAAAACAATCTGGTATGTAATGGATATTCAAGTAGTAACTATGAAAGAAATATATACCCAAAAATATATCTCTTCATATTAATAATTAGCCCAATTTTGGCCCTCTGTGATCCAATCTCTTTCCCCCGTAAATGAATCCAGTTATTAGACAGATAGTACCATCAGGAACGATATTACTACTATTAATAACAATAGAGACAGTCCGCAGTAGTTCGCGCGCTCGCTTCTCACCAATGCAACTCGGGTTCGATCCTCAGACCGGGAAGTATGTGAGATGGTACAGTGGTCGCCAGATCGGACAGGTGGGGTTTTCTCCGGGTACTCAGGTTTCCTCCCACACATTCGTAGTCCACCACATTTACGCTTTCATCCGCACCAACGAGAGTGATTAATATAAGTTGTTAGAACTTGCTTCGCAATCGTAAAATAAATAAAGCTTTAAAAAAACAACAACAGAGACACATCCAAGATGGCTGTATTTCCCGCCACTTTTCACAAATATCAATATGCTCCATAACATTTAAATAGTAATAACAACAATACGTAATAAACAATATTTGTCTTTCAGTTATTTACTGGCGAATAAAACATGGTTTGGAGTTCTGATGCGCAGGAATTAACCAGCAGACCGTAGACCATAGGCAGCACAGACCGTAGCCAGCAGACCATAGGCAGCAGACCATAGCCAGCAGACCGTATCCAGCAGACCGTAGGCAACAGACCGTAGGCAGCAGACCGTAGCCAGCAGACAACAGACCGTAGCCAGCAGACCATAGGCAGCAGACCGTAGCCAGCAGACCATAGCCAGCAGACCATAGGCAGCAGACCGTAGTCAGAAGACCGTAGCCAGCAGACCGTAGCCAGCAGACCGTAGGCCTAAGTGGTTAATTCCGGCACTAAGTACAACAAACCATGTTTTATTCGACTGTAAATAACGCAACTATAAATATTATTTTGAGTCTATCATGACCAAAATATATAAAAAAGCGCAACAATAGTCGATGTTATGTTTACAGCGCGTAAATGATGTCACAAACTACAACAATTCTAGTAAAATGACGTCACGTTTAGGCCTAAGTGGTTAATTCCGGCGCTCAGAACGACAATAAACAATGCAAATACAAATATGATATGGAATCCAACCAAAATATCTAAAAAGTGCAAAAATAGTTTGTGTTTATTTTTTTAAGAGTGCGTAAATGACGTCTCAAAACTACAAACCCTGTTTTATTGCAGATTTAAACACGGTTAATTCCTTCTTTACCTATACAGACAAAACGCGGAGCCATGTTAGAATAATGTTTTTCTATGGTTGTTACAAAGTCTGCCCGTCATCTTTGTATTGTCCTCTAATAACAAACATGAACATTTCAACGCTATACTTTAACAGTCTCTATAAACTAGCCGGTGCGATTTAGTTAAAACCCAGGGATCACTCTAGAGGGCGAAATTGTCGCCCTAGGAACCCTGACTTCGCCCTCTGGGGCCCCACTTCTCCCTTTTTTTTGGTTTTTACGATTTCCAAACAAAATTTTGTCTAGTAAGATACACTGGCCCATTATAAAGCACTCCTTCTATTCAAATGTTGTATGTAATGGTTGTACTGTGCATTTTAACCCTATTTTGCAGAAGTATATTAAAGAACACCATTTAAGGAAGAGATCACGCGTTTTCTCACTTCTCCCAAATATTCTGACCTAGAATGAACCCTGGCAAACATAGGTAGATAACTTTCTACCACATCTTGTATACACTTTCTGTAGTTTTAACACAATACACTCAACAAAATTCCTAACCGGTCACCTCATGTTTGACAGTATTTGGAGCATGTTATATGTTATATTTCAGGTTTTACGCCTGCATCAGCACCATTTTGGGCTATATCGCCGGCGGGCAGTTTACCTAACAACACCTTTCCTGGGCAGGTTCCAGCGGTTTACCAGTACTTGGGTGCACCAACCTCCGTAAGAAACTGCCAACTGTTTCATATAAATGAAACACGGTCTGAGCGGGGCTCGAACCCGTGACCATCAGTGATGATAGGTTACAGTGGTATACAAGTCAGCGACCTTAACCGCTCGACCACGGAGGCGGACGTATTTGGAGCAAATTAATAACAAATAATATCAATATTCATATCATCGTATTGGTTATATTTTATTACAGATCGTTATGCAATATTCTCTGTTAAATCATTTCGGATAAAATGCATTAAATGGCAATAAGTACATATTTATATTGTCTGATTAGTGTTTGTTTATTATAGTGTCACCCCTATTTAAAGGGCCAGCAATTTCTGACTTATGAGACACCGCTTTTTATGAACATCAGTACTTCCCGAATCCTATGCTTGTATGCCAGGCGCCAGGCTGGCAGGCAATCGCTAACCATTATTTAACTAGCTGGCGGCTCACCAACCGGCCATATCAGAACGAACCCCTCACGCTCTGTAGGTGGACGCCTTAACCACTAGGCCACGGAGACGGTTATTACTGATTATTAACTGGCTCCAAATATTATAAAAAATAATAGGTGACCGATTAGGAATTTTATCGAGTGTACATATTAATATATTAACTCTTTCAACCCCAAGTAACTGACATGGACTGGTCCATGATATTCTTAGACCAATAAATGAATAAGAAAATTACATTCGGACCAGTTCATTTATCAAGATGGGTAATTTTGTCTAAAATTAGTAATACTACTTGCAAAGAGTGCAGATCCTGATGAGACGGCTCGTCACGAGCCGGCTCATCTGGATCTACACTTTTTGTAAGCCTATAAATAGAGGTCTGTGGTGTTGAAAGGGTTAACTAATACAAGCAATCTCTTCAATCCATTTCTATCATAGACAATTGTTTTTCAAATCGAAGCAATCTCTTCCATCAGTATATTCCTGGACCTCTCCAACTGTACAAGCTCGTTCACCAACACTTCTGTGTGTCATTGCTAAATTAATTCGCACATTTGGACATGTGTTTCAAGGACCTTGCCGCCACGCAGGAACAGCTCTGAAAACAAAACTTGATGTGATAGGCAAGTACGGTATTAACAATATCATATCGCAATTGCATTAAGTACATTGCTATAGGAGAAGACCTCTATAAGCTATAATAGCTTTCGGTTCTAATCCCTTTTCATTCATGTATCTAAATTTGTGTAAACTGTATATTTGTATATGCTGTATTGTTTGAAATAAACTGAAACTGATTCCAACATGCACATTGTACCTTGTGTTAGGTAAATACGGTATTACATGTAACTATATTGATTTTGCTGGATACATTGTACATTTGGCTAGGTAAATATGGTATCAACAATTTTGATTCACTGGGTATACTGTACTTTGGGTTAGTTAAATACGGTATTAACAATATTGATTCCACAGTGTACTTTGGGTTAGTTAAATACGGTATTAGCAATAATGATTCCACCATGCACAGTGTACTTTGTGTTAGGTAAATACGGTATTAACAATAATGATTCCACAGTGTACTTTGTGTTAGGTAAATACGGTATTAACAATAATGATTCCACAGTGTACTTTGTGTTAGGTAAATACGGTATTAACAATAATGATTCCATGTTTTGTGTGTTGGTTTTGTTCCATGCACACTGTTCTTTGTGATAGGGTAAATACGGTATTAACAATAATGATTCCACCATGCACCGTGTACTTTGTGTTAGGTAAATACTGTATTAACAATAATGATTCCAGTGTATTTTGTTTTAGGTAAATACGGTATTAACAATATTGATTCCACCATGCACAGTGTACTTTGTGTTAGGTAAATACGGTATTAACAATAATGATTCCACCATGCACAGTGTTCTTTGTGTTAGGTAAATACGGTATTAACAATATTGATTCCACCATGCACAGTGTACTTTGTGTTAGGTAAATACAGTATTAGTAATATTGATGTATCCTTGACTTAGGCAAATACGTATTGATTCCACCATGTAACTTATGCGGAAAGCATGAACAGTGGGGGAGGGGAACGAACACAAACACACGTAAGCGCACCCATGTGCGCACGTACACACACATACCTGTGTGGCATCATATTAGGGAGCACCTGTCCACTGCTTGTACTTTTATCTTTTTTCCGGTTCTTCCAACCAGCCGTCGGCTGCAGCAATCTGTTCGGATCTCTCTCTACCTCATACTAAATTATAGATAACACTTTAAGTTTCTGTCAGTGGTCCAGTAGCTACTACGTTGGATTGCGAATCCATGGATCAAACGTTTGATCCCCCATCTGACCATATCAATCAGGTCTTTCATCTGTATATTGCACTACCCACAAAACCATAAAATGACTAATATACTTCTGGAGGCATTGCCCCCCCCCCCAATCAACCAGGGAGCGACAATAAATAAATGTATAAAAAAGGAAAATATGTTGTGTTTGCAATTAACATCACTTCAGGGGCACCCATTGTATCCGTGTCAACAACTGATTCTATATGTTTTCATGTTACTGTGGAAGTCGTGATAGCGTAGTGGATGGGCGTTTGCATCAGGTGTGAAAGGTCCGGAGTTTGAGCCCCGCTGGAGCCATTACGATTGTGCCATTAAGCAAGGCATTTCAATTCCACGTTGCCTCTTCTCTCTCCCTTGTGGCGATGGATTCCATCAGGAATGAGGTCTCGAGAGTGATTAATATAAGTTGTATAAATGTGTATATATAAATATATGTTTCCATGTGCCAACCATCGGTACACACCGATTCCATGGCTCCATGTAAATCCATGCCAACAACTGATTCCATGTAAAACATCTGTTTCCATGACAACTGATTGCATTTAAAGCATTAGTTTCCGTGACAACTACCAATTGCTTGTAAAACATCTGTTTCCATGCCAACTACTGATTGCATATCAATCATGTATCTGCATGAAAACCAATCACCACTGATTCTATGCCAAATATGCCATATCGAAGTCGTACCTGACTTTTCATCATTGCTAGGCGACGTTCTTTTTCCTTCAGCGCCTCTTCCTTCGCCTTGTCTTTAGCTAGTCTTTCTTGCAATGCCCTCTCATCCTGAAATATATTACATATAAATATCATTTGAAGATCAAAACTAAGGACCACAGTATGTCCCGCCTACACGAGAACCCCAAATTTCATGTCCATAATTATAGACATTAATTTTGTACACATGTATTATAACAAGAGAGTGTGATAGCGCAGTGGATGCGCGTTCGCTTCAGGTGCCAAAGGTCCGGAGTTCGAGCCCCACTGGAGCCGTTACGATTGTGCCCTTAGGCAAGGCATTTAAATTCCACATTGCCTCTTCTCTCTCCTCGTGGCGATGGATTCCATCAGGAATGAGGTCTCGAGAGTGATTTATATAAGTTGAAATAACTTGTTTCGCAATAAAGCTAAAATAAATTTGTATAAACTATAACAAGAGAGTTAGGGTACAAATAAATGGAGACAACAGCATAACATCTCCCCCCTCCCCCGATTTATTGGTACAGTAAAACCCCTCTAATCTGGAGTTCTTACAGACAGGTTTAGGTGTCATTTTGTGTTGAAAATACACAAAACATTACAAATTTCGTCCAGTTTCGAGAATAGGGCATTTCCGGATTAGAGTTTTTTTTTATTACAATGAAAATAAAAAGGGAAAATGAGGGACCAGAGAAAACGTCCAGTTTGGAAGGGATTCTGGGTAAGAGGGGGGTTCGATTTAGAGGAGTTTTACTGTATTTTATTCAGTCAAAATTTGCAATTTTTGTAATTTTTCCAGGTTTATAAATGCTGATAATCTCTTGTGTTACCTACCCGCTAATGCTGATAATCTCTTGTGCTACCTACCCGCTAATGCTGATAATCTCTTGTGCTACCTACCCGCTAATGCTGATAATCTCTTGTGCTACCTACCCGCTAATGCTGATAATCTCTTGTGCTACCTACCCGCTAATGCTGATAATCTCTTGTGCTACCTACCCGCTAATGCTGATAATCTCTTGTGCTACCTACCCGCTAATGCTGATAATCTCTTGTGCTACCTACCCGCTAATGCTGATAATCTCTTGTGCTACCTACCCGCTAATGCTGATAATCTCTTGTGCTACCTACCCGCTAATGCTGATAATCTCTTGTGCTACCTACCCGCTAATGCTGATAATCTCTTGTGCTACCTACCCGCTAATGCTGATAATCTCTTGTGCTACCTACCCGCTAATGCTGATAATCTCTTGTGCTACCTACCCGCTAATGCTGATAATCTCTTGTGCTACCTACCCGCTAATGCTGATAATCTCTTGTGCTACCTACCCGCTAATGCTGATAATCTCTTGTGCTACCTACCCGCTAATGCTGATAATCTCTTGTGCTACCTACCCGCTAATGCTGATAATCTCTTGTGCTACCTACCCGCTAATGCTGATAATCTTGTGCTACCTACCGCTAATGTGATAATTCTTGTGCTACTACCCGCTAATGCTGATAATCTCTTGTGCTACCTACCCGCTAATGCTGATAATCTCTTGTGCTACCTACCCGCTAATGCTGATAATCTCTTGTGCTACCTACCCGCTAATGCTGATAATCTCTTGTGCTACCTACCCGCTAATGCTGATAATCTCTTGTGCTACCTACCCGCTAATGCTGATAATCTCTTGTGCTACCTACCCGCTAATGCTGATAATCTCTTGTGCTACCTACCCGCTAATGCTGATAATCTCTTGTGCTACCTACCCGCTAATGCTGATAATCTCTTGTGCTACCTACCCGCTAATGCTGATAATCTATTGTGCTACCTACCCGCTAATGCTGATAATCTCTTGTGCTACCTACCACCCGCTAATGCTGATAATCTCTTGTGCTACCTACCCGCTAATGCTGATAATCTCTTGTGCTACCTACCCGCTAATGCTGATAATCTCTTGTGCTACCTACCCGCTAATGCTGATAATCTCTTGTGCTACCTACCTGCTAATGCTGATAATCTCTTGTGCTACCTACCCGCTAATGCTGATAATCTCTTGTGCTACCTACCCACTAATGCTGATAATCTCTTGTGCTACCTACCCAGTAATGCTGATAATCTCTTGTGCTACCTACCCGCTAATGCTGATAATCTCTTGTGCTACCTACCCGCTAATGTGGATAATCTCTTGTTCTACCTACCCGCTAATGCTGATAATCTCTTGTGCTACCTACCCGCTAATGCTGATAATCTATTGTGCTACCTACCCGCTAATGCTGATAATCTCTTGTGCTACCTACCACTAATAGGGTTAATATCTTGTACTACCTACCCGCTAATAGGGTTAATCTCTTGTGTTACCTACCCGCTAATATGGTTAATCTCTTGTGTTACCTACTCGCTAATATGGTTAATCTCTTGTACTACCTACCCGCTAATATGGTTAATATCTTGTACTACCTACCCGCTAATAGGGTTAATCTCTTGTACTACCTACCCACTAATATGGTTAATATCTTGTACTACCTACCCGCTAATATGGATAATCTCTTGTACTACCTACCCGCTAATATGGTTAATATCTTGTACTACCTACCCGCTAATAGGGTTAATCTCTTGTACTACCTACCCGCTGTCTAAACTTTGCAATCTCCCTGGATGATATTTGCCTCTGCCTATCTTTCTCCTCCTCGTCCCACATTTTCCTCTGTTGTTCCAGGTATGCCTCCTCCTCCTCCCTCTCCCTCTTGTGTACCATCACTCTGGCCTTCATCTCTTCCTGTTAATACAAGAAACATGATACAGCCGTATTCCTGTTCTAAATAACTGTCACAATTTCTATAGCAAGAGGGCCATGTATTAGTTTATACAAATTTATTTTAGCTCGATTGCGAAACACGTTCTTATAACTTATATTACAGCACATATCGGCCTGTGCTTCCATTCCTGCTGTTTGTGGTGTTTGTTCAACTGTAAAACCAACTAACATACCTGTCTGTGCTTCCATTCCTGCTGTTTGTGGTGTTTGTTCAACTGTAAAACCAACTAACATACCTGCCTGTGCTTCCATTCCTGCTGTTTGTGGTGTTTGTCCAACTGTAAAACCAACTAACATACCTGCCTGTGCTTCCATTCCTGCTGTTTGTGGTGTTTGTCCAACTGTAAAACCAACTAACATACCTGTCTGTGCTTCCATTCCTGCTGTTTGTGGTGTTTGTCCAACTGTAAAATCAACTAACATACTTGTCTGTGCTTCCATTCCTGCTGTTTGTAGTGTTTGTCCAACTGTAAAACCAACTAACATACCTGTCTGTGCTTCCATTCCTGCTGTTTGTGGTGTTTGTCCAACTGTAAAACCAACTAACATACTTGTCTGTGCTTCCATTCCTGCTGTTTGTGGTGTTTGTCCAACTGTAAAACCAACTAACATACCTGTCTGTGCTTCCATTCCTGCTGTTTGTGATGTTTGTCCAACTGTAAAATCAACTAACCTAGCTGCCTGTGCTTCCATTCCTGCTGTTTGTGGTGTTTGTCCAACTGTAAGACCAACAAACATACCTGCCTGTGCTTCCATTCCTGCTGTTTGTGGTGTTTGTCCAACTGTAAGACCAACAAACATACCTGCCTGTGCTTCCATTCCTGCTGTGTGTGGTGTTTGTCCAACTGTAAAACCAACTAACATATACCTGCTTGTGCTTCCATTCCTGCTGTTTGTGGGGTTTATCCAACTGTAAAACCAACTAACATACCTGCCTGTGCTTCTATTCCTGCTGTTTGTGGTGTTTATCCAACTGTAAAACCAACTAACATACCTGCCTGTGATTCCATTCCTGCTGTTTGTGGTGTTTGTCCAACTGTAAAACCAACTAACATACCTGCTTGTGCTTCCATTCCTGCTGTTTGTTGTGTTTGTCCAACTGTTCTCTCAACTTCCTCTCCTCCTTCTGGGCCTTCTCTAACTCCTTTTGAACCTAAACACATATCATACAACATCTTATTAGGGCAGCTATTAAACACTTATCTTTTCTTTTCTCAATTCTTCTTGTTCATTTTTAGTATTCTCTTAAGCGTATCCCGTCATTTTCTTATTCAATCCAAACAATAATGTTCTTGAAAGACTTGCTTATAATAGTACTACATACATCAGTTTAACCTCGCACCAACAGGTTAGGTCATATGGCCACTCTCCATCTCTTAACCCATTCAACACCAAGTAACTCACATGTACTGGTCCATGATATTCTTAAACCAATAAATGAATCAGAAAATCACATTTGGACAAGTTCATTTATCAAAATGGGTAATTTTGTCTTAAAATAGTAATATTACTGGCAAAAAGTGCAGATCCTGATGAGACGGCTCGTCACGAGCCGGCTCATCTGGATCTACACTTTTTGTAAGCCTATTTAGAGGTCTGTGGTGTTGAAAGGGTTAATGGTGGCAGAAGACGTGGAGTCCCCCGAGATATAATAGTGTAGACAAGCCATATTTAATGTAACAACTGTTTACCTTGTAAGCATTGAGTCCGGACTTTCTCTCAAACCTCTCTTCTTCTATTAATGCCTTTAGTCTCTCTTGTTTCTCGTTGGGTTTTTCCTCCATTTCCTCGCCAGCTTTAGCCAGTAGCTCTTCCTTCTCTTCCTAAATTATAATTTCTTTAATTACTAAACTTTCAGGTTAGCCTGCAAGGACTGTAATCCAGGGAGCGCAGGTTCGAACCCCCGGCTGACCCTAATAAAATTAATAGTCTTTTATATGGGACTTCAAACCGAGGTCTCGTGTCGGTGCTTTACACTGTGCAGTGCATGTAAAAGAACAAGAGGAGATTCTGGAATGGGTTTCTGTCTGTATCATTGTACTATCTGCCAAAAATCTAAAATGACTAATCTCTTCAGGAGACAGGCGTCACTCATATGGGCAACCAGTAGCGACGATAAATAAACGTAAAACACACACAACAAAATCATGCTGTACATAATTTATAAGATTTCAACATTTCAAAAATAAATCGGTCAGATGAAAAATAGGTCACCCCCCCCTCCCCCACTCACACACACCAATTAGTTGATTT
The DNA here is from genome assembly GCA_014843695.1 of Archivesica marissinica. Lineage (NCBI taxonomy): Eukaryota > Metazoa > Mollusca > Bivalvia > Venerida > Vesicomyidae > Archivesica > Archivesica marissinica. The sequence continues at coordinate 36,180,890 of CM026399.1, forward strand.
GAATTGGGGATCCATGCATGTTTTGAAGGTTTTCTGACTTATTTTACGAAAGAACACATTTTTCAAACAGTTTTGGTGTTAGATTTGGGTCGTTTCCGAATTCCCCCAATTCTGCACTGTAGTTGTCCAGCCTTATCTAAGCAGCCACTTTCTGTGATTCCTTTCGCTGGCTGCTTCGCATTAATGGAATTTTCTGTAAAAACTGAAATAATAAACTCAAATGATAGGAAATCAGTTTGAACATTTTCGAAAGGATCGGTTGAAAATGTGCATGCCAGCCAGCATTATGGGAATTATATATTACGTTGAAAATGGGCAATAACTCTGCCAAAATTGATTGTACATTGTACATAAATCACAAAACAGTAATATAAAATTGTTAAGATTTTACCTCTTTTCTCTCCCTCCATTTTTTGATTGCCTCTTTCTTGGTCTCATTCAGGAATAGATATTCCTGGTACCAGTCTTCATGTGAGTTTATCTCTTCCTCCGTCCGGGTCGGTAACGATGGCAACAGATGTTGTAGAAAGACAGGCTTCCCCTACAAGTACAATACATCAAAACACAATCTCGGTACAAGTCAAGTCTTAATTAAAATTAAGCATCCAACTGTTGTGTTTTATATACCAGTACTAAACAACTCAACCAATCAGGAAGCTGGAGACTGTTGAGTCTGAGATTTAAGTTTAAACTTTATTTATTTTACAACGATTGCGAAGCAAGTTCTAACAACTTATATTAATCACTCTCGTTGGCGCGGATGAAAGCGTATATGTGGTCATTCATGTGGGAGGAAACCGGAGTACCTGGAGAAAATCCACCTGTCTGATCTGGCGACCACCGTACGATCTCACATAGTTCCCAGTCCGAGGATCGAACCCGGGTTGCATTGGTGAGAAGTGAGCACGCTAATCGGACAGCCTGAGATTTGCAGCTCAACCAATCAGAAAGTTGGAGACTGTTGCATCTGAAATTTGCAGATTAACCAATCAGAAAGCTAGAGAGTGTCGTGTCTGAGATTTGCAGCTCAATCAATTAGAAAGCTAGAGACTGTTGAGTCTGAGATTTGCAGCTTAACCAATCAGAACGCTGGAGACTGTTGAGTCTGAGATTTACAGCTCAACCAATCAGAAAGCTGGAGACTGTTGAGTCTGAGATTTACAGCTCAACCAATCAGAAAGCTGGAGACTGTTGAGTCTGAGATTTACAGCTCAACCAATCAGAAAGCTGGAGACTGTTGAGTCTGAGATTTACAGCTCAACCAATCAGAAAGCTGGAGACTGTTGAGTCTGAGATTTACAGCTCAACCAATCAGAAAGCTGGAGACTGTTGAGTCTGAGATTTACAGCTCAACCAATCAGAAAGCTGGAGACTGTTGAGTCTGAGATTTACAGCTCAACCAATCAGAAAGCTGGAGACTGTTGAGTCTGAGATTTACAGCTCAACCAATCAGAAAGCTGGAGACTGTTGAGTCTGAGATTTACAGCTCAACCAATCAGAAAGCTGGAGACTGTTAAGTCTGAAATTTGCAGCTTAACCAATCAGAAAGTTGGAGACTGTTGAGTCTGTGATTTTCAGCTTAACCAATCAGAATGCTGGAGACTGTTGCGTCTGAGATTTGCAGCTTAACTAATCAGAATGTTTCAGATTGAGGAAAAGTTTTATAACCTCCAAGAAGCCTGGTATATAGTTAATATCTACAATACCTTCGGACGGGCAAACTTCATAAACTTGTTTATTTAGTGTTATAGATTAATCAAGTCGCAATAGATCTGATAAATTAAGAAATTAATTGGAGCTTTCATTTTTATAATATATGGATATAAAACGCGGTGAAATTGAATTGTTAGAATATGTTCCCATTCACTTCTTCTCATTTTCGTGCAAGTTCCTTTGGAAAACTTCTCATACCAACCTGATATCTCTGACGGAACTTGAGAAATGTCTGATGGTCATACTCGTCCCAGCCCCCTCTCACGCCACCGGTCTGCTCCACGAATGTCTAGCAAATAGAAGCAACATCTGCAACAACTGCAAGCTTATTTAACCCATTCAACCCCAAGTACCTGACATGGACTGGTGCATGATATTTTTAGAAAATTACCTTTGGACCAGTTCATTTATCAAAATGGGTAATTTTATCTAAAAATAGTAATAATTATTACTGGCAAAAGTGCAGATCCTGATGAGACGGCTCGTCACGAGCCGGCTCATCTGGATCTACACTTTTGTAAGTCTATTGAGAGGCCTGTAGTGTTGAAAGGGTAAATATTCCGTTAATGGTATGTTTAGATGTTTCAAGCTTCAAACGGATCAGGCCATTTGCTTGGCTATTTTCAAGTTTTGTTTTCTTTGGTGGTTTAAAATCGTATCATAAGGCGACTTTCCAGCTGTTAACCCATTCAACACCAAGCAACTGACATGGACTGGTGCATGATATTTTAAGACCAATAAATGAATAAGAAAATTACATTTGGACCAGTTCATTTATCAAAATGGGTAATTTTATCCAAAAATAGTAATATTACTGGGGAAAAGTGCAGATCCTGATGAGACGGCTCGTCATGACCCGGCACATCTGAATCTAAACTTTTTACAAGCTTATTTAGAGGTATGTGGTGTTGAAAGGGTTAATGGAGGAGGACCACCCTGCATGGATGTCTGGGTAGAGGGCCATGCTAAGCACCAATACAGTGGTACTCAGATCTGAAAGATGAGTACGGAAGACTAGCCTGGGTTCCAGTCTGTCGATTTTTCACTAATTTACTTCTGGCAAAATGACAGCCTGGGGAAACTTGATTTCCGAGCATAGCGCCACCTACATTACACCCGTGTTTTCTAGGGTGTTGATTGAAGAACGACAACTCTTATCTGCAAGATACAATCACTAAAAATAGAAACAGAATGTTTTCGGAAATCACCGAACAGGCACGATCATTTCCGAAAATACACGAATGCTCCCGTAGCCTCATTTACATTGCAAAATTGTGTCAACATATAATTTCACGTTTCTGCGTTATATCGACGAGATGGCGGATTTTAACTATTACGTTTATGTGGTAACGGATCGATTCGGCGTAATTGAAGTAAGGACGACTTAAATCTTGAGTAAATATGTCAAATCAGACGCACACTGTACTTTTTAAAACTATTTACCGTTCCGTTAACCCGTAAAAAATGACGGCCAATTATACAGTTTTATCAACATTTCGATTCAAGTACGTCATTAATTAAGTCACATGCTAATAGGCCTATTAATAGGATTAATGATAATCAATAATTACAGGAATACCCCCAAGTTTCCACAGGCTGTTGATATTATCAGAAACTCAATACGGCCCAATTAATGGTCTCGGTGTTAATATATATTTATATGACTGACAAGGCAAAATATATCAATGCCTGTTCCCAGGCTGTGACACTCCGAGGTATATTTAGGAGGCCCAAAATAGGGTGTAATTAATTTTTCGTCTGATGCTGTCAACAGACATACAAAGTAACATTGAGTTGAGTGATAACCCACCTGTCCGATCTGGCGACCACCGTACCATCTCACATACTTCCCGGTCCGAGGATCGAACCTGGGTTGCATTGGTGAGAAGTGAGCGCGCTAAACACTGCGCTAATAGGACAGCCATCTGTTAGATATAAACAAACTATTGTGGAAAATATAAAGTGTCATTTTAATTACCCCTTTTGGAGCCTCACAGTGTTTATCTCCCTTGATATCAGCTGTGTTGTGTTATTCCATTTTTGTGATTTACGTGTATTTATCGTCGCTACTGGTTGCCCATATGAGCGACGCCGCCTGAAGAGATTAGTCATTTTAGATTTTTGGAGGATAGTGCAATGATACAGACAGAGACCCATTCTCTGGTTCTTTTACGTGCATGGTGTAAACCACTGACACGAGACCTCGGTTTAAAGTCCCATCTGAAAGACTATTAATTTTATTAGGGTCAGACGGGGATAGAACCTGCGATCCCTGGATTACCAGTCCAACATGTTACCACTGGACTACAGATCCGTCTGTTATTCGATATTACAAGCTGACCTATTTATTGGTGTAGCGGTAAATGAGGGTACAGTACAAACTTTTTTTAATTATTATTAAAAAGCATCGTTTTTTGGAAGGAAAATGGTGGTCAACCAGAAAATATCATACCTCAAATGCAGCGACCTCTGGTGGCAGATCTTTGATTATATCTCGCGCACTCGCCAATGCTTTATTGGCACCTCTCTTACTCAGAGAGCTTTCTGTGGCAAGCTGGGACCAGGAGTCAAACTTCTTCTCCAGGGCTTGAATCTCTAACCACGATGTACGTTCCTCCAACAGCATGGCTTCGTATCTGACGGAATATCAAACAATTCATATCCCTGCACAGTAAAATACATATTTCAAACATTGCAATTCTTAAAGGTTTCTTTTTGAATAAAATTTATATGATATAATACATTTTTTTTTAAAGGTTATTCAACATCGCTACCGTTTGCCCGGGAGTAAACCGGAATACCCGGAGAAAACCCACCTGTCCGATCTGGCGGCCACCGTACCATCTCACATACTTCCCGGTGCGAGGATCGAACCCGGGTTGCATTGGTGAGAAATAAATTTGAGAGGGTTGGGGTAGGGTGGTGCCAAAATGAGAGGGTGGAAGAGGGGTGAGAATGTAACATATACATTTTATCAAGACCATATCAGTAGTACCAACATCTACGGGGTTGCAACAACAATAGGAAATGTCTTACTGCTTTCTCTGTTGTTCTTTAAATGCATTGATCGTTCCTTCTATATCTTCCATGATCACTTTCAACCTCTCTACAACTAAAACATAATACAAAATTATATGTACAATTATAGGCACGAAAGGTTCGGTTGTTTGAGTTCCGCTGGAAGTCTGGTGCGCGCTGAAGTCTGAAATACTGGGAGGGAGAGTCGGAGTCTTCCTCCACCAATAACAACTGGAATGTCGGATATAACATAATATCCAAATGGTGGCAGTCGTGATAGCACAGTGGTAGCGCGTTCGCTTCAGGTGCGAAAGACCCAGAGTTCGAGCCACGCTGGAGTTGTTACGATTGTCCCCTTAGGTAAGGCATTTAAATTCCACATTGCCCTTTTCTCTCTCCCTCGTGGCGATGGATTCCATCAGTAATGAGATCTCGAGAGTGATTAATATAAGTTGTAAGAACTTGTTTCACAATGGAGCTAAAATAAATTTGTATGAACTACGGTGTTTGCAAGTCAAAAATGTTGATAAGACAGACAAATGGCGGTCAAAATCTGATCACAATATGTGGTTTTTTTCTTATTATTTATTTGTTTATTTTATGACATACAAACATAGTTTTCACATGTTAACAATATACGTAGCACTGAATGAATACATAGTCTATATATCTAATGATAACATGCTTACATTTATTTTTGTTTTCAATATTAGTATGTCATAAAATCTGTAAAATTTGTAATGTGACCCTCCCTTACCTGATGGGTACATCTTAAGATAGATATTGTTTCATGAAAATCCGTCTAAAAAGGAAATACATAAACGAGATGTGCATAGGAAAAAAACAGATTCTAACGTCCCCAATTAAGCATAGTGTTTGCAACCTTCAATTTGTAATTTCTCTGTGCGATGGTTTAGATAACAGATGGGACTTTAAACCGAGGTCTTGTGTCGGTGCTTTACACCGTGCACGTAAAAGAACCAGAGGAGACTCTGGAATGGGTCTCTGGCGGTATCATTGCACTAGCCTCCAAAAATCTAAAATGACTAATCTCTTCAGGAGGCGTCGCTCATATGGGCAACCGGTAGCGACGATAAATAAACGCAAAACACACACATATGAATGATAGTACTATTTTTCCAAAAAATGCATAAAGAGATTTTAGCGCCGACAGCTTGAGCCACATGCCAACTCTCCAGCTATTATTGGTGGAGGAAGACCCCAGGTGCACCGACAGCTTGAGCCACATGCCAACTCTCCAGCTATTATTGGTGGAGGAAGACCCCAGGTGCACCGACAGCTTGAGCCACATGCCAACTCTCCAGCTATTATTGGTGGAGGAAGACCCCAGGTGCACCGACAGCTTGAGCCACATGCCAACTCTCCAGCTATTATTGGTGGAGGAAGACCCCAGGTGCACCGACAGCTTGAGCCACATGCCAACTCTCCAGCTATTATTGGTGGAGGAAGACCCCAGGTGCACCGACAGCTTGAGCCACATGCCAACTCTCCAGCTATTATTGGTGGAGGAAGACCCCAGGTGCACCGACAGCTTGAGCCACATGCCAACTCTCCAGCTATTATTGGTGGAGGAAGACCCCAGGTGCACCGACAGCTTGAGCCACATGCCAACTCTCCAGCTATTATTGGTGGAGGAAGACCCCAGGTGCACCGACAGCTTGAGCCACATGCCAACTCTCCAGCTATTATTGGTGGAGGAAGACCCCAGGTGCACCGACAGCTTGAGCCACATGCCAACTCTCCAGCTATTATTGGTGGAGGAAGACCCCAGGTGCACCGACAGCTTGAGCCACATGCCAACTCTCCAGCTATTATTGGTGGAGGAAGACCCCAGGTGCACCGACAGCTTGAGCCACATGCCAACTCTCCAGCTATTATTGGTGGAGGAAGACCCCAGGTGCACCGACAGCTTGAGCCACATGCCAACTCTCCAGCTATTATTGGTGGAGGAAGACCCCAGGTGCACCGACAGCTTGAGCCACATGCCAACTCTCCAGCTATTATTGGTGGAGGAAGACCCCAGGTGCACCGACAGCTTGAGCCACATGCCAACTCTCCAGCTATTATTGGTGGAGGAAGACCCCAGGTGCACCGACAGCTTGAGCCACATGCCAACTCTCCAGCTATTATTGGTGGAGGAAGACCCCAGGTGCACCGACAGCTTGAGCCACATGCCAACTCTCCAGCTATTATTGGTGGAGGAAGACCCCAGGTGCACCGACAGCTTGAGCCACATGCCAACTCTCCAGCTATTATTGGTGGAGGAAGACCCCAGGTGCACCGACAGCTTGAGCCACATGCCAACTCTCCAGCTATTATTGGTGGAGGAAGACCCCAGGTGCACCGACAGCTTGAGCCACATGCCAACTCTCCAGCTATTATTGGTGGAGGAAGACCCCAGGTGCACCGACAGCTTGAGCCACATGCCAACTCTCCAGCTATTATTGGTGGAGGAAGACCCCAGGTGCACCGACAGCTTGAGCCACATGCCAACTCTCCAGCTATTATTGGTGGAGGAAGACCCGGGTGGGTTGGTGTTGTTTTTGGTGGGGGGTGGGTTGAGCCACATGCCAACTCTCCAGCTATTATTGGGGAGGAAGACCCCGGGTGCCCGACACTTGAGCCACATGCCAACTCTCCAGCTATTATTGGTGGAGGAAGACCCCAGGTGCACCGACAGCTTGAGCCACATGCCAACTCTCCAGCTATTATTGGTGGAGGAAGACCCCGGGTGCCCTTTGAGTATTTCAGGCACGCATGAGAACCCGGGTAAGACTGAACTTCCACAAACCAGCTGGGTAGCTTCCTCACATGAAAGAATTCATCACCACCATTGGGATGCGAATTTACAGAGGTGACGGGTAAGCGATTTGAAGCCAATTACTGTAACTACTCGGCTAAGGAGGCCACTAAGATTCCTTGTAAACAAAACATACACTCTGGCGTAGGTTTGACATCTCGCAGTTCCTTGTGAAATCTCTTCACCATGTGACTTATCTTCTCCAGCTGCTGCTTCAACTTTATCTCTGAAATATTGAAACAATCATATGGACATTCAGTAAATCATGTGGACATTCAGTAAATCATTTGGACATTCCGTAAATCATGTGGACATTCAGTAAATCATATAGACATTCAGTAAATCATTTGGACATTTAGTAAATCATATGGACATTAATGAATATTCAGTAAATCATATGGACATTCAGTAAATCATATGGACATTCAGTAAATCATATGGACATTTAGTAAATCATATGGACATTAATGAATATTCAGTAAATCATATGGACATTCAGTAAATCATATGGACATTCAGTAAATCATTTGGACATTTAGTAAATCAAATCATATGGACATTTAGTAAATCATATGGACATTCAGTAAATCATATGGACATTCAGTAAATCAAATCATATGGACATTCAGTAAATCATATGGACATTCAGTAAATCATATGGACATTCAGTAAATCATATGGACATTCAGTAAATCATATGGACATTTAGTAAATCATATGGACATTCAGTAAATCATATGGACATTCAGTAAATCATATGGACATTTAGTAAATCATATGGACATTTAGTAAATCATATGGACATTCAGTAAATCATATGGACATTCAGTAAATCATATGGACATTCAGTAAATCATATGAACATTCAGTAAATCATATGGACATTTAGTAAATCATATGGACATTAATGAATATTCAGTAAATCATATGGACATTCAGTAAATCATATGGACATTCAGTAAATCATTTGGACATTTAGTAAATCAAATCATATGGACATTTAGTAAATCATATGGACATTCAGTAAATCATATGGACATTCAGTAAATCATATGGACATTTAGTAAATCATATGGACATTTAGTAAATCATATGGACATTTAGTAAATCATATGGACATTCAGTAAATCATATGGACATTCAGTAAATCATATGGACATTCAGTAAATCATATGGACATTTAGTAAATCATATGGACATTCAGTAAATCATATGGACATTTAGTAAATCATATGGACATTCAGTAAATCATATGGACATTTAGTAAATCATATGGACATTTAGTAAATCATATGGACATTCAGTAAATCATATGGACATTTAGTAAATCATATGGACATTTAGTAAATCATATGGACATTTAGTAAATCATATGGACATTCAGTAAATCATATACACATTAATGAACATTCAGTAAATCATATGGACATTTAGTAAATCATATGGACATTCAGTAAATCATATGGACATTCAGTAAATCATATGGACATTCAGTAAATCATATGGACATTTAGTAAATCATATGGACATTTAGTAAATCATATGGACATTTAGTAAATCATATGGACATTCAGTAAATCATATGGACATTTAGTAAATCATATGGACATTTAGTAAATCATATGGACATTTAGTAAATCATATGGACATTCAGTAAATCATATACATTAATGAACATTCAGTAAATCATATGGACATTAGTAAATCATATGGACATTCAGTAAATCATATGGACATTCAGTAAATCATATGGACATTTAGTAAATCATATGGACATTTAGTAAATCATATGGACATTTAGTAAATCATATGGACATTCAGTAAATCAAATCATATGGACATTTAGTAAATCATATGGACATTTAGTAAATCATATGGACATTTAGTAAATCATATGGACATTTAGTAAATCATATGGACATTCAGTAAATCATATGGACATTCAGTAAATCAAATCATATGGACATTTAGTAAATCATATAGACATTTAGTAAATCATATGGACATTTAGTAAATCATATGGACATTCAGTAAATCATATGGACATTTAGTAAATCAAATCATATGGACATTTAGTAAATCATATGGACATTTAGTAAATCATATGGACATTTAGTAAATCATATGGACATTCAGTAAATCAAATCATATGGACATTTAGTAAATCATATGGACATTTAGTAAATCATATGGACATTTAGTAAATCATATGGACATTTAGTAAATCATATGGACATTTAGTAAATCATATGGACATTCAGTAAATCATATGGACATTTAGTAAATCATATAGACATTAATGAACATTCAGTAAATCATATGGACATTTAGTAAATCATATGGACATTCAGTAAATCATATGGACTGGACATTCAGTTAATCAAATCATATGGACATTTAGTAAATCATATGGACATTTAGTAAATCATATGGACATTCAGTAAATCAAATCATATGGACATTTAGTAAATCATATGGACATTTAGTAAATCATATGGACATTGTTTTGGTTTAGTAAATCATATGGACATTTAGTAAATCATATGGACATTCAGTAAATCATATGGACATTTAGTAAATCATATGGATATTTAGTAAATCATATGGACATTCAGTAAATCATATGGACATTCAGTAAATCAAATCATATGGACATTTAGTAAATCATATGGACATTTAGTAAATCATATGGACATTCAGTAAATCATATGGACATTCAGTAAATCAATATGGACATTCAGTAAATCATGTGGACATTCAGTAAATCATATGGACATTAATCATTGTTGTTTGGTTGTTTTGGTTTTTTTTGTTTATGGACATTCAGTAAATCATTGGACATTAGTAAATCATATGGACTGGACATTCAGTAATCATGGACATTAGTAAATCATTGGACATTTAATGGACATTCAGTAAACATGTGGACATTAGTAAATCATATGGACATTAATGAACATTCAGTAAATCATATGGACATTCAGTAAATCATATGGACATTCAGTAAATCATATGGAGATATTAATGTGTTTATCTTACGTTCAGCTCTACGTGAAGGGTGCAATGCCCTGTCACAATGTTCTAGAAATACCCACGATATTAATGTGTTTATCTTACGTTCAGATCTTCGTTCTCCTGTTGTTTTACTCTCTGTTTCCTCTAGCTGACTAAATTCCTGCCGGAAGTCGCTACGCTTGCTGTACAGATGTGTGCATTTCTCTCTTTCCATTGCCTGAACCCTAGTTACACAAATGGGAACTTAATTACTATAATTAATTAATAAAATGCAAATGACAATATTGTAGTCACGCATGTGAAACATTTCTAGATCCACACACACACATACAAATGATGCTTTTTCTATGCTGCTGATCGTAGTACATTGTAACAATAAGGTACGTGAAATTACTCAGATTTCAAAACAGTATTGTAGGAACTTGTTTCGCAATCAAGCAAAAAGACATTTATATAAACTAAACTAAACAACGACTGAATAAATCAGCTATGCTCAAGCCTCAAACAGAAGCCTAAGAATATACTCTCCTCGACTATAATTTTCAAACTATATGTGAATGTCTAGAAATGGCATTTTGTGTGTTTCATCGCCATAATATTGGTTTGTTTGTATTTTTTGAGGCTTAAAGCTTAGATCATACGGTGACTCTCCAGCTATTATTGGTCGAGGAAGACCCCCAGGTGCCCCTCCGAGCAGTATTGCAGGCACGGATTGGCATCCAGATAGAACCACCGAACTACCGCAAGCCAGCTGGATAGCTTCCTCACACCCAGTGGGATTCGAACCTTCAAATTTATATACATGATATTGGTAAATGTCTAAACATGGAGCAAGTAAATGTACGCCCTATTTCTCTCCATATCTCCCAATTCTTTACTTACTGGACTTTGAGTTTCCGTATCTCCCAATTCTTTACTTACTGGACTTTGAGGTCCCGTATCTCCCAGATCTTTACTTGCTGGACTTTGAGTTTCCGTATCTCCCATATCTTTACTTGCTGGACTTTGAGGTCCCGTATCTCCCATATCTTTACTTGCTGGACTTTGAGTTCCTGTATCTCCCATATCTTTACTTACTGGACTTTGAGTTTCTGTATCTCCCAATTCTTTACTTACTGGACTTTGAGTTTCCGTATCTCCCAATTCTTTACTTACTGGACTTTGAGTTTCCGTATCTCCCAATTCTTTACTTACTGGACTTTGAGTTTCCGTATCTCCCAATTCTTTACATACTGGACTTTGAGTTTCCGTATCTCCCATATCTTTACTTACTGAACTTTGAGTTTTTGTATTTCTCTAAGGATCTCGCCCTTCTTGGAGGCCTCGGTTTTGTTTCTCCATGATTTGATAGCCTTCTCTCTCTCTTCATCCTACGGTAATTCAAAGTGGGTGTTACATTGTACATGTATACATGCATGTCACCTCTAGACTCACTAGACTCACCATCACATGGATCATCCGCATGTTAGTATTTGTCATTTCCATCGGATCTAAAACACATTGCTAAGAATGTTTAGACAGTACTAGGGCTGACTACTTGTGGAAGTCGTGATAGTGTAGTGGATGTGCATTTGCTTCAGGTGCGAAAGGTCCGGAGTTCGAGTCCCGCTGGAGACGATTGTGCCCTTAGGCAAGGCATTTAAATTCAACATTGCTTTTTCTCTCTCTCCGTCGTGGCGATGGATTCCATCAGGAATGAGGTCTCAAGAGTGATTAATATAAGTTGAAAATTTGTATAAATTAACATAAGGGCTGACTACCGTAACCTTGGGACAATTGGCAGTAATGTGGGGTAAGCCTTTTTTCTCAACCACCCAACTGAATAATGACATCAACCACGCGTCTTGACCCTAACCCTGGGCGGAGCAAGTGATGAAGGCGCGTAAAGGAGGGATCTTTATGCGTGGTTGATACTATATTCTGATCGGCTGGTTGAGATAAAGATTTACATAACCCTAACCCTGGGCGGAGCAAGTGATGAAGGCCGTAAAGGCGGGATCTTTATGCGTGGTTGATACTATATTCTGTCAGAATTTCTGATCGGCTGGTTTAGATATAAAGATTTTACGGTAATCTGGGCATTAGGGTTAGGGCTAAATTTGAGTTTCAATTTAAGAGTATTCTACTGTTCAGCTTTAGCTTACTGCCACCTGTTTTGTGGGATTACTGCCTATAGTCTATCCCTAAGGTCAGACGGTGTTATTGATATAGTGGTCTGGGATTGGTTGAAAAAATGTAGGGAAGCCCTTAAGAGTTATTGATACATGAACTGATTGGCTGAGTAGGTATTGTCACAAATATTGAAAATGACTTCTAAATATTAAAATACAATATATGAGCTGCATTTTGGAATATTTAAAAATATTTGCAGACTATTTGGTGAGAAATAAACAGCATATTATAAATGCAGGTGTCAGTGCAACATTCACCACCAAATTACCTTCAGAGTAGGGGTGGGTGTGCCTTTAGTGGGAAATTTAAAAAACCGCAATTGGTCAACCCCATTGAAATTTGACATTTTCCTGTGGCTCAAAGGCCATTCTGTTGAAAACTACTCTCTTTTGTGCCAAACTATTTTTGGGGGAAATCTAATGGCACTGTGTGTTATAATGGTGGATATTGCAATAGCGGTGTCTGACCCTAACCGACTGGTTTCTGTGAAAATTGATGTCACGAAAATATATGACAATATCGATAATACACGAAACTACACGCTGTATTCAGTATCTAGACAAATAGTTTGCAATAAATACATAATAAATTCCTTTTCAATATCAATATATGTCTTAATATCTCGAAATATGAACAATATATGTGAAAATAGTTAACCCTGGATACATTGGCAGCCATTGTTGTTGTTGATATAGGTTATACTCCACTAAATTGATCTGCATACGAACGGGGCGGGGTTGCGAAATGGACGAAATGTAATTGGCCTGTGCGAAATGGAATATTAAATCATATATAAATGCAGACTAAGAGCACGCAAGGACTTATATTGCATTATATATCTAATATTAATTGTATTTAATGAAAATCACAAAGGTTACAATTAAATATATTGTAACCGTTCTCACTATGGTCGTGCCCTTATCGTTATGTGTATAGTAGAGTGTCACCCTAACAAGACCTGAAGTTGACCTCAAGCCCTATCCAGTTAACACACACGTACACATACCCGGTTACTGAGACTAAAGAGGTGGTCATCAAACCCTAGATTCGACTATGGGTACACCCGACACGCTTTTAATTGGGCTAAATGAACAAATAAGTCAGTAAACACATTTTCTACTTTTTTTAATTCACGTGTAAGTAATCATTTTACTAATACATGAAGTTACTTCAAACAGACAAACAATTTTATCAGTAAAGTTCTAAAGCACTAAGCTCTCCCACGTGGACAATGTTAATGGGTTTTGCCGGAAGTGCCGCCTGTACCCTAATCATTCCGAAAGTTTTTCAGTCGAACTAAATCAAATAAGATATTAATGCTATATGGTTTGACGGAAGGCCGTCCTGTCCCATTTTACTAGCAATAAAAGTGGGATCCACTAGGGAAACTCCCGGGGCTGTAGAATGGAATAGCCGTCTCAAAATGAAATGAACGTTACGAAATGTAAATTTCTAGTACGAAATGGAATATTAAATCATATATAAATCCATAATAAGCGGGTGGAATTACTTATATTGTATTATATATCGAATATTAATTGTATTTACTGAATAATAGCAGGCTTGCACTTAAATATATTAACCTATACCCGAATGAAAGCTCATAATGTAACTTCAAAATGAAATGAACGTTAAGAAATGTAAATTTCGTGTGCGAAATGGAATATTAAATCATATATAAATCCATAATAAGCGGATGAAATTACATACTTATATTGCATTATATATCGAATATTAATTGTATTTAATGAAAATCACAAAGGTTGCAATTAAATATATTATCTTTTACACGGACTAAAGCACGCCATGTAATTTCCAAATGAAATGTCAGAAATGAACTTTACGAAATGTGAAATGCAAACTGGAATTTAAAATACGATATAACTGTCAGATAAATATATGAAATTGCATATACGGTCATTAAATATATTAACTTATACTAGATGTATAACTCGCAATGTTATTTCCAAAAGAAACGACTACAATGTATAAAAATTATGGTATACTGGAGTTTTCAAGTTATCGCAAGAATATTGCAATTAGTATATATGTATATAATTTCATGAAATTAGTTAAGTATAGGGTTCTTGTTGAAGGGTGGTCGTGTGTGGTTTTTACAATTCAATTAATATAACACATACATTAATTGCACATAGTTTTATGCTGTAAATACCTTGATGAATTGTATTGTAATTATGTGATAGTCTTACTGTGATATAGTCACTTGTAATTCTTCATGAATTGCCATGTATATACTGTCGTTATAGTTTAAGCATATATGTATATATGTTATGTATTGTACATAAATGAGATAGCTGATAGAGCCGACACTGATTAGCACAATGCTATATGGAACATCAAACACATTGTCTTGTAGCGACATAATTTTGATCACCTTGGTTTGAGTGGAATACGCCTACATCAATCCAATTAACGTCCTTGTATATTGGCGACGCATGCCACTGATGGTAATCATCGGTACGCTTGACTTGAAATATACTTTGTCATTCCATAACACAAAACGGTAGTCTGGGTTCCATTCTGTAGATTTGTTACTTCTGGTAGAAACTCAACAGTTTGGGTGTTAAATAAATAGATTTATATGACGGAAAAAGCAAAATATATTAAAGTCTGTCATAGAGAAATATGAAAACTCTTCCACATATTTTGCCTTGTAGCGTCATTACTCGACAAAACAATACCAGATTGATTGCTATGGAATCCGTTACGAATTTATTTTGGACATATCACTGCATATGATTTGATAAACAGTTTACTAGCCATCAACACAACGGTTGGAATAATGCGCCATGAACATTGAAATGGGAGTATGAATAAGTGACTAGTAAATATATGCATTTCATGTACCTGCTTCCGTTTGATCCGATATTATAGAATTGCATCAAATGATTAGTACACTGACATATCTGTTTCAGACTCATCATCATTACTACGACAGCTATATAGATATTTTGTTCCGGTACAACCACCGTTGGTAACATGAAACAATTCACACTGTATACAAAATACAATCTATTGGGAATATAGCTGACAATTGTATGACATGAATAATACACAGTCTGGTCTGGTTAAATATACGAAGTGATCTCAGAAACAGTTGTTAATTAAATTAGCTAAATTGATATATTTACCAAACATAAAAGGCGAATCTGTAAATAGTCAAATTAAGTTAATATATTTAATTGCAACCTTTGTCATTTTCAGTGAATACAATTAATATTCGATATATGGTACAATATAAACACTTCATCCGTTTATTATGCATTTATATAGGAATTTAAATTCCATTTCCGACTCGAGATCTACATTTCATTGTGGTCGTTTCATTGGGAAATTACATTACGAGCTATCATTGGGGTATTAGTTAATATATTTAATTGCAAGCGTTCTGGTATTCAATGAATACATATGTGTTAATATATTTAAATGCAACCTTTGTGATTTTCATTAAATACAATTAATATTAGATATATAATACAATACAAGTCATTGCGTGCTCTTATGTTGCATTTTTATGTTGCATTTATATAGGATTTAATATTCCATTTCGCACACGTCAATTACATTTCATCCATTTCGCACACAATATTCAATTTCGTATTTCAGGCGTAGCGATCACAAATTGCATATGTTTTCTCATTTTGTGTAAAACAAATCGCACCGTTTGTATGAGTTCTTGAAATTCAACAAAAATATGGACAAAAGAACGGGAAATGTTCCTGGTTTGCCGCCTGGATGGACCAGAGAAGAATGCGTGAGGCAGTGTGGATTATCTGCCGGAAAAACAGATGTGTATTATATTAGGTGAATAAATACCCACCTTTTAGTTCAAACTATAATGGTGCAAAATTATAGTTTCGTACCCATTGATTATCATTATGTCTTAGACAATTTGTACATATTTTGGACATTTCGCAACCAATGTCTGGATTTTAGTTGCGTACAATAACACGTCTGCGATTTGAATCACGTTTATCAATTACACATGAATGTATTATATCCCGGCGTGAAGAGTTTTCGTCCAGAACAGGTTTTCGCCTAACTGGGAATAACAAGTCGCGAGAGATCGCGCAATATTTCACGCTCCAATTACCGGAATTATAAATAAACATACCTTGTGCACTTCCAATCTATTTCTAACCAATCGTAGCTCTAGATCAGACAGATAAATAAGCGGTGAAAACTATAAACCTACCCCAGTTTTCACTAATTTCACTATATCCGTTTTATGTCGCCATATAAATATCATTTTTTAAAGAAATTAGCAATTTTTTCTCCAAAATGACATATTCATCGTCTGCCACGTCATATATTTACGAATAAAAATGTCATTATAGTCTCACTGCTCCGTGTTTATGAGTTTCGTCCATTATTACACACAAGGGGTCCTTATGAATAATATCGATTTCGCCTTCAGGTCCATGTGTTGTCACAGAGTTTCTCCAACTGATATACATGGTTGTGTAAACCTAGTTATGGCCTTATAAATTCTCTGTTAGGCACCGTGTGATGTGTTCGATGGATGGGTCCATTTACGGTTCTGCACTCAGTCAGGGTAATTAGGAGGGATGACGACTTCTTATGCCCGTGTGTTTGTCTAAGTTAAACTAAATGTTAGTGTTTTAGATACAGTATATAGACAAAATGCTGTCCAACAAATGAATTTTGAGTGAAAATGATAAATTAAGCCTGTTATTAAAGTTTTCCTTAGTTATATTGTTTTGTTAAAAAAGACCTGTTGTTTACATACTAATGCTCGCGCTGTAGGCAATTTCCACAGTTAGGCGAAAACATGTGACGTCATTCCGGATTACTGAGAATGAGGTAGGTGCCGCTATTTTGTCAACTTTTCTCAAAAAGTAAACAATCGGTTTTCTTCGAGATGTTTGTGAATGAATGGTAAAATATTGTTTATTTGGTGACATTGTTTGCAGTGTATGACAATTCTAAACCTGGAGTCCGTTATGTACTACATCGTCGGCAAACAGTAACACCGGGATACTACATCGTCGGCAACCAGTAACACCGGGATATACTGGCTATGTCATTGTTACTTTCAGTCCTGATGGAGTTAAAATCCGAAGCAAGCCGCATTTAGCACGTTACCTTGGCGATACATTCGATCTTAGTGCGTTTGACTTCAGGGCTGGGAAGATCATCAGCAATACACACAGAAAAAGTAAACGCCACAAGGGATCGTCATTCGACTATGCCAGAGGTTTGTTGTGCCTCTTTCTCGCCATTTAATGCTGATCTCATCATATTTATATATTTGGCTGTCCGATTAGCGCAGTCGTTAGCTCGCTCGCTTCTCACTGATGCAACTCGAGTTCGATCCTCGGACCGGCAAGTATGGGAGATGGTACGGTAGTCGCCAGATTGGACAGGTGGGTTTTCTCCGGGTACTCCGGTTTCCTCCCACACGAATGACCACATATACGCTTTTATCTGCGCCAACGAGAGTGATTAATATAAGTTGTCAAAACTTGCTTCGTTGTAAAATAAATACAGTTTTAGTTGTCATGTACAACCAGAACTATTCTCTAATGCAGAGATCTGGAACATTTAAAGCACGGTACTCGGTCTAATAGTATATCAACATAAATCTCTATGAAGTAAAGGGTTATGTGATATACAATGTACATGTATGCATCTAATCTTAGTGGAAGTCGTGATAGCTCAGTGGTAACGAGTTCGCTTCACGTGCGAAAGGCCCGGAGTTCGAGCCCCGCTGGAGCCATTACGATTGTGTCCTTATGCAAGACATTTAAATTCCACATGCCTCTTCTCTCTCCCTCGTGGCGATGGATTCCATCAGGAATGAGGTCTCGAGAGTGATTAGTATAAGTTATAAGAACTTGTTTCGCAATCGAGCTAAAATAAATTTGTATAAACTAAAACATCTAATCTTCAACGTCTATTCTCTAATGCAGAGTTTCTGGAGCATTTAAGCACAGTACTCAGTCTTTGAATTTAGCGCCAACTTCGATACTGGTGGATTTTGGCTCGGGCAAGCAAGAACAATTACTGGACCAGGCTGCTGGGCTTGTTAAAATAAAAGCTGAAGTAAAAAAAAGCTTGGAGTAAATGAAATCGACAAACCAGATTAAAATAAATACTCGTTCTCAAGTCGAGACTTCTTTATTAATATTCCGTTTAATTAATATTCACAAGTTATTTTAAGATTACATGTAAAAGTCACCAAACTCTAAATTGATTAGACTGCTTACCGAAATCATTGGTTGTTCGCGCACCTAGTATCATTAATTTGCCAAAAGTGGCGAAAATACCATACATTATATTTAAGTACAGTCTACATCCGTTATGTCAGTCTATTATGTCAAATTCTCTAGTTATCTGGAAGTCGGACACTTATCATTTTACACAGTACTTGATCTATTTATATCGAATTTCGACCAAACAAAATACTTTGACATAACCAAAGTTTGACTTAACAAAATTCGATATAAACAGAGCAAAATGATAGTGTCAGAAATCATCAGTACATGTACATGTTACTTTTTTGCCATATTTTAGCCCCTACTCTGGCGAATGCCAGCGCAGACCCTTGATGTATGTAGCAGGGATCATTTTAGAGGGTGATGTGGGCGAAATTGTCACCCTAGGGACCCTGACTTCGCCCTCTGGGGGCCCCACTCTCCCTAAAAAAAAAAATATATATATTGGTTTTTACGATTTTCAAACAAAATGTTGTCTAGTAAGATACACTGGTCCATTATAAAGAACTCCTTCTATTCAAATGTTGTATTTAATGGTTGTTAGAATGAACCCTGATGTAGACACATTTGCTTCACATTTACAGGGATAAGACAAGATGCAAACCTAGCATTGCCAATCCGACAGACGGCTTCGATATTCAAACAACCAGTGACCGTGATCAGGAACCATTCGGACAGCACAACTAAAACGGATCTGAAACATGGCCCACAGGAGCCACCCAGACAGGTGAGGTTATAGCTGGCTGGGGTTAGGCTTGGCAATATATGCCAGTTTGACAGATACAATCTAAACCTATACCTAAATATTATTCGATCATTCAGTTAATCAAGCAAATTTTCTTTTTATTTTAAGCTGAAAAGTGTTTTTATGATAAAAAAACGATGCAACCATGAGCTAAATGGTGCCAGAACGTCACGTTTAGACTACCATAAATTACAAGATACGTCATACATTATGTGACTGACAGCTTGAATACAAAAACATTCGCTTTGATAACATAACATATCATGCAGCGGCTAGGTTCCACACACGTATGCAAACTAGTGAGAAGTAAATAGAGGAAATTTTCTTTTTATTTTATGCTAATTGGTGAAAAACAAACACAAAATGAAGAAATTAAAATAGCTGGCCGCCGTGTTTTTGCGCGGATGAATACATTGACGACTATACGTCGTGAGTCGATACACAAATATGCCGCCATCTTGAATTTAAAGTTGAATCAAGGAAAAATACATGAAAACATTTATTGGATTTATTGTTACAATTTGCAGTGACAAACTTCGAGACATTGTCAGTTGTATTTCGCTTTTGATTTGTTTCATAACAAAAACAATAATACAGGTAAATAGTGTCATTGAAGCCAGGTAAACGGTGAATATTAAATAACACGTTGGCTAAGCATTTAAAGGGAGAGTAATAGTGCAAGAATAGTGTATTGGGAAGGGAGATAATAAAAAAGTAGTCAGGCAAAATACAGTGAGTGATATGCAGTGGTGATATGGATTATATCTCACTGTATTTCATCAATTAGCATAAAATAAAATGTGTTATTCCACTGCTTTCAACCACAGGGATTCGGCACGTTTGGGGGTACTAGTATATATATTTAAATATATATACTAGTACCCCCAAACGTGCCGAATCCCTGTGCTTTCAACCAGTGGAATAACACATTTTATTAGTACCGTTTTCGTCCCATCATACAAAACAAACTGTAAATGTGTAATCATATACCTCTAATATACCTGTTTGTTTTGATTGCAATTTATGATGGTAATATTCATGCTGTGTATGTAAACAGCTTTTTTAACTTGTTTTTCTCCAAACGATAACGTACACCATAGCAAAAACCTAGTTACCAGTTACAAATGAATACAGACTGAATATCGAATTCTTCTTCACCCATGCGTCAATGGTAATACAATCAGTCGAGTATAGAAAGGTGAATCAGGGATATCTAGAGGGCGATGTGGGCGAAATAGTCGCCCTAGGGACCCTGGCTTCGCCCTCTGGGGGCCCCACTACTCTGTGTAATATTTTTTGGTTTTTAAGATTTTCAAACAAAATTTGGTCTGGTAAGATACACTGGCCCATTATAAAGCACTGTACTGCACTGTACTGTGCATTTTAACCCTATTTTGCAGAAGTATATTAAAGAACACCATTTAAGGAAGCGATCATGCGCTTTCTCACTTCTCCCAACAATTCTGACCTAGAATGAACCCGGTGAATATGGCAGAAACTCGTCGAATTGCTGTCTCCAAATTGAATTTTATAAATTTATCATTTCTATCACAAATTTGGCTCTTGTGGCGACCGATAGCATGGCCCTTGCAGTGAGAGATCGTGTCACAGGATCCGCCCTGAAATACATCATGTTATTTCTCAGTGAAGGAATGTTCTCACAGGATCCACCCAGGGCGTTCATTTGACCCGAGCTCCCGGGTTTTGACGCATGAAAACCAGTAAAGACACTTGTTTGACTCTTGGTGAAAATGCGTAGTGGGTCAACTTTGACCAGGGACGATGAGCAGTCAAGCGTCATCGAACATTTTCTCAACAGTGTAATTACCCTAATCTGCCTGTCAAATGCGATTGGATCAGTGAATGATAAAATGTAGCCAATAAACAATTTAATTTACACATTTTTATGATTTATTGCAATTCGTAACTAAATATATTTTATGAAAATCACTTCTTTTCACAGTAATTCCGAGTATTCACGGCGTTTTCTTACATTATGAATGAAAATGATACTAATTATACATATTACATATGCATAAAAATGTGCTTAAATTCGATTACCGGTAGATATTGAAATGAATATGTCCACTTTATATAAGAAATTCATGTTTTAGAATGTCGTGGAACCGTACTCGATCTGTTTCGTACCAATTTCGTGAAAAATAAAATTAAATGCAGATCAGCTAAATAATTGTGTTTTGTATAATCGACATTACTATTGGTTTGTCAAGGCTAATCTGGTTGCAGGACCCCAGAAGGCTCATGTTGATATCAACTACTCGTGATCATTTGGTGACCTTTGCAACTGGGATACAATGTAGAACTATACAAGTTGTATGTATGTATGATACATTTATGTCAAACCACCTGCGGGGATATCATGTTATTTCTCAGCGAGGGATCAGGTCATATGGCCTGCCGTTATGTACATCATGTTATTTCTCAGTGAGGGATCTGGTCATATGGCCTGTCGTTAGGTACATCATGTTATTTCTCAGTGAGGGATCTGGTCATATGGCCTGTCGTTAGGTACATCATGTTATTTCTCAGTGAGGGATCGGGTCATATGGCCTGCCGTTAGGTACATCATGTTATTTCAGAGCCTCCGTTGCTGAGTGGTTCTTTCATCAATTTCAAATCACTCGCCCCTCACTGCTGTAGGTTCACCCCTCACTGCTGTAGGTTCACCCCTCACTTCTGTAGGTTCACCCCTCACTACTGTAGGTTCACCCCTCACTGCTGTAGGTTCACCCCTCACTGCTGTAGGTTCACCCCTCACTGCTGTAGGTTCACCCCTCACTGCTGTAGGTTCACCCCTCACTGCTGTAGGTTCACCCCTCACTGCTGTAGTTCACCTCACCTGTAGGTTCACCCCTCACTGCTGTAGGTCCACCCCTCACTGCTGTAGGTCCACCCCTCACTGCTGTAGGTTCACTCCTCACTGTTGTAAGTTTGAGAACCCACCCTGAGCCATGTAATGTTATTTCTCCGTGATGGATCGTGTCTGAGAACCAACACTGAGGCACACCTCATCACACCTCCACCATCTTAGGTATATCTCTCTCATCACACCTCCACCATCTCAGGTATATCTCTCTCATTTATTGTGTTATTTTGCAGTTGTTTTGGGAAAAGAGGTTGCGTGGTCTAAAGGCATGTGACAGTACAGAAGAGCTAATTCAGAGCCTTGAACTTCCCAAAAATGTTCTAGGTAAGTACAGGGTATATACTGTTAAATGGGGGTCTCCGTGGCTTAGTAGTTAATGTATTTGTCTTCATATCACTTGCCCCTTACTGCTGTAGGTTAGGATCCCACCAGGGGTCTTGGATTTTTTAAGTGAGGAAGCTATCCAGCTGGCTTGTGATAGGTTGGTGGTTCTACCTGGGTGCCTGTCTGGTGTCTGGACTACTGCTCAGACGGAGCCCGGGGGCTTCCTCCACCAATATTAGCTGAGAGTTGCCATAAGACGTGTTCTTAAACCCCAATAACAAACAAACAAGCAAATTAATAGTGTGACCTACTGGTGTAGTGCAGAACTGTACCGCCGACTTCTCCTCACTGCTAGGTTAGAATCCCAACATGGATATAGTAATATTACATTTGAGAAGTTGTTGAGCTAGTTTACAGGGATTGGTGTGGTTGTTCAGGTGTACCCGCTCATGCACTAACTGTTGCTGGGAGATATTGGCAGTGAGCTCGCCCACCACTTAAAGCTAGAATGCTGGGAGATATTGGCAGTGTGCTCGACCACCACTTAATGCTGGAAGTCCCGATAGAATCGTAACTGTTGCTGGGAGATACTGGCAGTGTGCTCGACCACCACTTACTACTGGAAGTCCCGATAGAATCGTAACTGTTGCTGGGAGATATTGGCAGTGTGCTCGACCACCACTTAATGCTGGAAGTCCCGATAGAATCGTAACTGTTGTTGGGAGATACTGGCAGTGTGCTCGTCCACCACCTAAAGCTAGAATGCTGGGAGATATTGGCAGTGTGCTCGACCACCACCTAAAGCTGGAAGTCCCGATAGAATCGTATCTGTTGTTGTGACCCTGAATTCCAAAACAGAAACAAACTTTTTTTGATTAGGACATCATATTTCCATTCCATCATGACCTCGACATAATGCTACGAACAAATAAATGTTTGTGTTATTTTGTAAAATTCCACAGCCATCAAATAGACTGGCTCTAGCCGTTGTATACTGCAGATTTAACAACGGTAGATTTGTTTGATTTGTTTATAGAAA
Source organism: Archivesica marissinica (assembly GCA_014843695.1). NCBI lineage: Eukaryota > Metazoa > Mollusca > Bivalvia > Venerida > Vesicomyidae > Archivesica > Archivesica marissinica. The sequence goes on from CM026399.1 coordinate 36,204,884, forward strand.
CAAAATATCAATTCATGTTAGAATAACGAGTTTAGCATCTTATGACAGTATACCGGTAGTAGATCGCCAGACAGGAACAGGTACCAACAGGTAATACATCCACAGATATTCAGGTTCAAATTTCCTACTCATTCCAATCATACTATTGTGATAATAGGCAGGACTGTGAATAAATATTGTCAAATTTGGTTTAAAGCGACATTACATCGTAAAAAAAAGCAAATACAATGCATGTTTTCAGGTATAAATGAATTGCTAAGTACTACAATTGCTTCCGAATACATGCGAACACTAACATTGAATCAATAAATAGTGTATTTGTCGATTGAAAGTACGATTTCATATAACCGTCAACCATGCTCCTGAATTGACGTTTGTTTGTCATCGGAGTCAATACTAAACTAACCACGAAATAATGTCATTTAGAGATAATTTAGTTAAGAATAGTCTACAAATAAATAGGCACAAATGTGAGATACGGTACATATGTTCTATAAATCGTGTTATTCAGGATACACTAGTTGTATTACGCATGGATGTTTACATTATTTTGTTATGTCAACAAACCGCGTATACGATGTTTGTTTATTAGTTGAAATACTCAGTATTTGAGGCAAATATTTTGGGGGGGAAATGATACCATATAATAGGAAAACACATTCTGTAGAAATTTGTGTTTTCACCGATGTAGTGTCGCTATAAGCTGTTCAGAAAAGACATGTTTTTCACTTTTTAGGTTGGACGAACCTCTTTTTTCTGCTGTATTTTTGGCAGATTTTCTCTTTTTTTGTCACAGCATTTCATTCGCTGCGCTGTAAAACAGGTGACAACCAACCTGCATTGGACTGTTTTGATACTGTTTCAGGGATAGGACCAGAGCTGACCACGGAGAATATCTTACAGAGTATATCAGCAGCCCTCCATATTGGAGCTGTACCCATCATAGGGCAGCACAGTAACAAGAACTTGGTCCAGAAAAACCCAGGTGTTCATATGGATATCAACCAACCACATATTCAGGTAATAGATATACAGTCAAACCTGTCTTAAGCAACCAGCCAAGGGAATCACAGAAAGTGGCTGCTTAGCACAGGTGGCCGCTTAATAGAGGTCAAATGTATATTAAAACAGCAAATTGGGAATCTGGAAACTGGCTGCTTAATACAGGTTGGCTGCTTAATGGAGGTGACCACTGACACGGGTTTTACTGTACAGTCAAACCTGTCTTAAGCAACCAGCCAAGGGAATCACAGAAAGTGGCTGTTTAGCACAGGTGGCCGCTTAATAGAGGTCAAATGTATATTAAAACAGCAAATTGGGAAACTGGCTGCTTAATGGAGGTGACCACTGATGCAGGTTTTACTGTACAGTCAAATCTGTCTTAAGCAGCCAGCCAAGGGAATCACAGAAAGTGGCTGCTTAGCACAGGTGGCTGCTTAATGGAGGGCAGATGTGTAATAATACAATGTACTGGTAATCTGGAAACTGACTGCTTAATGGAGGTGACCCACTAACACAGGTTTGACTGTATACAGCCGTCTTGCCATTCAATCTTATGTTTAGGCTGTCCGATTAGCGCAGTGGTTAGCGCGCTCGCTTCTCACCAATGCAACCTGGTTCGATCCTCGGACAGGGAAGTATGTGAGATGGTACTGTGGTTGCCAGATCGGACAGATGAGTTTTCTCCGAGTACTCCGGTTTCCTCCCACACAAATGACCATATTTACGCTTTCATCCGCGCCAACGAGAGAGATTAATATAAGCTGTTAAAACTTGCTTCGCAATCGTTGTAAAATAAATAAAGTTTAAACTAATCAATATTCTGTAATAAACATAAAGTGTATGATGGGTCAAATGCATGCAGTCAGTCATACACTGAGTTAGAATCTGACATAAGGGGAAGTGATCCACCTTATCGCAATCGTTGTAAAATAAATAAAGTTTAAACAAAATCTTATGTTTTGCTCCCGTGATTCTTGTCAGAGTGACCACCCTTTGAACATTAAAACCAACAAGGTCTGATCAGTGGAGAGAATTACCATAAGCTCCTGTAGCTTTCAATTCAATCCACTTGTCTTGATAGTTGTATTGTATGGATGTTATATGTACAGATGTTATATGTCATGTTTATCTTGATAAATAAAATATGTTTAAACCAAAGTCTGACCATACTGGTTATGCTAAATCAGTATTTCAACAGGAGCTTGAAATTGTATCCATAATGGACCATACGTACGTCTATCATATGACCTCCTGCAGGGATCATTCTAGGTCAGAATTTTTGGGAGAAGTGAGAAAGCGTGTGATTGCTTCCTTAAATGATGTTCTTTAACCCATTCAACACCAAGTAACTCACATGGACTGGTCCATGATATTCATAAACCAATAAATGAATCAGAAAATCACATTTGGACAAGTTCATTTATCAAAATGGGTAATTATGCCTAAAAATAGTCACGAGCCGGCTCATCTGGATCTACACTTTTTGTAAGCCTATTTAGAGGTCTGTGGTGTTGAAAGGGTTAATATACTTCTGCAAAATAGGGTTAAAATGCACAGTACAACCATTAAATACAACATTTGAATAGAAGGAGTGCTTTTTAATGGGCCAGTGTATCTTACTAGACAAAATTTAGTTTGAAAATCGTAAAAGCCAAAAAATATTTATTTTTTAGGGAGAAGTGGGGCCCCCAGAGGGCGAAGTCAGGGTCCCTAGGGCGACAATTTCGCCCACATCGCCCTCTAAATTGATCCCTGACCTCCTGTATATATAATATTAACATATTTGTTTATGCAGTTGGGGTTCTGTGATAGGGTACAACTCTGCGTTAAAATCTCTCCACCGCTTGTACTTATTGTCTATCCTTTTTTTAGTTATATATATTATCCCCAGTGACCGTAATGTCGGTGAATACTAATGAGCCGTGATATCACAATATATCCAAATGAACCGCACATGCTCATTTTGTGTTTACTATTGACAATTTCCGTCGGATTTCTGCAGCTGTTGATAGCAAAAACAAGCTGAAATGTCATTTCTACTCATATTCAAAACTTGTTTTTTCCTCTTACACTCGTAAGTTTTCGTTCATGTATTCAATATTTAGGTGAATTTCAATGAATTTGTTATCTATCGGCTGCATTTGACATTTGTATGGTGCCCGCTACTAATGCGACGTCACATGACTGCCTTATATGGCATGTATTGCTACTGGTATAAACGTGTGAGGCGAAATTTACATTGTCGATTATTATTGGTATCAACGCGTAAATAAAAGATGGAGGCCAGTGCTGTTGCTTTCACTTTGTAATTGATTCAGTTATGATTTATTTCTTACAAACTGATATTGCATAATAAAATAAATATCATTCTAACACGACCCAGCTAATAACATACATACTTGTAGAGTAAAATCTTGCTCGGGTTAATCTGCGATCTACCTACCTTGAACTATGCTGCACGCGCACCGTGTTTTGGTTATTCCATTTATACAATGCGTGTAAAGTTTTATGAATGAAAGTCATGTGATGTTTGTAAATACTATCGTGGGAATTCGCGGAAGTGAGCTATTTTTAGAATCAGATAATCTCTTGTCCGTCTTGTTTTTCTGTTAAGTAACGTTTCAGTTACTATTCTGTACATTTTATTTGACAAAATAAATAAAATTATTGATCAGTTACAACTTTTGTTCATTTATGCACTAGATTGATATTTTCCATAAAAAATAACGTCATCACCCCTAAGGGGCCTTACGTGGGATGAAATTTCGAAAGCCAAATGCAGCGGCGTTTGAAGAAAATACTCCTTTAAATTATTAGAAGTCGTGTTAGAATCGAAATAATAAGTATCAACCGTGGTATATCGCAGAATAACCCTTGTTTGTCGTTCTTATGCGTAGAAATATATCACTCAGGCCCGGCCTTTGTGATATATTTCTACGCATAAGAACTTCAAACTCGGGTTATTCTGCGATATACCACGGTTGATACTTTTTATTTCTTAATTATGCTTAATTGAGAGTGAACATTATTTGTACAGCCTCTTTTGAAACACAAATACACAGGCTATTGCTTATGTCAAAATCATGGCTCAAAATGTATCTGGTATGACTTCATTATCACCTTACTTGAAGGGTGAAATTACAAGACCTTTGATTTGTTCAGCATATTTAGGTTATTGTGTCCAGGCAATAGTCGCAATACACATTGCATTGTTAACCCATTTCATTCTGGATACCGTTCAAACAGTATTTGCAAAGAACATAGAGCCAGATCAGCCACCATGGAACGTGCCGTCTGATCAGACTCTATGATGTTTGCTATTCAGATGACCTTGCTAAGACACTTGGCTATGTAGCAAACAACATAGATCCTGATCAGCATGCAGCGTCACGCTGCAGCTGATCTGGATCTATGTTGTTTGCAAAGGCCTTTAAATGTATCTAGAATGAAATGGGTTAAGATTTGAAATGATATGACAGGTCTGATATGTTTCTTATATGTTTCTTATATGTTTCTGATATGTGTCTGATATGTTTCTGATATGTTTCTGATATGTTTCTTATATGTTTCTTAGCAACTGATTGTATCTGACGAGGACATAAAACGACAGGAATGCAAAGTGACCGAGGCCAGACGCAGACTGCAAGATGTACTAAAAACATGAACAGTGCAGATGTATGTGTATTTTCTAGGATACAGAAATTTGAATTGGCTGTGCTATCTCAGTGTCCAGTTATATTTTTTTTAAAAGATCACAGAAATTGTATGCTGTATGTCACTTGGGCTCAAATTTCAGGATGGAACTAATGATCTATTTCACTAATACACATAATAGACTAGAGCGAATATATGAATTGACTGCTAGTATATACCGTAGTCAACAACATTGTTTTTACATAGATTTGAGATGCATAGATTTCCAAAAGTTTTAAAGAAAAAGTGAGAAAATTGGCATGTTAACAAATTAATTCATAAAAAAAACAACATAAAAGTCATTAGCATGCCCATTTTATTTAATGTTTTACTTAGGCATATATTGAACTAATGATATGCAACATTTGAAGAAATTCTATTATTGTGAAAAACAAATATTTGAAATTATATCCTAAATATTACCGGTACATGAAAAACACATATATTTTTTTACCAAAATCAAGTACTCGAACATGGAAAATTCATGATTTAGGATTATTGTATTCTATATATGCATATTTTATGTTTGTAGTTACATGCAGTTATGATTAATAGTCATACGTAACATATTAGTATATCAATACACACATAATAATTGCAAATATTTTTTTTGATTTTTTACATTTGTCGCCAAAATGAGAAATTATTGGCCGAAATGGAAAATAGGCATGTTATAAAAACATTAATAATAAAAAAACGAAGTCATTAGCATATCAATTTTATTTCATATTACTACAAATTCTATTATTGTAAACCTTTTTTTACAAGACTGTAGAGAACGCCTTTAACCCTTTCAACACCACAGACCTCTAAATTGGCTTACAAAAAAGTGTAGATCCAGATGAGCCGGCTCGTGACGAGCCGTCTCATCAGGATCTGCACTTTTTTCAAGTAATATAACTAGAAAAAAATTTACCCATTTTGATAAATGAACTGATCCAAATGTAATTTTGTTATTAATTTATTGGTCTAAAAATATCATGGACCAGTTCATGTCAGTTACTTGGTGTTGAAAGGGTTAAATGCACATTTGAAAATATGATGAACATGTAACTTATTAGTTTTCCTTGGTCTATGCATGTATATTACAGTGATATTTTTCATTGTTTTCAGCTATCCAGTTAGAACTAGATCACCAAGGCTGGGTTTGTTTCAATGATGTGCAACATACATGGATGCAGTGTGCTAGCAGTACGCCTTTACAGGCTATTTGTGGATTTCATAGCAGGCATTCTTGCATTTCTGCTCCACCTGTGAATCTTCCAATGTAGATACTGTGTAATTTATACTGTAAACAAACGCCTTGAAATCGTGGTTTGAAGGAACGAAACCTGTGTGTGTTTTACTTTTATTTATCGTCGCTACCGGTTGCCCATATGAGCGACACCTCCGGAAGAGATTAGTCATTTTAGATTTTTGGAGGATAGTGCAATGATACAGACAGAGACCCATTCCAGAGTCTCCTCTGGTTCTTTTACATGCACGGTGTAAAGCACCGACACGAGACCTCGGTTTAAAGTCCCATCTGAAAGTCTGTTAATTTTATATGGGTCAAACGGGGGATCGAACCTGCGATCCCAGGATCGAAACCTGTGATGTCTAGTTATGGTGTACTGTAAATTTTATGAAAATAAATTCACAGCCAGGTACTGGAAAGAGAGATTTTGGTCTTTTTGTATGTGTTTCAAAATCTAAATATACTTTGAATGTTGTCTACACCAGTTCTATGTAAATGATGGAACTTTGAGAACTGAAGATGTGAAAACTTGCGCAATAAAGATAAATGCTTAGAATCTTATTTTTATTTCTCGTTCGCTGCCGAAACTTAACAAGAGTTATTAACCCCCGCCATGAGGAACTGAAGCGATTGTTTTCGGCTGCTTCTTGTCTGTATATGCGTGTGTGGCCAGGATAAATAAAATAGTTGTGGATGGATTTTGTGAGTGCTTGCAGGGTTGATCCAGGAGAAAGTGATTTAATTAACCAGTTGCCCTATTGCTCCGCCACTAAGATCATCTTCCTCGACCAATAATTGCTGTCGAATCACCTAAATGACGTTAAACCCCAAGAACAACAACAATATGCAATTTGGGCTTTCACGAATAATACGTCAGGGTTGCCAGTTTTTTAGGCCCCCGATCCCGCTACCCCCTCCCCCCATCCCCCCCCCCATCCCGAGCAAACAAAATATAAAAAATAATCTTAAGACTGTGAATGGGATCTAACTACCAACTTATGGAACAAAAGTTACTAGTGTTTCCACCAGACTGAAAATGGGACAGGGCGAAAGTAGATAACCCGTCTTCAATGTGGCAGAATTGACATTGTGGTCTCGTACAGTGTTTCCCGCAGTACTTGGAATTCTGGAAATCCGTGACTATGAACAATCCTTTTTCCGGTTTGGAATAGGCGTTTACTTCACCAGTCTGTGGCCAAAAACGGGAAAATCTCCGTAATAATGAATTTAGACATTAAAATCGTCTTACAGCAGCGATATTACTAGCATTAAACTAAAGTTTTGTGAACACACGGATATTCCGCATCTATTTATTAGACGTGCACCTGTTATGAGAAGTTTCATAGCGGTTACTTCCCTTACAACTGTAGTTTCGGTTTGGCATCATATTGCAGCCATTCCCTATCAAGCTTCCATTCAGATCCGAATTTTTGGCCTGTGGTTGGTGCCGACGGTTTGATACATGTGTTTTCGGTAATTGGTATGTCAACGGCGGAGTTTTCACTGGGTGTCGACGGTACTTCGTTTACACACCCTATACTTTGATTATATTTATTATATGTTATTATGTTATATTTCGGGTTTTACGCCTGCATCAGCACCATTTTGGGCTATATCGCCGGCGGGCAGTTTACCTAACAACACCTTTGGTCAAGTGGTTAAGGTCCCTATACTTTGACCGTTCGATATTGTAAATAATATTTTCGTACATTTGCTTGGCATTTGTGTCGATGGAACCTCATATTTACGTTTTCTACCCCTGGGAAATACAAATACTCTTGATTCAGTAATGATATACGTCAGAGATAATTGTTTGAAAACAAGTGATGTGTGTGATTTTGTACATTCAATGTTTGATTTAAATACATTAAATCATGTTTCAGGAGAGACATTTGTATGTTGAACCAAATCAATTCATATTAAATTTAAGAGTTACAATTCTGTGTCCAATAAATAGCCTGCCTGACACAGGTACATTGTATTATGATAGAAACCATGGCAAGCCATCAATACATATTATACATGATTGTAATTGAAAGTAATTGTTAATTACAGGCATATTTTGAAAATTAATTAAATTACATGTAATTAAAAAATACTCAATTACAAATTACATTCAATTACTTTAATTTTTGTAATTAATTACAGGTAATTACAATTACTTTGTTCAATTATCCCTGGTCTGCAACTTGCCCTTAGATTGTATACAAACTTGGTCCTCCACTGTAACCTATCATCACTGATGGTCACTGGTTCGAGCCCCGCTCAGACCATGTCTCATTTATATGAACAAGTTGGCAGTTTCTTACGGAGGTTGGTGCACCCAAGTACTGGTTAACCGCTGGAGCCTGCCCAGGAATGGTGTTGTTAGGTAAACTGCCCGCTGGCGATATAGCCCCAAAATGGTGCTGATGCAGGCGTAAAACCCGAAATATAACATAACATAACAAACTTGGTCCAAGCTTGTCTATTGAAGAAACTTGTTTCTCTGAAATAACCTCTGAACAAGAGGTCTGCTCCTTTTTGTTTGTACAGCCTAATTTTGGACTAACCAAGTTGGCGATACAGAGAATAATTGTTTGTTTCAATGTATGGTTAAGTTTTATTTCATCGAATGAACTTTTAAAGCAATATTATCACAAGTGACAAGTCGTAGCATTAGCTTTCGTAAAATAAATTCTACAAATTGAAACTTGTGTGTAGGTTTAGTCGTGTATCAGCATGAAGTACTCCATGTGGAAAAATGTCAAGTTTATGTAGATCCTTCTCAGGGTTCCAATTGAAAAACACTGGAGCCAATTTAAAAAACTTGGAGCCAACAAATAAATATTTGAAGCCATGTATTTGACAAAACCTGTGCCAAAAAAAAAATGTTCGCCAATTCACAAAATTTAGCGCCAATATATGTTTTTGTCGCAATTGGCACCATTGGCCACCGACAGCAGTAACCCTGCCTTCTAATACTTCTTGTTAATTATCTTTTCTCGTTTCCATTTAGAGTTATAAATAATAACCTGTTACTAATTTTATACATTGCACAATGGTGAATTCACCCATATGTGCATGCTGGGATATCGAATTGTGTGTTGACATTTCAGTTTATTCTGACATTTTGCAATGTATATTTAGCCCTTTTCTGCGATAAGATTTAGTTTATACAAATTTGATTGTGAAACAAGTTCTTACAACTGATATTAATCACTCTCGAGACCTCATTCCTGATGGAATCCATCGCCACGAGGGAGAGAGAAGATTCATGTGGAATTAAAATGCCTTGACTGAGGGCACAATCGTAACGGCTCCAGTGGGGCGCAAACTCCGGGCCTTTCGCACCTGAAGTGAACGGTCTACCACTGCGCCATCACGACTTCCACTATAGCGAAGATACATTATTTCTACACTAGTTTCGTGTGGTTATTTTATTGCGATTTTGGTGACTTCACTGTGTGTGGCATCCGTGTTCCAGTGGTAGAGCGTCGGATTTGGAATCGATCGGTCCCGGGTTCGATACTCGGGTCAGGCCACGTATGTAGTGTCATTGAGCAAGGCACCTCGCACACATCGCTTAGTACTGGTTAACCACTTAGGTCGACTAAGCCTGCCCAGGAAAACATGTCTACTTCCCCCACAAGGGGTTTGACATTAATGGAACACACACAAATTTGTGGATAATTTATTTCGCTATATACATTTTCTACTATTATGTTCATTGTGATTATGCCTTGTAGTTTCTGAATAAATTATTGTGCCCATCCGTATCTTAGTGCGCATGTGCGGTATGCCTGCGAGTATGTGGACACAGTCATGTATTCCGAGAGCCATTCTGGATTGATGACGAAATCTTTGTGTTCAGTGTATTTGATGTTTTTATAAAATACTGGCTTAGACCCATATATATATTGGCGCCTGTCATCCCATTCCGCAGGCGGGGCCTTCCAATCGGAGTGGTGGGCTATTGCAAGTCGGGTGGGAACTACCCTGCAAATAGAAACAATATAGTGCACACTTGCACGCACATTGAAATACACTAAATAAATGTATTTCAACAGGCATATGTTTATCTAAGCTTCATCCGATAACAATATCTGACCTTAATAAAATTTACAGACTTTCAGATGGGACATTAAACCAAGGTCTCGTGTCGGTGCTGTACACCGTGCACGTAAAAGAATCAGAGGAGACTCTGGAATGGGTCTCTGTCTGTATCATTGCACTATCCTCCAAAAATCTAAAATGACTAATCTCTTCAGGAGGCATCGCTCATATGGGCAACCGGTAGCAACGATAAATAAACGTAAAACACACAATGAATGTGCAGGTGTACCACCCTTCTATCTACCATATAGCCGTATAATAACGTGGAGTATAAATATGATGACGATATATGCAGTATAGAATAAGGTCTAATAAATCGGTATGACTGAATAGCGACGCAGTGGGCGCACAGAACAAAACGACGCAAGTAATGGGGGGGGGGGTATAAAATAGCATGTATTGTGTGTGTTAGGCAGTAATCCCACAGGTGGCAGTAAACTAAAGCTGAACAGTAGAATACTCTTCAATTGAAGATCAAATTTCGCCCTAATGCCCAGATTATTGCCAATTGTCTCAAGATTACTGCCAGTTGTATATTTCGTTACAGCCTCTATATCGTTAACTGTTTGTGTGCCGTTATTGTGTTGTTTTTTGTGATTATTGTACATATACTGTTTGCAGAATATCATTTAACGTAATAAATTATTATAAAAAACGTTATTTTAAATTGGATAAATAAACAGTAGGATATGACTGTATAATACGCGCACGCACGCACAATACAATACAACAACGGAGCCGCGACAAACATATAATTATGTACTATACTATATCCCCCCATTACACGCGCCTTTTCCCGTTCCTTACACCCCTTGCTCTAGTTAGTCATACCCCTAATATATTCGGCAAACCATACTTACTTTTTAACTTCGTTTTTCCAGAGTTGCACAGTCTTTTTCGGTTTATCATCTTTTTGTTTCTTTGGCTTTTCAAGCAGATGGGGTATTGAGTAGGACGTAGTAATCAAGGCCCTGATGGTAGGGGTCTTCAATAAACTAGGGTCCCTGCGGTTAATCATTGTGCAGTTAGGGGTTGGAGACTTTGGTCTCTTATACATTGTGTGCAATTTTCCTGAAATTACAAATTTCGTGTTCTATTTTGCTAAAACTATTTATTTCTTCTATGCATTGTTGGTCGACTGTTTTCTGCGACACTACGTTTAAACAACCCCAGTAAAATACATCTGTGACACTGCGTTGTATGTGTCGATAGTAAATTACATCTATACAGATCTGTGACACTGCGTTGGATGTGTCGATAGTAAATTACACTTACATAGATCTGTGACACTGCGTAGAATGTGTCGATAGTAAATTACACTTACATAGATCTGTGACACTGCGTTGTATGTGTCGATAGTAAATTACACCTACATAGATCTGTGACACTGTGTTGGATGTGTCGATAGTAAATTACACTTACATAGATCTGTGACACTGCGTTGGATGTGTCGATAGTAAATTACACTTACATAGATCTGTGACACTGCGTTGTATGTGTCGATAGTAAATTACACTTACATAGATCTGTGACACTGCGTTGTATGTGTCGATAGTAAATTACACTTACATAGATCTGTGACACTGCGTTGGATGTGTCGATAGTAAATTACACTTACATAGATCTGTGACACTGCATTGTATGTGTCGATAGTAAATTACACTTACATAGATCTGTGACACTGCTTTGTATGTGTCGATAGTAAATTACACTTACATAGATCTGTGACACTGCGTTGGATGTGTCGATAGTAAATTACACTTACATAGATCTGTGACACTGCGTTGTATGTGTCGATAGTAAATTACACTTACATATATCTGTGACACTGCGTTGTATGTGTCGATAGTAAATTACATCTATACAGATCTATGACACTGCGTTGTATGTGTCGATAGTAAATTACACTTACATAGATCTGTGACACTGCGTTGTATGTGTCGATAGTAAATTACACTTACATAGATCAGTGACACTGCGTTGTATGTGTCGATAGTAAATTACACAGATCTGTGACACTGCGTTGTATGTGTCGATAGTAAATTACACTTACATAGATCTGTGACACTGCGTTGTATGTGTCGATAGTAAATTACACCTACATAGATCTGTGACACTGCGTTGGATGTGTCGATAGTAAATTACACCTACATAGATCTGTGACACTGCGTTGTATGTGTCGATAGTAAAAATACCTAGATCTATGACACTGCGTTGTATGTGTCGATAGTAAATTACACTTACATAGATCTGTGACACTGCGTTGTATGTGTCGATAGTAAATTACACCTACATAGATCTGTGACACTGCGTTGTATGTGTCGATAGTAAATTACACATACATAGATCTGTGACACTGCGTTGTATGTGTCGATAGTAAATTACACTTACATAGATCAGTGACACTGCGTTGTATGTGTCGATAGTAAATTACACTTACATAGATCTGTGACACTGCGTTGTATGTGTCGATAGTAAATTACACTTACATAGATCAGTGACACTGCGTTGTATGTGTCGATAGTAAATTACACTTACATAGATCTGTGACACTACGTTGTATGTGTCGATAGTAAATTACACTTACATAGATCTGTGACACTGCGTTGTATGTGTCGATAGTAAATTACACCTACATAGATCTGTGACACTGCGTTGGATGTGTCGATAGTAAATTACACCTACATAGATCTGTGACACTGCGTTGTATGTGTCGATAGTAAAAATACCCAGATCTATGACACTGCGTTGTATGTGTCGATAGTAAATTACACCTACATAGATCTGTGACACTGCGTTGTATGTGTCGATAGTAAAAATACCCAGCTCTGTGATACTGCGTTGTATGTGTCGATAGTAAGTTACACCTACACAGATCTGTGACACTGAGTTGTATGTGTCGATAGTAAATTACACTTACATAGATCTGTGACACTGCGTTGTATGTGTCGATAGTAAATTACATATCCATACCCAGATCAGTGACGCTGCGTTGAAATGGCATATTATAGTAAAATATACACATACCCAGATCAGTGACGCTGTGTTGAAATGGCATATTATAGTAAAACATACCCAGATCAGTGACGCTGCGTTGAAGTGGCATATTATAGTAAAACATACCCAGATCAGTGACGCTGCGTTGAAGTGGCGGCAATGTGATACTTTTTATAGCAGAGTCATCTACACTATTCCGCCGTTGATACCGCCCCGTCGGTTTCTGAGCAATTCCTGTAGCATCTGTAAAGTATAGCATTATTGTCATTGCTCTGATGTGATTCATAATTTAATTGTGTATGTTTCCCATTGCAATCGATTAGGCCACAGTCCTTGTGCCACCTAGGTTTCTATGTTAACTGATTTTAATATTTATAATTTATATACATTGCCTAATGCAGGCATAGACATACTTATTCCGAGAAAGGTCATGTTGACTTCCCAGTCGTGATAGCGCAGTGGATGCGCGTTCGCTTCAGGTGCGAAAGGTCCGGAGTTCGAGCCCCACTGGAGCCGTTACGATTGTGTCCTTAGGCAAGGCATTTAAATTCCACGTTGCCTCCTCTCTCCCTCGTGGCGATGGATTCCATCAGGAATGAGGTCTCGAGAGTGATTAAATATAAGTTGAAAGAACTTATTTCGCAATCGAGCTAAAATAAATTTGTATAAAACTTCCCAAAACTGCATACTGCATGCTTCCGGATAAGCATGCCGACCGACACTAATGTTTGGCCCGACAATATTTATCATGACCATTCATACTAACAAATACTGATGAATGGTCATTGTCTTCGGTACTATGTCTACACAGACGGATCTGTAGTCCAGTGGTAACACGCTGGACTGGTAATCCAGGGATCGCCGGTTCGAACCCCCGTCTGATTTTAATAAAATTAACAATCTTTCAGATGGGACTTTAAACCGAGGTATCGTGTCGGTGCTTTACACCGTGCACGTAAAAGAACCAGAGGAGACTCTGGAATGTGTCTCTGTCTGTATCATTGCACTATCCTCCAAACATCTAAAATAACTAATCTCTTCAGGAGGCGTCGCTCATATGGGCAACCGGTAGCGACGATAAATAAACAAAAATGTAAGATTGAAATAGGTGGGCTACATAGCATGGCCCTCGGTGAATACATTTATATCTATCATGTCATGCACACAAAACGGACGGATCTGTAGTTCAGTGATTAACATGCTGGACTGGTAATCCAGAAATCGCAGGTTCGATCCCTAATCTCTTCAGGAGGCGTCGCTCATATGGGCAACCGGTAGCGACGATAAATAAACGTAAAACACACACACATGATCTGTGTGATAATAACGTTAACGATCAATGTTGGGCTAGCCGAGTTAATTCCATAATTGATCATCTTGGTTTTACAAATGTTCGACTCAATTTTGATACTAATATTAGCTATTTACTAATGTTTAAAATGAAATTACCTGACCAGTTCATTCAAGACTGGAACACATCAGTATACACAATGTCGAAACCTGATTATTTTTGTAAATTTAAACTAACATTCTGTTGTGAATATTGGTATCAAATATCTAGTGATATTTTACGTCAGTCGTTTACTTGTTTAAATTAATCTTGAAATTGAAATATTTAATGGTATTGATAGAAACAATAAATAATGTAAGTATGCAATGAAAATGTAATTGAATTGAAAAATACAGAGATGTAAGATTGAAATATGTGGGCTGCATAGCATGGCCCTCAATACATACATTTATATCTATTATGTCATGCACAAAAAAGGATAACTGTAAATATAAAGCATAAATAAATGTAAAGCACCGACACGAGACCTCGGTTTAAAGTCTCATCTGAAAGACTGTTACTTTTATTAGGGTCAGACGGGGGATCGAACCTGCGATCCCTGGATTACCAGTCCAGCGTGTTACATATATCAGATGTATATATATAACAATGTGACAGATTGGGAATCTGATAACTTGCTGCGTATTGCAGGTTGGTTGCTTAATAGAGGTGACCACTAACACAGGTTTGACTGTACTTAATAGAGGTGACCACTAACACAGGTTTGACTGTACTTAATAGAGGTGACCACTAACAGGTTTGACTGTACTCAATAGAGGTGACCACTAACACAGGTTTGACTGTACTCAATAGAGGTGACCACTAACACAGGTTTGACTGTACTCAATAGAGGTGACCACTAACACAGGTTTGACTGTACTCAATAGAGGTGACCACTAACACAGGTTTGACTGTACTTAATAGAGGTGACCACTAACACAGGTTTGACTGTACTTAATAGAGGTGACCACTAACACAGGTTTGACTCAAACACGATTTGTCACAGTTTTACCAAAATGTTAACATGCTTTAAGCAACAAAAACAGACAAATGTGCACACGTGGCATTAATACCTTGATTTTGACATGTGCACACGTGACTTTAATACTTTGATTTTGACATGTGCACACGTGGCTTTAATACTTTGATTTTGACATGTGCACATGTGGCTTTAATACCTTGATTTTGACATGTGCACTTGTGGCTTTAATACCTTGATTTTGAAGTGTGCACACGTGGCTTTAATACCTTGATTTTGAAATGTGCACACGTGGCTTTAATACCTTGATTTTGAAATGTGCACACGTGGCTTTAATACCTTGATTTTGACATGTGCACCTGTGGCTTTAATACCTTGATTTTGACATGTGCACATGTGGCTTTAATACCTTGATTTTGAAGTGTGCACACGTGGCTTTAATATCTTGATTTTGAAATGTGCACACGTGGCTTTAATACCTTGATTTTGAAATGTGCACACGTGGCTTTAATACCTTGATTTTGACATGTGCACATGTGGCTTTAATACCTTGATTTTGACATGTGCACACGTGGCTTTAATACCTTGATTTTGAAGTGTGCACACGTGGCTTTAATACCTTGATTTTGAAATGGGCACACGTGGCTTTAATACCTTGATTTTGAAGTGTGCACACGTGGCTTTAATATCTTGATTTTGAAATGTGCACACGTGGCTTTAATAGGTGGCTTTAATACCTTGATTCTGCTCCCTGAACTTCTTAAAGGCTGGAATGATTGGGTGGACAGCTTTCATCCCATAGTCCGCCGGCGGCCCCGACAAGTCAAAACTGTTACTGCGACTTCTGCCCTGAATAGATGAGTGGAAGGCTTTTACGGCACGTCAACGTCATTTGTTCCAGTTTAAATTTAGGTTACACTAGCTCTCTATGACTCGTAATGTTAAGGGGCATCATGGATCATTAGTTGTATATTCTAGCCTGGGAACAGGCGGCGATATATTTTGCCTGGTCAGTCAAATGAATATATTTTAACACCGAGACTATTAATTGGACCGTGTTGAGTTTCTGATCGTGTCATTTTGCCAGAAGTTAAAAAGCGAAAAATTGACAGACTGGCACACAGGCTAGGTATATCCCACATATTCGTGGAAGCCCGACCTTTCTTATATTTTTTAATTTTTTATCTTTGTTGGCATTCAAAATGTGCACTCT
The DNA here is from genome assembly GCA_014843695.1 of Archivesica marissinica. Lineage (NCBI taxonomy): Eukaryota > Metazoa > Mollusca > Bivalvia > Venerida > Vesicomyidae > Archivesica > Archivesica marissinica. Next base: position 36,221,430 of record CM026399.1, read on the forward strand.
TGTTATTTTCCACGTAAACAGTAATGCAAAATGACACGACGTCAATTTGGACATTTTCTTTTTAGTTACGTATAGTTATAGAAAGCGATGTGACGCCATTTTGAAAGATATCGTATTTATGATGATACACTTTTAGCAAAATTATTTTATATAAATTGTGGTGTTATCCGATCTGAAGTCTTGTATACAGGACTAATCACGTGCGTTTCAAAATCGCGCACACAATCCGACCGGAAGTCATGTATACAGTACAAACTCGCGCACACAATCCAACCGGAAGTCATGTATAGAGTACAAACTCGCGCACACAATCCGACCGGAAGCCATGTATTCAGGACAAACTCGCGCACACAATCCGACCGGAAGCCATGTATACAGTACAAACTCGCGCACACAATCTGACCGGAAGCCATGTATACAGTACAAACTCGTGCACACAATCCGACCGGAAGCCTTGTTTACATACAGGACAAACCGGGTATCATTCCAGATGCACGTTTATTAATTTAAAATCTCAGATTGTATGCTTACAATAACATGAGACATTAAAAATATAGCAACTATAAACTATACATAGATCATGGGTACATCACAGTTTATACATAATACAGTAACAACAACAATAAACACATGTATATAGTTCATAATTGTTTTAAATAATGCATGGTGTCATAACCTGTAGCCCAACCTATTTGGGATTTTTTCCAGATTAAATCGTATACAGCAATAATAATAATTTAATTGTTTTAGCATAGAAATGCACCGACTGATCTCTTGGTGATCTCGGATCGTGGGGTATGCGTGCTGGTACGGTGATCGCCAGCTCGGACAGGTGGGTTTTCTCCGGGTACTCCGGACTTCTCGGAGTACTCCTCTCACACGAAGACCCTCAAATACGCTTGCATTCGTGTCAACGATTGTGATTTAAGACCAGTTACCAACAGTTGTTTCGCAATCGTTGTAGAATAAATAAGAGTTGAAACATGTGTCCAATTAATAATCCACTCGCCCACATGGTTCGAGGGTAAAAATAAGCTCAATCATCGTCCAATTAATTAAATTATATATACATACTTCCGTTTCGTTATATTCCTCCATTTCACCGAATTCAACCACGTAGACTATGGACTTATCAGAGCAGATCTTATGTCAATATAAGTTCGATAGTAGTCGTCATACAATCCGGAATTAACGGTTATTAATATCATAAAACTTTCGATTTTTAAAACACATTTACACAATTGAATAACAAAGAAGTATAAGCGATATAGTATTAATCTGCGTTTTAAATACGACTAAGCACATGACTTATTTCAATCCAGGGATCGCAGGTTCGATCCCCCGTCTGACCACAATAATATTAGTTTATTATATTATATATTAGTGAATGCTACCATATATATTCTGTTAAGTAATAATGTTTATTCAAATTTATTTTAGCTCGATTACGAAACAAGTTCTGTCAATTTATATTAATCACTCGAGAATTCATTCCTGATGGAATACATTGCCACGAGGGAGAGAGAAGAGGCAACGTGGCATTTAAATGCATTGCCTAAGGGCACAATCGTAACGGCTCCAGTGGGGTTCCAACTCTGAACCCTTCGCACCTGCACAAACGAACGCGCACCCACTGCGCTATCATGACTTCCACAAGAATATTGACCGTCTTTCAGATGGGACGTTAAAACGAGGTCTCGTGTCGGTGATTGACACCGTGCACGTAAAAGAACCAGAGGAGAGTCTAGAATGGGTCTCTGGATGTATCATTGCACTATCCTCCAAAAATCTAAACTGACTAATCTCTTCAGGAGGCGTCGCTCATATGGGCAACCGGTAGCGACGATAAATAAACGTAAAACACACACGCATAAATCATCTAGGTAGTTAATGCCATTCAATAGCCTATACCGTGCTATTCTTTGATCAGGTATTAGATTACAACATGCTATGTATATATATAGAGCACAATATAGTGTGTATAATACAGTATTGTAATATGTATTTGTGATTTGATGCATTCAAAACCATCTGAATTATTTTGCTAACTTAAATCTTAACAAGAAAAACTATTACATATAAATATGTAATTGAAGTACAGTCAAACCTGTCTTAAGCAGCCAGCCAAGGGAGTCAGAGAAAGTGGCTGCTTAGCACAGGTGGCTGCTTAATAGAGGTTAAATGTACAGTCAAACCTGTCTTAAACAGCCAGCCAAGGGAGTCAGAGAAAGTGGCTGCTTAGCACAGGTGGCTGCTTAATAGAGGTTAAATATATATTTAAAAAAACAATTGGGAATCTGGAAACTGGCTGCTTAATACAGGTTGGCTGCTTAATGGAGGTGACCACTAACACAGGTTTGACTGTATTACATATAAATATGTAATAGAAGGACGATTGAAAACTCACTCTGTATTTTATAAATAAATAATACACACTCTGATAGTTTATTGAGTGAATGTATATAAATTATAAAGTGCATACTTTAGTAATTAAATGCAAACATGTTGACAATAACACGAAACCCTGTCCAGCATAGATATCCCGGTATATACCGCATCCCTGATGGAACACCGTGAATCATATGGGAACCAATTATTTGTTGGAGAATTTCAACTGCGTAAATAGATTGACCTGGTCATTTCTGGATTCCAGCTCAAGTCTGTATTTCTATGCGCACACTAGTGAAAGCTTGGAACTAGTTCCCTGAAAACAATTGGACAATTTTAATACTTATAATACGAATACATAGCAGTAATTCTTATCACATAAATTCCCATTCGTCCAGATAAGTCTCCGACTTCTCTGTGTGTATGTGCAGCGTACAGTAAACGTTAGAAAAGTAACCCTAAGAACAAAAGAAAACACCATTGCTTTCCATTCATTCTATTAAAATACACTGTTTCAATGTGTTTAATTTATTTATGCTTGTCGCCGGTAAGAGGAATCCGGGAGAGTGCTTAATGATTGCCGTCGGTAAGAGAAATCCGGGAGAGTGTTCAATGCTTGCCGTCGGTAAGATGAATCCGGGAGAGTGCTCAATGCTTGCCGCCGGTAAGAGGAATCCGGGAGAGTGCTTAATGCTTGTCGCCGGTAAGAGGAATCCGGGAGAGTGCTCAATGCTTGCCGCCGGTAAGAGGACTCCGGGAGAGTGTTCAATGTAACAGCAGGATACTTGGGCATTTTCAAGATCAGCGCTAAATGAACTAATATATATATCAGTATGTTAGTCTAGCATCAAAGTGTCAATCAGCACCCAAATCTGGGTCAGGCACAGTGTCATGACAAGCGGCTCGGCCAGATTCGAACACAGATTTAACCACAACGTCACAAATCATGGCGCTATTTACTTTGGGTGCAGTGAGTTATCCGGAGTCCGTTTATGGCCATTGCATGCATTATACTGCTGCCATACACATACTCCCAACAAATGAGAAGCTAAAACACTTACATTGATGCAGGAACCTCCGTCCTTGACTTGCATTCCCGACGTCAGAGTCATGCAAGAATATCCGTCCTTGACTTACATTCCCGACGTCAGAGTCATGCAAGAATATCCGTCCTTGACTTACATTCCCGACGTCAGAGTCATGCAAGAATATCCGTCATTGACTTACATTCCCGATGTCAGAGTCATGCAAGAATATCCGTCCTTGACTTACATTTTGCGGCGGTGCACAGTGATGCATGAATATCCGTCCTTGACTTATACATTTCGCGGCTGTGCACAGTGATGCATGAATATCCGTCCTTGTCTTATATACATTTCGCAGCGGTGCACAGTGATGCATGAATACCCGTCCTTGACTTACATTTCGCGGCGGTGCACAGTGATGCGTGAATATCCGTCCTTGACTTACATTTCGCGGCTGTGCACAGTGATGCATGAATATCCGTCCTTGACTTATATATAGTTCGCGGTGGTGCACAGTGATGCAAGAATATCCGTCCTTGACTTATATATAGTTCGCGGTGGTGCACAGTGATGCAAGAATAACCGTCCTTGACTTATATATAGTTCGCGGCGGTGCACAGTGATGCAAGAATATCCGTCCTTGACTTCTATATAGTTCGCGGTGGTGCACAGTGATGCATGAATACCCGTCCTTGTCTTACATTTCGCGGCGGTGCACAGTGATGCATGAATACCCGTCATTGACTTATATATATTTCGCGGCAGTGCACAGTGGTGCAGGATTACCCACCCTTGACATATCCTACATTTCGCGACTGCTCAATGATGCTGGAATATCCGTCATTGACTTACATTCCCGACGTCAGAGTCATGGAAGAATATCCGTCATTGACTTACATTCCCGATGTCAGAGTCATGCAAGAATATCCGTCCTTGACTTACATTTTGCGGCGGTGCACAGTGATGCATGAATATCCGTCCTTGACTTATACATTTCGCGGCTGTGCACAGTGATGCATGAATATCCGTCCTTGTCTTATATACATTTCGCAGCGGTGCACAGTGATGCATGAATACCCGTCCTTGACTTACATTTCGCGGCGGTGCACAGTGATGCGTGAATATCCGTCCTTGACTTACATTTCGCGGCTGTGCACAGTGATGCATGAATATCCGTCCTTGACTTATATATAGTTCGCGGTGGTGCACAGTGATGCAAGAATATCCGTCCTTGACTTATATATAGTTCGCGGTGGTGCACAGTGATGCAAGAATAACCGTCCTTGACTTATATATAGTTCGCGGCGGTGCACAGTGATGCAAGAATATCCGTCCTTGACTTCTATATAGTTCGCGGTGGTGCACAGTGATGCATGAATACCCGTCCTTGTCTTACATTTCGCGGCGGTGCACAGTGATGCATGAATACCCGTCATTGACTTATATATATTTCGCGGCAGTGCACAGTGGTGCAGGATTACCCACCCTTGACATATCCTACATTTCGCGACTGCTCAATGATGCTGGAATATCCGTCATTGACTTACATTTCGCGCAGGCGCGCCATGATGCAGGTATATCCGTAATTGACTTACAGTTCGCGCAGGCGCGCCATGATGCAGGCATATCCGTAATTGACTTACATTTCGCGCAGGCGCGCCGTGATGCAGGAATATCCGCCCTTGACGTTCTATCATCATCATGCACATTTAAATAAAAATACACATATCGCCGATTGTAAAATAAGGAGAACACGTGTATACAAGATATAGTCGTATTTTAACTGACAACTGAATGAAATTCTGTCAGCAATTGCTTAATTCTGATTATTAAACAAAGGACAATTTGGAAATCGGCCAAAATTATATACAAAGTACAGATACTTACAGGTTCGTTGAAGTTGTGCGCATGTATATGCGCATTGGGTGCAATACTTAGCATGTACGCCATTGAAACAATGGCAATTCAAATACAGAAATAAAATCTTTTGAAAAAAATGTTTCTGTGCTTAACCCATTCAACACCAAGTAACTCACATGGACTGGTCCATGATATTCATAAACCAATAAATGAATCAGAAAATCACATTTGGACAAGTTCATTTATCAAAATGGGTTATTATGTCTAAAAATAGACATATCACTGGCAAGAAGTGCAGATCCTGATGAGACGGCTCGTCACGAGCCGGCTCATCTGGATCTACACTTTTTGTAAGCCTATTTAGAGGTATGTGGTGTTGAAAGGGTTAACACTGATAAACCAATAAAATACATGTCAATAAAGTGCACCTTCTATACTTGTATGCAAATGATATGAGGTGCCGTTTTGCTATTTATTCAGTATTTAATTCCATTTTTGGATATCTATGATTCAATTATTGGATATCCATACTTCCAAGTCTTTATGGTTATCCAAAAATCGATCTTTGGATATCCGTAATTCGATTTTTGGATATCCGTAATTCTATTATTGGATATCCGTAATTCGATTTGATTTTTGGATATCCGTAAATCGATTTGATTTTGGGATATCCATAATTCCAGGCGCGCCGTTTTGTTATTTATTCAGCATTGGATATCCATAATTCCATTTTTGGATATCCATACTTCGATTTATGGATATCCATAATTCCAGGCGCGCCGTTTTGTTATTTATTCAGCATTTATGGATATCCATAATCGATTTTTGGATATCCATAATTCCAGGCGCGCCGTTATTTATTCAGAATTTATGGATATCCAAAAATCGAGATATGGATATCCAAATATCGATATCCAATAATTAAAAGGAATTATGGATATCCAAATATAGAATTATTGATATCCAATAATCTATTTATGGATATCCAAAAATGCTAAAGAAGGTATACACAGGTAGGAAACTGTTACGCTGTATTTGGTCATAAACATTGTAATCAATATTGAACATGTGCATTACAGCTAAGAGGGCATAACTTCAAGGATGTGCGAGATACTGACCTAAAATAACTACTAAACAACTGAAGTGGTGTCGCCAATATTGACTAACTACAATGGTATTTTACATAGTTCTTGAGATCGAATACACATTCCGTTATTAGTAGTGTTAAGTCTCTGTATTTGTGTGATCAACGTAGCACATACTTTGTGATTAAAATGAGCGTTAACCAATCATAATCTAAGAGACACAATATAATCTATTCAATCAGGAGCGGTGTTACATAATGTGTGTTAGGCTCGGTTATGTAGTATCTTTTGTGGGCATATGAATGCTCATTTCCAGACGGATATGTAGTCCAATGGTAACACGCTGGACTGGTAATCCAGGGATCGCAGGTTCGATCCCCCGTCTGACCTTAATAAAATTAAGTCTTTCAGATGAGACGTTAAACCGAGGTCTCGTGTCGGTGCTTTACACCGTGCACGTAAAAGAACCATAGGCGATTCTGGAATGGGTCTCTGTCTGTATAATGCACTATCCTCCAAAATCTAAAATAACTAATCTCTTCAGGAGGCGTCGCTCATATGGGCACAACCGGTAGCGACGATAAATAAACGTAACAACACACGCCATTTCCAGTGGTAACACGCTGGACTGTACTGGTAATCCAGGCATATTTATAGTCCCACCAGATATACAGTTAATATACATCTGGTATATGTTTATAGTCCCACCAGATATACAGTTAATATACATCTGGTATATGTTTATAGTCCCACCAGATATACAGTTAATATACATCTGGTATATGTTCATAGTCCCACCAGATATACAGTTAATATACATCTGATATATGTCTATAGTCCCACCAGATATACAGTTAATATACATCTGGTATATGTTTATAGTCCAACCAGATATACAGTTAATATACATCTGGTATATGTTTATAGTCCCACCAGATATACAGTTAATATACATCTGGTATATGTTTATAGTCCCACCAGATATACAGTTAATATACATCTGATGTTTATAGTCCCACCAGATATACAGTTAATATACATCTGATGTTTATAGTCCCACCATATATACAGTTAATATACATCTGATGTTTATAGTCCAACCAGATATACAGTTAATATACATCTGATGTTTATAGTACCACCAGATATACAGTTAATATACATCTGATGTTTATAGTCCAACCAGATATACAGTTAATATACATCTGATGTTTATAGTACCACCAGATATACAGTTAATATACATCTGATGTTTATAGTCCCACCAGATATACAGTTAATATACATCTGATGTTTATAGTACCACCAGATATACAGTTAATATACATCTGATATATGTTTATAGTCCCACCAGATATACAGTTAATATACATCTGATATATGTTTATAGTCCCACCAGATATACAGTTAATATACATCTGATATATGTTTATAGTACCACCAGATATACAGTTAATATACATCTGATATATGTTTATAGTCCCACCAGATACACAGTTAATATACATCTGATGTTTATAGTACCACCAGATATACAGTTAATATACATCTGATGTTTATAGTACCACCAGATATACAGTTAATATACATCTGATATATGTTTATAGTACCACCAGATATACAGTTAATATACATCTGATATATGTTTATAGTACCACCAGATATACAGTTAATATACATCTGATGTGTATAGTCCCACCAGATATACAGTTAATATATATCTGATATATGTTTATAGTCCAACCAGACATACAATTAATATACATCTGATATATGTTTATAGTCCAACCAGATATACAGTTAATATACATCTGATATATGTTTATAGTCCCACCAGATATACAGTTAAAATACATCTGATATATGTTTATAGTCCAACCAGATATACAGTTAATATACATCTGATATCTGTTTATAGTCCAACCAGATATACAGTTAATATACATCTGATATCTGTTTATAGTCCAACCATATATATAGTTAATATTATTTGGGTGGGACTGGGTCTCGTACTCACAACCCCTGGACTCACAGTCCGACACAATAACCACTGATCCACCACTGCACTCTCACTAAGTTTGTTTTAAGTCGCCACGGCATGAATGCATTTGGGCGACTAAATCTAATAATGTGCTTAAATGGATTACATATACTGAGGACAAAAACCCACGTAATACTGATAAATTGTTTAGCATATATCTTGATTTCACGTATTTTCAGTGTTAAATATATTATGTTCCTGCCTACTGCATAACAACTAATTGATAGGGAGAAGAACTATATAAGTTATCATTCGGACTAATCCCTTTGTGTTCTACAGTTCAGTGGTAACACGCTGGAATTGTAATCCAGGGATCGCAGGTTCGATCCCCCGTCTGACCCTAATACAATTAACAATCTTTCAGATGGGACTTTAAACCGAGGTCTCGTGTCGGTGCTGCACACCGTACACGTAAAAGAACCAGAGGAGATTCTGGAATGGGTCTCTGTCTGTATCATGCACTATCCTCCAAAAATCTAAAATGACTAATCTCTTCAGGAGGCGTCGCTTATACGGGCAACCGGTAGCGACGATAAATAAACGTAAAACACACAAATCCCTTTGTTGTTGTTAATTTATATACAAAATCTTAGTTCTCTTGCTGTCCGATTAGCGCAGTGGTTAGCGTGCTCGGTTCTCACCAATGCAACCCGGGTTCGATTCTCGGACCGGGGTATATGAGATGGTACGGTGGTCGCCAGATCGGACATGTGGGTTTTCTCCGGTCCCCCCCCCATACTAAAGACCACGTATACGCTTTCATCCGCGCCAACGAGAGTGATAATATACGTTGTTAAAACTTGCTTCGAAATCATTGTAAAATAAATTAAGTTTAAAAATGAATTCTCTTGCATACATGTAAAATACTGAATAAATAATGCTTAAAACTAAAGTAAGAAACTTCCGCTAACATTGCATGATGGAAACATTCCGGGGATTAATTGAGACATATGCACTGAGTGTTCCACGAGGCATCGTTTGGATGGGAATCATTGAGATATATACACTGAGTGTTCCACGAGGCATCGTTTGGGCGGGGATTAATTGAGATATATGCACTGAGTGTTCCACGAGGCATCGTTTGGGCGGGGATTAATTGAGATATATGCACTGAGTGTTCCATGAGGCATCGTTTGGGCGGGGATTAATTGCGATATATGCGTGTTCCATGGGCTACTGTAATTCACTGGCTATGTGGGCTCCTGTAATCCCTTTCTATGTGGAGTGCTGTAATCCCTTGCTATGTGGGCTGATGTAATCCCCTTGCTATGTGGAGCCTGTAATACCTTGCTATGTGGGCTGATGTAATCCCCTGGCTATGTGGGCTGCTGTAATCCCCTGGCTATGTGAGGTGCTGTAATCCCCTGGCTATGTGGGGTGCTGTAATCCCCTGGCTATGTGGGGTGCTGTAATCCCCTGGGTATGTGGGCTGCTGTAATCCCCTGGGTATGTGGGGTGCTGTAATCCCCTGGGTATGTGGGCTGCTGTAATCCCATGGCTATGTAGGGTGCTTTAATCCCCTGGCTATGTGAGGTGCTGTCATTCCCTTGCTATGTGGGGTGCTGTAATCCCCTTGCTATGTGAGCTTTTGTAATCCCCTTGCTATGTAGGCTACTGTAATCCACTGGCTATATGGGGTGATGTAATCCCCTTGCTATGTGGGGTGATGTAATAACCTGGCTATGTGGGGTGATGCCATTCCCTGGCTATGTGCGGTGCTGTAATCCCCTGGCTATGTGGGGTGCTGTCATTCCCTGGCTATGTGGGGTGCTGTCATTCCCTGGCTATGTGGGGTGATGTAATCCCCTGGCTATGTGAGCTGCTGTAATCCCCTGGCTATGTGGGGTGATGTCATTCCCTGGCTATGTGGGCTGCTGTAATCCCCTGGCTATGTGGGGTGATGTCATTCCCTGGTTATGTGGGCTGCTGTAATCCCCTGGCTATGTGGGGTGATGTCATTCCCTGGCTATGTGGGGTGCTGTAATCCCCTGGCTATGTGGGGTGCTGTCATTCCCTGGCTATGTGGGGTGCTGTCATTCCCTGGCTATGTGGGGTGATGTAATCCACTGGCTATGTGGGGTGATGTCATTCCCTGGCTATGTGGGGTGATGTAATCCCTTGCTATGTGGGGTGATGTAATCTCTTGCTATGTGGGGTGATGTAATCCACTGGCTATGTGGGGTGATGTAATCCCCTGGCTATGTAGGCTACTGTAATCCACTGGCTATGTGGGGTGATGTAATCCCCTGGCTATATAGGCTACTGTAATCCCCTGGCTATGTGGGGTGATGTAATCACCTGGCTATGTGGGGTGATGTAATCCACTGGCTATGTGGGGTGCTGTCATTCCCTGGCTATGTGGGGTGATGTAATCCACTGGCTATGTGGGGTGATGTATTCCACTGGCTATGTGGGGTGATGTAATCCCCTGGCTCTGTGGGGTGATGTAATCCACTGGCTATGTGGGGTGATGTAATCCCCTGGCTATGTGGGGTGATGTAATCCACTGGCTATGTGGGGTGATGTAATCCCCTGGCTATGTGGGGTGATGTAATCCCCTGGTTATGTGGGGTGCTGTAATCTACTGGCTATGTGGGGTGATGTAATCTACTGGCTATGTGGGGTGATGTAATCTACTGGCTATGTGGGGTGATGTAATCTACTGGCTCTGTGGGGTGCTGTAATCCCCTGGGTATGTGGGCTGCTGTAATCCCCTTGCTATGTGGGGTGCTGTAATCCCCTGGCTATGTGGGGTGCTGTCATTCCCTGGCTATGCGGGGTGCTGTAATCCCCTTGCTATGCGGGGTGCTGTAATCCCCTGGCTATATGGGGTGCTGTAATATCCTGGCTATGTGGGGTGCTGTAATCACCTGGCTATGTAGGGTGCTGTAATCTACTGGATATGTGGGGTGCTGTAATCCCCTGGCTATGTGGGGTGATGTCATTCCCTGGCTATGTGGGCTGCTGTAATCCCCTGGCTATGTGGGGTGATGTCATTCCCTGGTTATGTGGGCTGCTGTAATCCCCTGGCTATGTGGGGTGCTGTAATCCCCTGGCTATGTGGGGTGCTGTCATTCCCTGGCTATGTGGGGTGCTGTCATTCCCTGGCTATGTGGGGTGATGTAATCCACTGGCTATGTGGGGTGATGCCATTCCCTGGCTATGTGGGGTGATGTAATCCCTTGCTATGTGGGGTGATGTAATCTCTTGCTATGTGGGGTGATGTAATCCACTGGCTATGTGGGGTGATGTAATCCCCTGGCTATGTAGGCTACTGTAATCCACTGGCTATGTGGGGTGATGTAATCCCCTGGCTATATAGGCTACTGTAATCCCCTGGCTATGTGGGGTGATGTAATCACCTGGCTATGTGGGGTGATGTAATCCACTGGCTATGTGGGGTGCTGTCATTCCCTGGCTATGTGGGGTGATGTAATCCACTGGCTATGTGGGGTGATGTATTCCACTGGCTATGTGGGGTGATGTAATCCCCTGGCTCTGTGGGGTGATGTAATCCACTGGCTATGTGGGGTGATGTAATCCCCTGGCTATGTGGGGTGATGTAATCCCCTGGTTATGTGGGGTGCTGTAATCTACTGGCTATGTGGGGTGATGTAATCTACTGGCTATGTGGGGTGATGTAATCTACTGGCTATGTGGGGTGATGTAATCTACTGGCTCTGTGGGGTGCTGTAATCCCCTGGGTATGTGGGCTGCTGTAATCCCCTTGCTATGTAGGGTGCTGTAATCCCCTGGCTATGTGGGGTGCTGTCATTCCCTGGCTATGCGGGGTGCTGTAATCCCCTTGCTATGCGGGGTGCTGTAATCCCCTGGCTATATGGGGTGCTGTAATATCCTGGCTATGTGGGGTGCTGTAATCACCTGGCTATGTAGGGTGCTGTAATCTACTGGATATGTGGGGTGCCGTAATCCACTGGCTATGTGGGGTGCTGTAATCCCCTGGCTATGTGGGGTGCTGTAATCCCCTGGCTATGTGGGGTGCTGTCATCCCCTTGCTATGTGGGGTGCCTTAATCTACTGGCTATGTGGGGTGCTGTAATCTACTGGCTATGCGGGGTGCTGTCATTCCCTGGCTATGTGGGGTGCTGTAATCCCCTGGCTATGTAGGGTGCTGTAATCCCCTTGCTATGTGGGGTGCTGTAATCCACTGGCTATGTGGGGTGCTGTAATCCCCTGGCTAGGTATGGTGCTGTAATCCCCTGGCTATGTAGGGTGCTGTAATCCCCTGGCTATGTAGGGTGCTGTAATCCTCTGACTATGTAGGGTGCTGTAATCTACTGGCTATGTGGGGTGCTGTAATCTACTGGCTATGTGGGGTGCTGTAATCTACTGGCTATGTGGGCTGCTGTAATCACCTGGCTATGTAGGGTGCTGTAATCCACTGGATATGTGGGGTGCTGTAATCCACTGGCTATGTGGGGTGCTGTAATCCCCTGGCCATGTGGGGTGCTGTAATCCCCTGGCTATGTGGGGTGCTGTCATCCCCTTGCTATGTGGTGTGCCTTAATCTACTGGCTATGTGGGGTGCTGTAATCTACTGGCTATGCGGGGTGCTGTCATTCCCTGGCTATGTGGGGTGCTGTAATCCCCTGGCTATGTAGGGTGCTGTAATCCCCTGGCTATGTAGGGTGCTGTAATCCCCTGGCTATGTAGGGTGCTGTAATCCCCTGACTATGTAGGGTGCTGTAATCTACTGGCTATGTGGGGTGCTGTAATCTACTGGCTATGTGGAGTGCTGTAATCCCCTGGCTATGTGGGGTGCTGTAATCCCCTGGCTATGTGGGATGCTGTAATATCCTGGCTATGTGGGGTGCTGTCATTCCCTGGCTATGCGGGGTGCTGTAATCCCCTTGCTATGCGGGGTGCTGTAATCCCCTGGCTATGTGGGGTGCTGTAATATCCTGGCTATGTGGGGTGCTGTAATCACCTGGCTATGTAGGGTGCTGTAATCCATTGGATATGTGGGGTGCTGTAATCCACTGGCTATGTGGGGTGCTGTAATCCCCTGGCTATGTGGGGTGCTGTAATCCCCTGGCTATGTGGGGTGCTGTCATCCCCTTGCTATGTGGTGTGCCTTAATCTACTGGCTATGTGGGGTGCTGTAATCTACTGGCTATGCGGGGTGCTGTCATTCCCTGGCTATGTGGGGTGCTGTAATCCCCTGGCTATGTAGGGTGCTGTAATCCTCTGGCTATGTAGGGTGTTGTAATCCCATGGCTATGTAGGGTGCTGTAATCCCCTGACTATGTAGGGTACTGTAATCTACTGGCTATGTGGGGTGCTGTAATCTGCTGGCTATGTGGCGTGCTGTAATCTACTGGCTATGTGGGCTGCTGTAATCTACTGGCTATGTAGGGTGCTGTAATCCCCTGGCTATGTGGGGTGCTGTAATCTACTGGCTATGTAGGGTGCTGTAATTTACTGGCTATGTAGGGTGCTGTAATCCCCTGGCTATGTGGGGTGCTGTAATCTACTGGCTATGTGGGCTGCTGTAATATACTGGCTATGTAGTGTGCTGTAATCTACTGGATATGTGGGGTGCTGTAATCCACTGGCTATGTAGGGTGCTGTAATCCCCTGGCTATGTAGGGTGCTGTAATCCCCTAGCTATGTGGGCTGCTGTAATCCCCTTGCTATGTAGGCTACTGTAATCCACTGGCTATGTGGGGTGCTGTCATCCCCTGGCTATGTAGGCTACTGTAATATACTGGCTATGTGGGGTGCTGTCATTCCCTGGCTATGTGGGGTGATGTAATCACCTGACTATGTGGGGTGCTGTCATCCACTGGCTATGTGGGGTGATGTAATCACCTGACTATGTGGGGTGCTGTCATCCACTGGCTATGTGGGGTGATGTAATCACCTGACTATGTGGGGTGCTGTCATCCACTGGCTATGTGGGGTGATGTAATCACCTGACTATGTGGGGTGCTGTCATCCACTGGCTATGTGGGGTGATGTAATCACCTGACTATGTGGGGTGCTGTCATCCACTGGCTATGTGGGGTGATGTAATCACCTGACTATGTGGGGTGCTGTCATCCACTGGCTATGTGGGGTGATGTAATCACCTGACTATGTGGGGTGCTGTCATTCCCTGGCTATGTGGGGTGCTGTCATCCACTGGCTATGTGGGGTGCTGTCATCCACTGGCTATGTGGGGTGCTGTCATCCACTGGCTATGTGGGGTGCTGTCATCCACTGGCTATGTGGGGTGATGTAATCCCCTAGCTATGTAGGCTACTGTAATATACTGGCTATGTGGGGTGCTGTCATTCCCTGGCTATGTGGGGTGATGTAATCCCACAGTGTGTTCGGTTTTCATATATCCGACAGACAATCACAAACGTATACCTGTATCTGTATCACCTCTTTTATATGAAGCTCTAGGTCGACATTGTCGGTAAGCGTTAATGTGTGCACTAGTGGATTTTGGTGATGGAGGCTGCAGAGAGGGCACATCGTTCATAGGTATAAGTATTTTGTATTAAACTGACATACAGACAAAAATCGTTGGGAAGCAATTCGTTTTAGATTTCAAATTGGACGGTAGTTCGCGTAGTTTACGGTTGTGTTTCACAGTGGAATATTATATATTTATTTCACCGGGTGTACTGTGTTACATGTATAGAGCGGTAACGTGTGTGCTTTACGTTTATTTATCGTCGCTACCGGTTGCCCATATGAGCGACGCCTCCTGGAGAGATTAGTCATTTTAGATATTTGGAGAATAGTGCAATGATACAGACATAGACCCGTTGCAGAGTCTCCTCTGGTTCTTTTACGTGCACGGTGTACAGCACCGACACGAGCCTCAGTTTAATATCCCATCTGAAAGACTGTTAATTTTATTATGGTCAGACGGGGGATCGAACCTGCGATCCCTGGATCACCAGCGTGTTACCACTGGTCTACAGATCCGTCTGTGAGCGGTAACGGTTTCTCCGTAATACATAAATACTTAATCTTCGCGCATGCGTTGATAGCCGTTCCACTGGGTGTATCATCGTTCTTTGTGGTGTAGTATGCAACGGTATTGAATCGGGGATACTCGGCAATCTACGTCGGAGACTAAATGCCGATGTTTCCCGGGTCAATATTGTCGTGCACGTGTTTTAACTCGTGAACACATGTCAGTGTCTTGTTCTGTGTCCAATCGTTGTGTTTGTTGTATTTGTATGAATGAAATAGTGTATGAACGTGAATGAAAGCTCTGCATGCATTGGACTAATACATCTTCTTTGCACAATCATACCTCCGCCCCTGGTCAGAACCCAGGGAAACTCTTGCGAGTAAAGTCAAACTATATAATTTTATATAGAATAGTTACCTTTCAATTTATATTGAGAGTTTTACTTTAGTTATTTCCATGAATACGGAATAAAGAATTATTATCGAACGAACGTACGGCAGAGTGGCTTATATATGAATGACCTCTGTCACATTCATAAGAACTGCAATAACTTAATACCGTTGTACCGTTATTTGTGTGTGTGTGTGTGGGGGGGGGGGGGGGGTGAGAACTCATAATAACTCGGATACGCAGCGGATACCTGCAATATCCAATACGCAACTTAGGGCCGTGGTAGGAGGCTAATTCAAATTAATCTTGTTAGGACTATACGAGGATTAAAACAGTGGTTACAGAGTTATATCAATACAAACAATACAATTACGTTTTGATCATGCTATCAAAAGTGTATCGATATTTTGGTTAATAATTCATGGATGTTTCTTGATTTAGAAAATGAGAGCGTAACACGTAAACCGTTACACTTTTTGTGCGAGGAAATGTGGAAACAATTGATACAAACGGTAAGGTCTGGGAGTTTTTGGAGTGTATATATAGTGATACCAATCGAAATGAAAGCATTTTCTAAAAATAAAATGAATAACTGAGATATTGTAAAATATGACTATATGTAACTATGAGGTTCAGCTAGCGCTTTAATACATCCTATAGTCGTAACAACCAAGAAACAGTTTAGTTTAATAATATTGCATTTCTTATTTATATACAATCCAATTACACATATAAACATGATAAATATATAAGCAAAATGATACAACTGCAATGCTCTGCTTACACTTGAACACTGTAAGAATAAAATCTAGAAGCAAATGGCTTGGGCAACAAGTTTTACCAACATTAGCGAGTGCCCTCTCCGAGAAACATTAGCTAATATATATGCGATATGCGTATGTCCCATGTTGCAAGTTCGACAACCAGAAGATCCTAGTATCCTACGTTGCTGCTGCGAAATGTGCCCCCCACCCCCCGAGTGCGAAATGCACGCCATTGGGAGATAAGCTGGTATCTAAATATTTAGTTCCCTGCTTCTTAGGTATATTTAGATATATATATATAATTTAAGTTAATTTTTGATAAACGTATTTTGGAATGAAAACATGATTAATGCAGTTAGAAATTTAAATGTTGATTTCAACATGAGTATGGATAAATGGCAGCATACGGACATTTAAATGGCATAGCCTGAGTTAACACATAATCATAATTAAAACGGTATGTGTGTTTTACGTTTATTTATCGTCGCTACCATTTGCCCATATGAGCGACGGCTCCTGAAGAGATTAGTCATTTTAGATGTTTGGAGGATAGTGCAATGATACAGACAGAGACCCATTCCAGAGTCTCCTCTGGTTCTTTTACGTGCACGGTGTAAAGCACCGACACGAGACCTCGGTTTAACGTCCCATCTGAAAGACTGTTAATTTTATTAGGGTCAGACGGATAATCGAACCTGGATTACCAGTCCAGCGTGTTACCACTGGACTACAGATCCGTCTGTAAAATTTATTATGCTGGATATACAAATCATTATTGTGTAAGTGGTGATAGCACAGTAGTAGTGCCTTCTCTTCAGGTGCGAAAGACCCGGAGTTCGAGCCCCGCTGGAGCCGTTACGATATTGCCCTTAGGCAAGGTATTTAAATCCCCCAACATTGCCTCTTCTCTCTCCCTGTTGGAGGTATAGCTTCCCACTGCTGGAGATATAGCTTCCCACTGCTGGAGGTATAGCTTCCCACCGCTGGAGGTATAGCTTCCCACTGCTGGAGATATAGCTTCCCACTGCTGGAGGTAGCTTCCCACTGCTGGAGATATAGCTTCCCACTGCTGGAGGTATAGCTTCCCACTGCTGGAGATATAGCTTCCCACTGCTGGAGGTATAGCTTCCCACTGCTGGAGATATAGCTTCCCACCGCTGGAGGTATAGCTCCCCACCGCTGGAGGTATAGCCCCCCACTGCTGGAGATATAGCTCCCCACCGCTGGAGGTATAGCCTCCCACCGCTGTAGTAGCTATGCGCCTGGTAACATTAGTTTCCTATAAATAAGGGAGTTACCATGTGTATAATGTTTAGGTTGTTTGAATTCATGTATACATTGATGAGACGTTAATAATGAATAATTGAATATAATATGAAACCGTATTTGCTGGGAGGAATTAAACACACAGGTTTACACAAACATGTTGCAACGTTTTTTTTAGATTGCATACACTGTACCAGGATTAATTAATTCCATTAAAATCACGTGAATAAATGGTATCAGGTTTTTAAATTACATTCATGCAACTATTGCGTGTGCTACACTCCCGTAATACTATACAAATTTTGTTATTCTTAATCCAAATTAATAATTACAAAGCCCCAGATAATCTGCGCATAAATCTCAGAAAGTGTAGTCCTTAAGAAGATCATGTGCATACATGAACAGCCATTTTACGGTTTCGTTTAAATTTGCTATAATTTGTGTTATCAAAACAGAAATTGAATTATATTGGAGTATTCTGGGAGTTTTTCTTGGACTGCTATGAAGGTTTCACTCATATTCTAAATATTACGGAATTAGTGCACACTGCTTACCAAGACACTGGCGTAGAATTAACGGTACGTATATGTTTTCCTTCCCGCCCCACCAACCTGCCTACCTCTATGTATTTCTCGTCTATGTCTCATCTCCCTCTATGAATTCTCTTCTAATCAGTAAGTTAATCATACCCTACTAGTTAGTGTGTGTATGACGTCAATGTTCAATTAAGTAAGTCAATCGTAGTGAACTACACGCATGACGTCAGTGTATTATAGTTGCAATCAAATAGTCTATGAAGAAAGTATTCATACCGTATGGACACAATATATTACGTCAATGTATTACTGACAATGCCCGTCGCTGGGCATACGCAAGTACGCACGTGCGTATCATTGGTCTCAGAAAATGAAAAAAATGGAAACTCCAAAAATGCATTAACACCCCTAGGGGGAGAGGTAGTATACATACGTGATGTGTGGACTAGTGGAATAATTGAGCCCATTGCAAAATGGTGCATCTCGAAATTTAGTTTGTGCTATTTTACGTGCTTGTTTAATTGATAAGGGCGATAGATCATGTATATTATACATCTAGCCTTTATACCTGTATACGGATTGTCGTAAGAACTTTATCCTGCAAGTGTGTGTTACAAAATGCATTGAAATGCAGGAAATTGCTTCCTCATTTCCAAAAATCTCCTGGGGGCATGCCCCCGGACCCCCTAACGTACTCGCTCGCTATGCTCACTCGACAAACAAGCATATTTGGCTGTGCGTATCATCAAAATAGCTCCAGCGACGGCCCTGACTGTCAATGTATTACCTGTATTACCGTCAATGTATTACTGTCAATGTATTACCTGTATTACCGTCAATGTATTACCTGTATTACCGTCAATGTATTACTGTCAATGTATTACCTGTATTACCGTCAATGTATTACCTGTATTACCGTCAATGTATTACCGTCGTCAATGTATTACCGTCGTCAATGTATTACCGTCAATGTATTACCGTAAATGTATTACCGTCAATGTATTACCTGTATTACCGTCAATGTATTACCTGTATTACCGTCAATGTATTACCTGTATTACCGTCAATGTATTATACATGTGATCACAAATACTATGATATAAGCTAATCATGACATACTATATATATGACGTCAATGGATTACACATGTGATGACACATACTATGACGTAAGCTAATCAGTTTGTACTATATATACATATATATGAGTCAATGGATTACACATGTGATGACACATACTATGACGTAAGCTAATCATTTGTACTATTTACATTATGCGTCATGGATACACATGTGATGACATACTATGACGTAAGCTAATCAGTTTGTACTATATATACATATATGAAGTCAATAGATTACACTGCGATGACCATACTATGACGTAAGCTAATCAGTTTGTACTATATATACAATGATAGAGGTCAATGCATTATTCTTCTGATCACGTGTCATACTATGACGTAAGATAATCATGCAGCACTATACATATGACGTCAATGGATAACACTTATAATCACACGGACATTCACAACTTGTTCCCTCAACTAGGAGCTTCACATCTTGTGCATTCAACCAGGAATCTTCACAACGTGTGTATTCCACCAGGATCTTCATAACTTGTGCATTCCACCAGGATCTTCACAACTTGTGCATTCCACCAGGATCTTCACAACTTGTGCATTCAACCAGGATCTTCACAACTTGTGCATTCAACCAGGATCTTCACGTGTGTATTCCACCAGGATCTTCACAACTTGTGCATTCCACCAGGAGCTTCACAACTTGTGCATTCAACCAGGATCTTCACAACTTGTGCATTCAACCAGGATCTTCACAACGTGTGCATTCAACCAGGATCTTCACAACTTGTGCATTCCACCAGGATCTTCACAACTTGTGCATTCAACCAGGATCTTCACAACGTGTGCATTCAACCAGGATCTTCACAACTTGTGCATTCAACCAGGATCTTCACAACGTGTGCATTCAACCAGGACCTTCACAACTTGTGCATTCAACCAGGAGCTTCACAACTTGTGCATTCAACCAGGAGCTTCACAACTTGTGCATTCAACCAGGATCTTCACAACTTGTGCATTCAACCAGGACCTTCACAACTTGTGCATTCAACCAGGACCTTCACAACTTGTGCATTCAACCAGGATCTTCACAACTGGTGCACTCAACCAGGAGCTTCACAATTTGTTCACTTCACCAGGATCTTCACAATCGGTGTACACGATTTCCAAAACATACTTATACACTGTTGAAACCGATCATGGGTTTCAATTAAAGTACCCTGAACCTAACAATTAAGACCCTTTCCAACCCTATTTCAGTACTATAACCTACAAATGTCTACCTGTATCTAGATCAGCATCCGACAATCTCTAGTCAATATAAGCACTGTATTATAAGGCGTGTAGCTAGGCTTACGCATGTACATACGTGCGTAAGATTTATTTTGACAGTTCCTGAAAATGAAATCAATGCGAAAAATGCAATATATACTGGATCGTAAGGGGGTAAGGGGGGACACTGACATTGATCATTCACAAGAAAGCAGACATGAACGAAATGTCAACAGATATTGATTGTAGCTGATGTTCATAGTAGGCAAAAGTCACCTGAGACCATATAGTAGGATCAAAAATATTTCTGATGGAGCATGCCCCCGGACCCCCCTAGGATGGTGCATAATCCATATTTAGGCATAGCTATGCGCCTGATTATCTATCCATGGTCGGCCATTCCCAATTGGTCTCAGGTACTTATGTACCACGCATGGCCGTTACACAGGGCAGTTCCCAAACAGAAGTTATACACTGGAGACAGACAGGCTCCTCCTAAGTCCATGTAAAAATATTACATTGTATATGTGGGATACTACCATCTGACCATTCCCTGTACAGTCAAACCTGTGTTAGTCATCACCTCTATTAAGCAGCCAATCTGTATTCAACAGCCAGTTTCCAGAATCCCAATATGTTGTTTTATTATACAATTGACCTCTATTAAACATCAACCTGTGCTAAGCAGCCACTTTCTGTGATTCTCTTGGCTGGCTGTTTAACGCAGGTTTGACTGTATTATTGTTATATGTATTACGTTGGTATTTGGATAACACGCCCGGACTTTCATAGTATACTTCAGCACTAGCATATCCTAACAGGCCTGGAGGTTATATAACTTTCCAAATCTCAACCGTTTAATTGGTTGAGCTGAGAGCAAATATCAGAGTCAACCAATCAGATCACTTGACATATGAGAAGTGTACCTCGAAGTTAGGTCCTTCGTTAATCTTTTTCAGAATCAGGGTACCTCACAAGACCCGTCACAACTTATTTAAGCGCATGGATAAGATACCGAAAAAGAATAATATTTAAGCCCTTTCCTAATAGAGCTGAGCCATGGGGCAACCCATCAAGACCCATCTACATCATACATAAGCACTTAGACACATCACCAATTATTATACAAACAGATATTCCATTTCGAAAATGATGGATTTGTCTTTTTGATAACTGAAATATAGATGTATGCAGATCAATAGATGATTTGTTACAGATGGATCTGTAGTCCAGTGGTAACACGCTGGACTGGTAATCCAGGGATCGCAGGTTCGATCCCCCGTCTGACCATAATAAAATTAACAGTCTTTCAGATGGCACATTAAACCGAGGTCTCGTGTCGGTGCTTTACACTGTGCACGTAAAAGAACGAGAGGAGACTGGGATGGGGCTTTGTCTGTATCATTGCACTATCCTCCAACAATCTAAAATGACTAATCTCTTCAGGAGGCGACGCTCATATGGGCAACTGGTAGCGACGATAAATAAACGTAAAATACACATACACACCAATGTGTTAAATGCTGTAGGGTACCCCACCTGGTTGTTCACAAAACTACTCCAGAAGTTCTTTCACAAGCTCTGTCTATTTCAAACAACCCCAAATTATATACCCATTATGAAAATGGTATCTGTATTAAATTAACCCTTTCAACACCAAATAATTGACATGGACTGGTGCATTATATTTTAATTAATAAGAAAATTACATTTGGACAAGTTCATTTATCAAAATGGGTAATTTTGTCTAAAATATAGTAATATTACTGGCAAAAAGTGTAAATCCGGCCCATCTGGATCTACACTTTTTGTAAGCCTATTTAGAGGTATGTGGTGTTGAAAGAGTTAAAGGCATTCAATGATATGAGCGCCATTGTGAAACAAAGAAAGAAAGTTTGAATATTTTTTACATTCAACATAACTACATTATGTGTGGTTGTCATTTGAAACCTAGAACATACAGTGAAACTTGTATTAACCCATTCAACACCAAGTAACTGACCTGGACTGGTGCATCATATTTTTAGACCAATAAATTAATAAGAAAATTACATTTGGACCAGTTCATTTATCAAAATAATAATTTTTGCCTAAAATAGTAATATTACTGGCAAAAAGTGCAGATCCTGATGAGACGGCTCATCACGAGCCGGCTCATCTGGATCTACACTTTTTGTATGTCTATTGAGAGGTCTGTGGTGTTGAAAGGGTTAATAGACCTAAGAATTAAGGAATGGTAAAAAGTGGTCTCTAAGCAAGAATGGTCTCTTAATACAGGCTAATTTGTTCTTTAACAACACAAACTGGAACATACAATGTGGTCTTTTAATACAAGTGGTCTCTTAACTCATTCAATACCAAGTAACTGACATGGACAAGTTTATTTACCAAAATGGATAATTTTCTCTAAAAATAGTAATATTACTGGCAAAAAGTGCAGATCCTGATGAGAGGGCTAAACACGAGCCGGCTGATCTGGATCTACACTATTTGTAAGCCTATCTAGAGGTCTGTAAGGGTTAATAGACGTCTTTCGAGCAAGTTTTACTGTAGCTGTGAGTCAGATAAAATGTTTAAATTTCTGTCATTTCTGGTTCAACCATCAACCCTTTCAACACCACATACCTCTAAATTGGCTTACAAAATAGTGTAGATCCAGATGAACCGGCTCGTGACGAGCCGTCTCATCAGGATCTGCACTTTTTTCAAGTAATATAACTATTTTTAGGGAAAAAATACCCATTTTGATAAATGAACTGATCCAAATGTAATTTTGTTATTAATTTATTGGTCTAAAAATATCATGGACCAGTCCATGTCAGTTACTTGGTGTTGAATGGGTTAATACTTGTTTTCTTGTCCGTGAGTTGGTTATTCTTACAACGTGATTCATTTAGACATATGGTGCTTCAAATGAATATATGCTTACTGGTACCATTCTTGTTGATTCAGCTTAATGCACCGATTTTCGTTTTGTGGGTTTAGTTTATACAAATTTATTTTAACTCGATTACGAAACAAGTTATTTCAACTTATATTAATTACTCTCGAGACCTCATTCCTGATGGAATCCATCGCCATGTGGGAGAGAGAAGAGGCAACGTGAATTTAAATGCCTTGCTTAAGGGCACAATCGTAACGGCTCCAGCGGGGCTCGAACTCCGAATCTTTCGCACCTGAAGCAAACGCGCATTCACTGCGCTATCACGACTTCCCTGTGTGGGTTCTGGGTGAAAAACAAGCAATTGACGGTGAAACTGGAAGCACACACTCTTGCATGGTTTTTCAACATCGGATGTTTGTCCACGAAACCAATGAGACACAAAGATGATACTAAGTTGATACTGATATCTAGATGCCTGCCTCGCCACTTCCTAGTATGCATCTGCACGCTAATGGCCTTGTTTCATGGCTAGCTGAGGCAGCTCTTCTTCTTGGTGATTTCGGCACTCCCTCAATATTGAGGATTATGTGTCGTCGCTGGTGAATTTTGAGTTGATGATATTTACAATGATTAATTAACAAATAAGTGAATGTCCAAAGACAGATATACTAGTGCTTGTTTAAGATTTTGTACATAGAGTGAATGCCTTAGATCATGGTTGGGAGGGCAGAAACAGGGATAAGTGCTTTAAAGCCATCAACTGTTATTGCTTCATGTGCGGCAAGGGGTAACAAGTTCCATTGGATGACGGTTCTTGGATAAAAAGAGAATTTGTATGAGTCTTTGTTGACAGGGATGTGTTTATAACAATATGGGTTTGTGTGTCTGGTTATGTTGTCTACGGGTATCAAAAGGTTTATGGGAATGATTACAGCTACTATTTGGTGTATTATTTTATAGAAGAGTATCAATCTGTATCTAACTCTGCGTGTCTCAAGTGTTGGCCAGTTTAGGTTGTCGATCATTTCGGAGACTGAACTAGTGTTATGGTATCGGTTGGTAACGAATCTGGCAGCACGTCGCTGTACCGTCTCAATTTGATGTTTTTGTGTTTTAGTATGTGGGTCCCAGATAGTACTGGAGAATTCTAGCTTGGGTCTTACTAGTGCTTTGTATGCATGGTCTTTTGCTTTCGTAACGTGTTAATAAACTGAAGGTGCATCCCAAAGTGATAATACCGTTCGTTTCTCGTGCAACTCCAAGTTGTTTATCTTACTCAAACTGTTCAATAAGCTTCTCTAGTCTGTTTCTTGGTCACTGATTCACATGGTGAACATGTACTTGATTTAGAAGTTCCTGGCACATCCTGTAAGACATTTCAATCAACATATCACATATTAATACATTAGTGATAATGCTAAAAAAGTATAAACTTTATTTACTTTATAATGATTGCGAAACAAGCTTTAACAACTTAATGATAGTTGGCGCGGATGAAAGCGTATATGTGGTCATTCGTGTGGGAGGAAACCAGAGTATCAGGAGAAAGCCCACCTGTCCGATCTGGCGACCAACATACCATCTCACATACTTCCCGGTCCGAGGATCGAACACGGGTTGCATTGGTGAGAAGCGAGCGCGCTAAGACAGCAAGAGAATTAACATTTTGTATATAAATTAACAACAACAAAGGGATTAGTCCGAATGATAACTTATATAGTTCTTCTCCCTATCAATTAGTTGTTATGCAGTAGGCAGGAACATAATATATTTAACACTGAAAATACGTGAAACCTATTCAAGATATATGCCAAACAATTTATCAGTATTATGTGGGTTTTTGTCCTCAGTATATGTAATCCATTTAAGCACATTATTAGATTTAGTCGCCCAAATGCATTCATGCCGTAGCGACTTAAAACAAACATAGTGAGAGTGCAGTGGTGGATCAGTGAGTCGGACTGTGCGACCAGGGGTTGCAACCGATATCCAAACGGTTAAAGTTAACCGATTGCAACCGACTATAACTTTGGAAAGCAGATTAGTGATAAAATACATGTAATATACCGCTAGATCCAGGTTTCCTGTTGCTTTCTTACATAATTCTAGCTGGCCTCCCTGCGTATTACAGGCAGCATTGTCTCCCCAACCAGGGTGCGTTTCCTCTTCAAAATGGTGCGGCCAACCATCGTCGTGATCGTGCTGCAAAATATCATACCATTACAATAAGTGTAGCCTGGGTTCCACTAGATTTTTCACTTTTTCACTTCTGGCAAAATGATATGATCAGAAACTCAATACGGCCCAATTAATAGTATCGATGTTAAAATATATTTATTTGACTGACCAGGCTACAATAAGTGTACACAATCAGAGAATGTCCGATTTATAAATAGTTTCTTCTAGTTCTACGAGTTACTGGACAAAATCAACAGAAAGGTTGTGGTGGATAGTAGATCATCCGCATGTCCTGGGTAAAAAACCAGTAC
Source organism: Archivesica marissinica (assembly GCA_014843695.1). NCBI lineage: Eukaryota > Metazoa > Mollusca > Bivalvia > Venerida > Vesicomyidae > Archivesica > Archivesica marissinica. The sequence goes on from CM026399.1 coordinate 36,247,445, forward strand.
TCAACTCTCCAACTTTCTTATATATCGCCATTTATCACTTGTCCCTGATATCGAGCGATGTCGGAACCCTGGCAATAGCAGTGAGTGGCAAGTTCCAACGACTGCGTGTTAAACCATTCGGCTGCGGAGGCTATTTATAGCTTAACCCGTTGCACGCTAGCGGCAGATAAAATCACTTTTGCAAACAACATAGAGCCAGATCAGACGGCACGTTCTCAGACGCCACAGAATGTGCTGTCTGATCAGGCTCTATGCTGTTTGCTATTCGGATAGTGGAGCTAAAATAGCAAACAACATAGATACTGTGTTAAGCCACGGCTGATCTGGATCTATGTTGCTTGCAAATGTGATTTTATGTACTCAGCATGCAAAGAGTTTAGTAGCCTTTAGGTGCTCAAATATAACAATTCAATGTGCCCACATCATCTTTGTAGTCACTGTATATAACTAAAAAAATCTACTTGAGACTGAGTTTTGAGATTGGAGAAAAGTTTTATAACCTCCAGGCCAGGCTATCAAAGCCACACATAACCAGCAAGCATGCCATCTAGTGACAGACATAACCAGCAAGCATGCCATCTAGCGACAAACATAACCAGCAAGCATTCCATCTAGCAACAAACATAACCAGCAAGCATGCCATCTAGTGACAAACATAACCAGCAAGCATGCCATCTAATGACAAACATAACCAGCAAGCATGCCATCTAGCGACACACATAACCAGCAAGCATGCCATCTAACGACAAACATAACCAGCAAGCATACCATCTAGTGACAAACATAAGCAGCAAGCATGCCATCTAGCGACACACATAACCAGCAAGCATGCCATCTAACGACAAACATAACCAGCAAGCATGCCATCTAGCGACAAACATAACCAACAAGCATGCCATCTAGTGACAAATGTAACCAGCAAGCATGTCATCTAGTGACAAACATAACCAGCAAGCATGCCATCTAGCGACAAACATAACCAGCAAGCATGTCATCTAATGACAAACATAACCAGCAAGCATGCCATCTAACGACAAACATAACCAGCCAAGCATGCCATCTAGTGACAAACATAACCAGCAAGCATGACATCTAGCGACAAACATACCCAGCAAGCATTCCAACTAACGACAAACATATCCAGCAAGCATTCCATCTAACGACAAACATAACCAGCAAGCATGCCATCTAGCGACAAACATAACCAGCAAGCATGCCATCTAATGACAAACAAAACCAGCAAGCATGCCATCTAACGACAAACATAACCAGCAAGCATTCCATCTAACGACAAACATAACCAGCAAGCATGCCATCTAGTGACAAACATAACCAGCAAGCATGCCATCTAATGACAAACATAACCAGCAAGCATGCCATCTAGCGACAAACATAACCAGCAAGCATGCCATCTAACGACAAACATAACCAGCAAGCATGCCATCTAGCGACAAACACAACCAACAAGCATGCCATCTAGTGACAAACATAACCAGCAAGCATGCCATCTAGCGACAAACATACCCAGCAAGCATTCCATCTAATGACAAACATAACCAGCAAGCATGCCATCTAACGACAAACATATCCAGCAAGCATTCCATCTAATGACAAACATAACCAGCAAGCATGCCATCTAGCGACAAACATAACCAGCAAGCATTCCATCTAATGACAAACATAACCAGCAAGCATGCCATCTAACGACAAACATAACCAGCAAGCATTCCATCTAACGACAAACATAACCAGCAAGCATGCCATCTAGTGACAAACATAACCAGCAAGCATGCCAATGACAAATGTAACCAGCAAGCATGCCATCTAGTGCACAACACATAACCAGCAAGCATGCCATCTAGCAACAAACATAACCAGCAAGCATGCCATCTAGCGACAAACATAACCAGCAAGCATGCCATCTAGTGACAAACATAACCAGCAAGCATGCCATCTAGCGACAAACATAACCAGCAAGCATGCCATCTAGCGACAAACATAACCAGCAAGCATTCCATCTAGCGACAAACATAACCAGCAAGCATGCCATCTAGTGACAAACATAACCAGCAAGGTCTCGGCATGCCATCTACCGACAAACATAACCAGCAAGCATGCCATCTAGCGACAAACATAACCAGCAAGCATGCCATCTAGTGACAAACATAACCAGCAAGCATGCCATCTAGTGACAAACATAACCAGCAAGGTCGCGGCATGCCATCTACCGACAAACATAACCAGCAAGGTCGCAGCTAGCCATCTACCGACAAACATAACAAGCAAGGTCGCGGCATGCCATCTAGCGACAAACATAACCAGCAAGGTCGCGGCTAGCCATCTAGCGACAAACATAACCAGCAAGGTCGCGGCATGCCATCTAGCGATAAACATAACCAGCAAGGTCGCGGCATGCCATCTAGCCACACAAATCCAACCAAGGCCTAAAAATTCCCTAGTGGAAAAAAATGAAATGGCATAGTGGTAGCGCGTTCGCATCAGGTGTGAAAGGCCCAGAGTTTGCATCCAGCTATAGCCATTATGATTGTGTCCTTAGGCAAGGCACTTAAATTCCACATTGACTGTTCTCTCTCCGTCATGGGTTTCCATTAGGAAGTAGGTATCGGTAGCGATTAAGTAAGTAAGAACTTGTGTCGCAATCGGGCTAAAATCAATTGGTAAATACTAATCCACAAGTATCTCTAACTATTTACATTAATCACAGGAACTTGAAATTGTATCCATAAGCCATTAAAATAATAGAGGGGGGTGTCCTAGGATAGAGGTGCGAGACCTTTGGTGGCTTATGGATAACATTTCAAGTTCCTGTGCATTAATAAAACCAATCCTGGTTACAAAACACATAAAATGACCAGCAAGGCTCATAAAATATAAATGCAGATCTACCGTATGAACTTGTGTATACATGTACCTCAAACACCAAATAGATCAGAAAGGTGTTGTTGATGTCATCTTCAGATTGTCACCTAGGCTGCAGTGTAGGCCCCTACAGTTACGACAATCATACATTTGTACATATCTTAGCAATTATCAACTTCTGATATTTTCCGCCAAATTTGTATGCGCACAGGCCTGAAAAAAAGGACACAAATTCATTCTTTCAACAAAGACCAGAGCTTCACAAGAATATGATCTAAAATACCGTATTCAAATGTATTACTATGTCTAGGTAGGCATATATAAATGGTGTAATATGTTGTCATGTAAATATATATGTATAGGTAGGCATATATAAATGGTGTAATATGTTGTCATGTAAATATATATGTATAGGTAGGCATATATAAATGGTGTGCAAATGTTGTCATGTAAATATATATGTATATATAAATGGTGCCATATATAAATGGTGTGCAAATGTTGTCATGTAAATATATATGTATATATAAATGGTGTGCAAATGTTGTCATGTAAATATATATGTATATATAAATGGTGCCATATATAAATGGTGTGCAAATGTTGTCATGTAAATATATATGTATATATAAATGGTGCCATATATCATAGGTGTGCAAATGTTGTCATGTAAATATATATGTATATATAAATGGTGTGCAAATGTTGTCATGTAAATATATATGTATATATAAATGGTGTGCAAATGTTGTCATGTAAATATATATGTATAGGTAGGCATATATAAATGGTGTGCAAATGTTGTCATGTAAATATATATGTATATATAAATGGTGCCATATATAAATGGTGTGCAAATGTTGTCATGTAAATATATATGTATATATAAATGGTGTGCAAATGTTGTCATGTAAATATATATGCATATATAAATGGTGCCATATATCATAGGTGTGCAAATGTTGTCATGTAAATATATATGCATATATAAATGGTGCCATATATCATAGGTGTGCAAATGTTGTCATGTAAATATATATGCATATATAAATGGTGCCATATATCATAGGTGTGCAAATGTTGTCATGTAAATATATATGCATATATAAATGGTGCCATATATCATAGGTGTGCAAATGTTGTCATGTAAATATATATGCATATATAAATGGTGCCATATATCATAGGTGTGCAAATGTTGTCATGTAAATATATATGCATATATAAATGGTGCCATATATCATAGGTGTGCAAATGTTGTCATGTAAATATATATGCATATATAAATGGTGCCATATATCATAGGTGTGCAAATGTTGTCATGTAAATATATATGCATATATAAATGGTGCCATATATCATAGGTGTGCAAATGTTGTCATGTAAATATATATGCATATATAAATGGTGCCATATATCATAGGTGTGCAAATGTTGTCATGTAAATATATATGCATATATAAATGGTGCCATATATCATAGGTGTGCAAATGTTGTCATGTAAATATATATGCATATATAAATGTTGCCATATATCATAGGTGTGCAAATGTTGTCATGTAAATATATATGTATATATAAATGGTGCCATATATCATAGGTGTGCAAATGTTGTCATGTAAATATATATGTATATATAAATGGTGCCATATATCATAGGTGTGCAAATGTTGTCATGTAAATATATATGTATATATAAATGGTGCCATATCATAGGTGTGCAAATGTTGTCATGTAAATATATATGTATATATAAATGGTGCCATATATCATAGGTGTGCAAATGTTGTCATGTAAATATATATGTATATATAAATGGTGCCATATATCATAGGTGTGCAAATGTTGTCATGTAAATATATATGTATATATAAATGGTGCCATATATCATAGGTGTGCAAATGTTGTCATGTAAATATATATGTATATATAAATGGTGCCATATATCATAGGTGTGCAAATGTTGTCATGTAAATATATATGTATATATAAATGTTGTCATATATCATAGGTGTGCAAATGTTGTCATGTAAATATATATGTATATATAAATGTTGTCATATATCATAGGTGTGCAAATGTTGTCATGTAAATATATATGTATATATAAATGTTGCCATATATCATAGGTGTGCAAATGTTGTCATGTAAATATATATGTATATATAAATGTGTCATATATCATAGGTGTGCAAATGTTGTCATGTAAATATATATGTATATATAAATGGTGCCATATATCATAGGTGTGCAAATGTTGTCATGTAAATATATATGTATATATAAATGTTGTCATATATCATAGGTGTGCAAATGTTGTCATGTAAATATATATGTATATATAATGTTGTCATATATCATAGGTGTGCAAATGTTGTCATGTAATATATATGTATATATAAATGGTGCCATATATCATAGGTGTGCAAATGTTGTCATGTAAATATATATGTATATATAAATGTTGTCATATATCATAGGTGTGCAAATGTTGTCATGTAAATATATATGTATATATAAATGGTGCCATATATCATAGGTGTGCAAATGTTGTCATGTAAATATATATGTATATATAAATGTTGTCATATATCATAGGTGTGCAAATGTTGTCATGTAAATATATATGTATATATAAATGTTGTCATATATCATATATATAAATGTTGTCATATATTGCATATATAAATGATGTCATATATGCCTATCATATATATGCTTATTTAAATGTTGTCATATATACGTATATATAACTGTTGTACATAATATGTTGCATATATAAATGGTGTCGTATATGCATGTATGTACATAAATGGTGTCCAAAACTGTCCATCATTCAACTGCATCAAATATTCAAACAAAAAATACATTCAAATGAAACATGTTGGTTACAATAATTTTTGTTTCATTATTTACTCAATCTTTGAAATAAACCATGGCATTCGGCGGCGGTCGACCACCTCAATGTTAGCTATTGTAATTATATTTACCAATTTCAACTTCCTTCCTGAAAAAATACCCGTTAACGATAGCGGCAGTAACGATATGAAATATACAAACATGCCTGCTTCAGCCTATACCGTTAGTTTCGCATTTCCAGCATCTGCAGCATGTGTATCAGCGAGGTCAAAATTTAGCTCACAGAATAAATTTCTAAATATCGATTTTCTACATCCAGAAGTTAAAGCTATGCCAATTTAATTAATATAAAAACTACACAAGTATTCACATATCTACTTTACCTATTACTTAAGAATTTGACACCCCCCCCCCGGGCCAATTCGAATATGTGGACGTACCCTTAACACACTGACCGGGCACACTGATATTCAATTTAACTGTAGAGGATCCTTCAATGCATCATGTGATATATAAAGACTAATTCGTATTCATATACGACTTGACTAATTCGTGTCCGCCTTCGTGGTCGAGTGGTTAAGGTCGCTGACTTGTATACCACTGTAACCTATCATCACTGATGGTCACGGGTTCGAGCCCCGCTCAGGCCGTGTCTCATTTATATGAAAAAGTTGGCAGTTTCTTACGGAGGTTGGTGCACCCAAGTACTGGTTAACCGCTGGAGCCTGCCCAGGAAAGGTGTTGTTAGGTAAACTGCCCGCCGGCGATATAGCCTAAAATGGTGCTGATGCAGGCGTAAAACCCGAATCATAACATAACTTGACTAATTCGTATTCATATACGACTTCTCGAGCATATCGTATGGGATATTATACTCATTACACGGGGAAGTTAACGAGTTATTCAGCGACAGCTGCATGTGCGTTATGGTAGCTGCATGCATAGTATAGAAGGGAATTAAGTAGAGCTATTTATAAATAAATATCAATATAGTATAGGTCGCTCGAAGTGTGTTACGGAAATAACTACATAATATCTCTAGTGTTTCGTTATGCAAGCCACCAATAAACATGAACATTTGTATAGTCCTGTATTAGATGCTACCAATGTAGCCTACATGTAGTGTATTCCACAGGATGTATATATATTGATTATGTGTGAAGATAAAGTTCAGTGAATATCGTTTTAGTCATCGCGAGAACATTCGGAGTGACTCAGTCAAACGGGAGAATAGACCTACAACAACAACAACCAACCAGCAACAACAATAATAACATGGTTCGATATGTTGTGTTGGCTTAATATCAAAATGCAACACAAAGGAAAGTTTACAATGGATGCGATTATTTTAACAATGCTCGGATTGACCTATATTCAAACTATAACGTGTGCTACGGATTTGCCAGTGTTCAAAACTTCAAATACAAATATAACTGGATCTAATCAGACAACCACAAAAGAGCCTCCTACAACAACTCTGAAAATAATACAAAATTGTGAACTGGTCCCAACTTCGTCTGACATGTTAGCTACACTAACTGGGCTAGCAAGTTCCGGGAACAAGCTGGTGATACTTAATGTCAGCATTATTGGGCAAAATGGAGCGCTAGGCGATACCAATTCAGTGTCATTATATCGGCCCTATCAATGGATAATAGCCACTAGTTTAACCGGGCAGTCCATACTGATGCTGAAGGAGTATTTTGAAGCGTTATCTGTATACACACTCGGCCTCGGAGTGGCAAGAGACTCACTAACACTAAGTCAACAACCAGCTGATTGCTTCAACGGTGCAGGCACGGAGGAGGCTGAAAACACGATCAGACTTCAACTTCTAAACCATTTTGGCTCAAGCGCTTATGAAATATGCAACGCACATGTGATCAAAGAGGGAGACAACTATGGTAGATTTGCATACACATGCTGCAAAGGAACATCGAGCTTGCTTAACGGGCTTCAGTGTTCAGAGTTGAAGAAAAGTGTCTGGATTGAGTTATTATTTATATTCATAATACTACTACAGATTGTGATTATGGTGTATAGTCCACTGTACATGCCTGATGCTGTATACGAAGCCGCGTCCGTGTTTCAAACATACGTTATCAAAATGGAGGCTGGAGAGGAGCTAGCATTACATGTTAAGAAGATTGATGACTCAACAGATGTCGACAATGGGTTTATCGAGACAGAATTACAAACATTCACCCACTTAAATAAGTTCAATACGCAATTACAATTGCTAGCGCCTGGGAAGGTTCACAAGTTGTATGTGAACGCTGTAGACATGTGTGTCAGAGACAACAATATCGTCGCAGAAGGTGATGCACCTGTTAGCCTTGTGAGTTTCCTTCATAACTTCTTTGTCCGATGCAAGCTTCGCGATGAAATTACTTCAGTAGGTGATTGTTGCACTCAAGACATGTTTTTAATGATTCCAGGAAAACTTGTTTATCCATGGTATAAGTGTCTTAGTGGCTTCATGACGCTTATGATGCTGGCTATATCCTCCTCGCCGTTACTATTTAGGATTTGGTTTTATTATGAATATGAAGAAGATGTAATAGAAAATCAGATTCAAGTGTTTGATAGTCAAAATCTTTCATTGCCATATACGGGAAACATTATCTCATATTTGTCGCCAACACACTATTTATTTCAAGGGATATACATTCTGTTGATAAATGAGATAGTGTTTTACACAATAATGCCAGATTCTGTCAAAGAAAAGCTTAAATTTGTCGTTCGTAAATGCTTTCGGGATATGAGAGACACATCGAAACTTGGTGCATGCGGTATGTTTGCCTCGCATATGGTTCGGCCACTGAAGAGATTTGGTGTCGTCGGTTGCCTTATTCTACCTATTTGGCTAATGATTTTGCCTCTATATCTTATTGTCATTGCACTCGAAGTTCTGCCGCTTGCAAACTTATCTGTGCGACTTCTGGTAAACTTGATATTTTACATAACCAAAATTATAAACCCAAACATATTTATGAAATATGAGAAGAAGTCAATTGGAAGATTTAGAGATTGGATGCAAAGTCGCTACAAATCAATTCTTGTTATCAATTACGACGAGACGAATAGCAGATGGAACCAGCTGTTCCATACCATCACTCTTATTATGACCTTTGTCACGGTTTGGGTGTTTCTTCTTCTTGTCATCGAGTGTATCGCTTTCTACGTTGAATGCACTATTTACGCTTTGATCGGATTCATTATCTATCCTCGGGATATACTGAAGTTCGTCTCTGTGCTACTGCTCGTAGGGGTGTATGCTATTGATAGTTTTGGCGGTGTGCATGGACGGTATGCCGCTTACAGTGCCGCAATTAACACTGAAGTTCAGGGAATGATTGGCGATAGAATGACTACCGAAGCTTCTAAATCAAGAAAGAAACAACAAAACACTGCTTTCAGTGTACCCTCTAAGAATGCAGATGGTATTACTGAACGCATGTGTTTAGTGTCTGGATCGGAAGGGTTTCTGAAATGGAAGGCCTTCCGTCTTGCTCTCTTCCTGGACACATCAGATACTCCTTATATTCCGAAATCCTTTCTGTTTCAAATGTCGCGACTGAACTACTATCAATGCCCTGGCTTGGTTCATTTGTTATACCTGAAGGCATTTCTAGACTTTTCTTTAATACTAGTGTTTCTCGCTTTTGTTTTCATTGTCATATTTGCTTTTGGTCAGGCACAGGATATTTCTTCTGACGGCCAAGCTATCGCAGCTCTAGGTAGTGGATTTTTGCCACTGATTTTGAGGAAATTTCTCTTCCAATCGCAAGCATCCAGTGTTGACAAATCCAATTTGAATTGGAAGAATATGTTTGCAAACGCTGTACAGCGGTATGCGGAAGGGTGGAACATTGTGGATATTTATGTCGTTAGTAAAGATGAACTTGATCCTGAATTAAGCACGGATGGTGTAGTAAGAAATATAAGCGAAATTAATATGACCGAAATAAGCACGCCATCCCCTTGCAACGATGCCAGTGAAATAACAGATGCCGTCATTGCTGAAGCGGAAACTAGTATGGGAGCAGTTCCTCAGGGGAATGTGGATTTGATTGTAAAATGTCGATTGGACAATGAAGGAAAAGATAAAGTAACGTTTTATGTAAAAGATGTATCGGCTACAATTGATGATGTAAACACCGACCCTGAAACAGTTCTGTAAATGTAAATGTTTATCAGATCACCAAAGATAAACAACACACGAATAGCCATTTGTATGGGTGGACCATGTCGCCTGTCAACAAGTGCTTAAAATTACATCTCCGCTAAATGTGCTTGGTCAATTTTAACGAAACATGATACGGAGTATAGGGAAACTAGTAGAACATTAATACCTAAAATAATTCTGACGAAAATCTATTTTCGATTTGTTGACTTGAACCGCTTGGTCAATTTTTGCTTAGGCTTTGAATGGAACAGTGGGTATTTGAAAGACCCCTTGACTACGACCTCCAATGTGTTAGCAACTGGGACGCTACACTACTCTCATTATTGTTACGTAGATACAAAGAAAACACGTAGAAAACAAATAGACATATAAAACAAATTACTTGCGGAAAGTTAAAATTATTTGAATAGCTCCATTTTGTTTCATCAGTTTTACGTATAATAACATTGATACAGTGATCTACATAATAAAAAAGAAAACTCTTGTAGAAATATACAATATGAAAACACAAGTAGACATGTAAAACAAAGTACTTGCGGAAAGTTAAAATTATTTGAATAGCTTCATTTCATTATTTGTACGTATATAGTGATCTATATCAATAAAAAAGAAAACTAGTAACGAGGCCGCACATTTATATGTATGAAATGTCTGCCAAATTACATTAGAAGCACTGGAAACCATAAGGTGTTTGTGGGACTGGTCCACACCTTGACGGACCAGTTATGTAAGTGTTCAGTGTGCACTATCTAGCTATGTCTTTGTATTCCCTTATGATGTATGATCTTATTTTATATTCTATGTGTTTTATATGTGCTCTAATAATTAATGATAGTGCTAGTTTTGAAGTTGTTGTTGGTGTAACTTATGTTTTAGTGTACTGTATATCTGCATGCTAGTTGCTTTGTGCGTTTTATTTCTGTAATACCTGTGAGGTAAATGCTTCTCAGTTCATTTCCAAATTTGATTTGGAGGATAACTGTTTTTAAACATTTCTAATATTTACCGTGTATAATTATATAGTGTATTTTCCTGTCAGTATCTTACCATGCGTTTAGACCGTGTGTCAAGAACAGCAACTACAGCACAGTATTTATTAATGAATTGTGTATTTCTATATAAATCCTTGTATAATGATGTATTTGTATTACGCAATTGCTTATAATACAATATTATAATTTTTATGTTTTATTTCTTAAATTTTGTAACTATTGAACTATGCATTATTAACGTAGTGTCTTATTTTCTATGCATTATTATCATTAGTGACACATTTTAGGTGTTATTTAAATTTAATTTGATTATTCATGCTATATTTTAGGTGTACTTTAAATTGTTGGAAAATAGCTTATTATAGCTAATTCCATTTGTAAATATGATCCGACGTTAAATAAAATGTTGTATTTCTTGTATCTTGTATCTTGTACACAACACATTATATGTAAGTAAGTAAGTTCTTTTTATTAAAGTGACATATGCAAACATAAACATTCAATACACAATATTTACACAACTTTAAGATGCACCCGGCCCGATGGGCCTATTTGTCATCTAATGCCTGCATAACAATATAAATGAAAGCAAGACGATATCAAAATATACATACATATACATAATTATGTAACTGTGGAAAGGAGTACGCGGTTTGAGTAGAAGCCTGGACCTGGGGGTATGTGAAACTGTATGGTGCTCTCCATATCAGGTGTGGTTTACTACGCCCCCCCCCCACACACAAAGCACCATACATATACGCTTTAATCCGCACCAACGATAATGATTGATATAAGATATTAAATGGTGTTTTGCAATTTGGATTTTAAACTTCCACAAACGCACCATTTTCGGAGCGTCAGACATCACACATGCCTTTATCCCAACATTGACGTATATGTCTGCAGAGTTTGTCAAGTATCGCATCGAAGTCGAAGTAGCTAAAGCCACTCGTCGACATACACATTTCGGTGACAACTCAATGAAATAAAATGCTATCTTACACTAATAAACACAAATATCGTCTATATCTATATATCGTCTATAACTTGTTGTCCGACACTTTTTCTATGTATCACAAATGTATATATGCGCCTTATAATATGTTAACTTATTTCACATCTGATTCATGCTCGTATGTAATATTGTATTGTATTATATATGGCTAAATATTCTATTTTTTAAAAACTTTATTTATTTTACAACGATTGCGATGCAAGTTTTAACAACTTATATTAATCACTCTCGTTGGCGCGGATGAACGCGTAAATGTGGGAGGAAACCGGAGTACCCGGAGAAAACCCACCAGTTCGATCTGGCGACCACCGTACCATCTCACATACTTCCCGGTCAAGACTGTGCCCATAGGCAAGGCATTTAAATTCCACATTGCCTCTTCTCTCCTTCGTGGCGATGGATTCCATCAAGAATGAGGTCTCGAGAATGATAAATATACGTTGTAAGAACTTGTTTCGCAATCGAGCTAATCTAAATTTGTATAAACTATTTTGCATAAGAACCATCGCACAGAAAAAAAATGATGTCATTCCATTGTATGTAGTTTGAAATACTGCACCAATGTCTTTACCAGACGCAGAATAAGAAGTTTACTACATTTGTTTCAAGGCAGAAAACTACGAGTGGTTTTATACAATGCACCTGTAGATCCCCCACATGCAAGTACGTCAACCTGGTATATCAACACTTCCACTGTAATTGACAGCATCTGTTCATAACATGGGTATATATATATATATATCTTGAGAAGTATTAGTAATGGTCCCAGCAATAGATTGATATACTTTATAGCAAAGATATGTAGTGTGTTATAAAACAGGCAAACGGAGTAATTAAATGGTGCATTGGCGTTTGCCTCTGTCTCCCCCTATATTATGTTGTATGTAATTGTTTCTTGTGTGTGAGTTTCTATGGAATATTGATCTGATCAAACGACTGCCCATGCCATAGTGGGTGCAGACTGGGCTATCATGCTTAGGGGTCATACGAATATACACGTCATCCAGTAACGATGTATTTCTCTTCCCCCGTCTGACCCTAATAAAATTAACAGTCTTTCAGATGGGACATTAAACCGAGGTCTCGTGTCGGTGCTTTACACTTTGCACGTAAAATAACCAGAGGAGACTGGAATGCATCTCTGTCTGTATCATTACACCATCCACCAACATTCTAAAATGACTAATCTCTTCAGGAGGCGTCGCTCATAAGGGCAACCGGTAGCGACGATAAATAAACGTAAAACACGCACACGCACGCACACACGCGCACATACACACACACACACACACACGTGATTTAGTGCGCGGTATCAATAAAACAACACGTTCATAATCTCATATTTTCCTATTTCAATATTATTATTGAAAAAATGCCGATATTGTATACCTTTAGATCTACGTTTTTTTCTTTTTATTAATTCAACAACGATTGTAACCACCGATTATAACCAAATTCGTTATAACCACCAATTTTTAACAACGAATATTTCAGGAGAAGAATATTAATAAGGAATTGTATTTCGTTCACACCCTGTAATGAGCGACATCGCTGGGTTTTCTATTACCTCCCTTGGCAGATAAAGTCCGATTTATCACGAAATCTATATCGGTCATTTTACTTGGAATCCTTTGTATTTACTGTTGTCCCATTACCAGATGTTGCGGTATGGCTAATGTAATGTGATTTTATCAAAATCTTGTTAGTTAATTGATAATGACCCATTGGATATACTGTAGGATATATGTCGAGATATAGTAATTTAATAATTATAAGATGTATGTTCCATTAATGTCAAACCCCTTGTGGGGACCTAGACATGCTTTCCTGGGCAGGCTTAACCGATCCAAGCTGTTAACCAATACTATCTGTGGAAGCGGACGAAAATTAATAGCATGTTGTGCAAAGGAAACAACGATAAAAACAGAGGAAACCACTTAAGATGACCAATCTACCTTTAGGGAGTGGGTATTCAGGGGCAGTAACTGACTAATGTCTCCCATTATATTGTTTTGTGCATACTTTATTCATGTACAATTTATATGTAATAACATTATGGTTAAACCAAGACAACTGTAAAGTAAAGTGTTTGTTTATTATAGTATCACCCCTATTTAAAGGGCCAGCCATTTCTGACTTATGAGACACCTCTTTGTTTTATGAACATCAGTACTTCCCGAATCCTATGCGTGTATGCCAGACGTCAGGCTGGTAGGCAATCGGTAACCATTATTTAACTAGCTGGCGGCTCACCAACCGGCCATATCAGAACGAACCCCTGACGAGATTCGAACCTTCGACCTCCCGCTCCGTAGGCGGACGCCTTAATCACTGGGCTACGGAGACTGTATTTGTAACGCTGTACCTCTGTTAGTCGGGAATAGCTTTAAGCTAATATGACATGTTATATACATGTGTATGTCCGACTCTAAATAGAGTTTATTGTATCTTGTAACGCAACTATACATGTAAATGCAGCTCAACGTGTCCTTAGAAGGTCATTGTACAGGTAACATACAATTGTTTAGTCCGGAAATAGCTTTAAGCAAATATTACATGTTATATATGTCCCACTCAAAACATAGCTTCTACTGCATATGTAGTTTGTATCTTGTAACGAAACTGTACGTGTAAAATTCAACTCACCAAGTAAAACGCAACTGAACAGGTAAAGCGTGACTTAACCCATAAAACAGTTACCTGTTGAAATAAATGTAGTTAATGTATTTTATATGTTGTAGAATGTTTACCTGTAATTGGTAAATTATGATGAATAAAGTTGTTTAAGCTCAGGACGTGTTGACAAATTTATTTTCGATACATTGGGTAGCGTGTATACATACACATAGCTTATATCATTACATTTATGACAGTGTTGCACAGAGTGTGTGTGCGTGCGTGTACACATAGCTTATATCATTACATTTATGACAGTGTTGCACAGAGTGTGTGTGTGCGTGCGTGTACACATAGCTTATATCATTACATTTATGACAGTGTTGTACAGAGTGTGTGCGCCTGCGTGTACACATATCTTATATCATTACATTTATGACAGTGTTGCACAGCGTGTGTGTGCGTGTACACATAGCTTATACCATTACATTTATGACAGTGTTGCACAGAGTGTGTGTGCGTGCGTGTACACATAGCTTATATCATTACATTTATGACAGTGTTGTACAGTGTGCGTGCGTGTACACATAGCTTATACCATTACATTTTGACAGTGTTGCACAGAGTGTGTGCGCGTGCGTGTACACATAGCTTATACAATTACATTTATGACAGTGTGGCACAGTGTGTGCGGGCGTGTACACATAGCTTATACCATTACATTTATGACAGTGTTGCACAGAGTGTGCGTGTTACACATAGCTTATACCATTACATTTATGACAGTGTTGCACAGAGTGTGCGTGCGTGCGTGTACACATAGCTTATACTTACATTTATGACAGTGTTGCCAGAGTGTGCGTGCGTGCGTGTACACATAGCTTATATCATTACATTTATGGCAGTGTTGCACAGTGTGTGCGTGCGTGTACACATAGCTTATACCATTACATTTATGACAGTGTTGCACAGAGGTGGTGTGTGCGTGTACACATAGCTTATACATTACATTTATGACAGTGTTGCACCGTGTGGGTGCGTGTACACATAGCTTATACCATTACATTTATGACAGTGTTGCACAGAGTGTGCGTGTGTGCGTGTACACATAGCTTATACCATTACATTTACGACAGTGTTGCACAGTGTGTGTGTGCGTGCGTGCGTGCGTGCGTGCGTGCGTGTACACATAGCTTATATCATTACATTTATGACAGTGTTGCACAGTGTGTGTGTGTTCGCGTGCGTCCGTGCGTGCGTGCGTGCGTGTGTGTGCTTTACGTTTATTTATCGTCGCTACCGGTTGCCCATATGAGGCATATGACGCCTCCTGAAGAGATTAGTTATTTTAGATTTTGGAGGATAGTGCAATGATACAGACAGAGACCCATTCTAGAATCCCCTCTGGTTCTTTTACGTGCACGGTGTAAAGCACCGACACGAGACCTCGGTTTAAAGTCCCATCTGAAAGACAGTTAATTTTATTAGGGTCAGACGGGGGATGGAACCTGCGATCCCTGGATTACCAGTCCAGCGTGTTACCACTGGACTACAAATCCGTCTGTTATATGTATTATGGAGCCTCCTTGCTGTAATGGATACGGTGTACAGCTTGTATCTACGAGGCCCACAGTTCGAGCCCCGTCAGAACCACGGTGGTGGTGTCATTATGCGAGACGCTCAATTCAACACTGCCTCTTCTCTCACTCGTGATGGTGGATTCTACCAGGAATGAGGCATCGAGAGCGCTTAATCTAATGTTGTAAAACTGGTATCGCAATTAGTTTATACAAATTTATTTTAGCTCGATTGCGAAACAAGTTCTTTCAACTTATATAAATCGCTCTCGAGACCTCATTCCTGATGGAATCCATCGCCACGAGGGAGAGAAGAGGCAACGTGGAATTTAAATGCCTTGCCTAAGGACACAATCGTAACGGCTCCAGCCGGGCTCGAACTCCGGACCTTTCGCACCTGAAACGAACGCGCATCCACTGCGCTATCACGACTTCCAGCAATTCCTCCAGCAATAATGGCTAGAGAACCGCCATATGACCTATACTTTTGATGCGACTTTAACCCCCCCCCCTCCTGTGGAAGTCGTGATAGCGCAGTGGATGCGCGTTGGTTTCAGGTGCGAAAGGTCCGGAGTTCGAGCCCCGCTAGAGCTGTTACGATTGTGCCCTTAGGCAAGGCATTTAAATTCCACATTGCCTCTTCTCTCTCCTTCATGGCGATGGATTCCATCAGAAATGAGGTCTCGATAGTGATTAATATAAGTTGAAAGAACTTGTTTCGCAATCGAGCTAAAATAAATTTGTATAAACTAAGCATACCCCCCTCCCCGAAAGGAACATAGTTCGATCCCCGCTGGAGCCGTTACGCTTGTATCCTTAGGCAAGACATTTAACTTCCACATTGCCCTTTCTCTCTCCCTCGTGGCGATGGATTCCATCAGGAATGAGGTATCGAGAGTGATTAATATAAGTTGTTAGAACTTATTTCGCAATCGAGCGAAAATAAATGTGTATAAACTACCCCCACCCCTCCGCAAACCCACGCCTCACAACAACAGCAAAACAAATACCGATCTCACATCGCGATTATATCAATGTAACGACGTGTCGTCTGCTCCCCGCAGAACGTGACGTATCATGTCACGTTAACCAGATATCTTCAAGATGAAGGCACGTCTAAGGGCTGAAGTTGTTATCCCCTACTCCATCTCCCATTTTTGTTTCATATTCTTACCCCATTTCCGTTTTGTTTATTCACCAGTTCTTGCATATTGTAATCAGGTTCGTGCGGTATCAGTGCCATTTTTGTTTCATATTCTTACCCCATTTCCGTTTTGTTTATTCACCTGTTCTTGTATATCGTAATCACGTTCGTGCTGTGGCAGTGCCATTTTTGTTTCATATTCTTACCCCATTTCCGTTTTGTTTATTCACCTGTTCTTGTATATCGTAATCACGTTCGTGCTGTGGCAGTGCCATTTTTGTTTCATATTCTTACCCCATTTCCGTTTTGTTTATTCACCAGTTCTTGTATATTGTAATCAGGTTCGTGCGGTGTCAGTGCTATTTTTGTTTCATATTCTTACCCCATTTCCGTTTTGTTTATTCACCAGTTCTTGTATATTGTAATCAGGTTCGTGCGGTGTCAGTGCTATTTTTGTTTCATATTCTTACCCCATTTCCGTTTTGTTTATTCACCAGTTCTTGTATATTGTAATCAAGTTCGTGCTGTGGCAGTGCCATTCCAGGATTCCAGAAGTTTCCAGGATATCGAAAAGGTTAAACAAACCGTAATATTGACGTTTTTTGAGTTATGGTCCCATGTTGCGCACCAATATGTCGCTGAAGATCATGTTCCGAGATAAGGTCCTCTGTGGAGTACCAATATGTCGCTGAAGATCATGTTCTGAGATAAGGTCCTCTGTGGAGTACCAATATGTCGCTGAAGATCATGTTCCGAGATAAGGTCCTCTGTGGAGTACCAATATGTCGCTGAAGATCATGTTCTGAGATAAGTTCCTCTGTGGAGTACCAATATATCGATGTATGAAGATCATGTTCTGAGATAAGGTCCTACGTGGAGTACCAATATGTCGATGCATGAAGATCATGTTCTGAGATAAGTTCCTATGTGGAGTACCAATATGTCGATGCATGAAGATCATGTTCTGAGATAAGTTCCTATGTGGAGTACCATTATGTCGATGCATGAATATCATGTTCTGAGATAAGTTCCTATGTGGAGTACCAATATGTCGATGCATGAAGATCATGTTCTGAGATAAGGTCCTATGTGGAGTACCAATATGTCGATGCATGAAGATCATGTTCTGAGATAAGTTCCTATGTGGAGTACCAATATGTCGATGCATGAAGATCATGTTCTGAGATAAGTTCCTATGTGGAGTACCAATATGTCGATGCATGAAGATCATGTTCTGAGATAAGTTCCTATGTGGAGTACCAATATGTCGATGCATGAATATCATGTTCTGAGATAAGTTCCTATGTGGAGTACCAATATGTCGATGCATGAAGATCATGTTCTGAGATAAGGTCCTATGTGGAGTACCAATATGTCGATGCATGAAGATCATGTTCTGAGATAAGTTCCTATGTGGGGTAACAATATGTCGATGCATGAATATCATGTTCTGAGATAAGTTCCTATGTGGAGGACCAATATGTCGCTGAAGATCATGTTCTGAGATAAGGTCCTTGTGGAGTACCATTATGTCGATGCATGAAGATCATGTTCTGAGATAAGGTCCTACGTGGAGTACCATTTGATGCATGAAGATCATGTTCTGAGATAAGGTCCTATGTGGAGTACCATATGTCGATGCATGAAGATCATGTTCTGAGATAAGTTCCTATGTGGAGTACCATTATGTCGATGCATGAATATCATGTTCTGAGATAAGTTCCTATGTGGAGTACCAATATGTCGATGCATGAAGATCATGTTCTGAGATAAGGTCCTATGTGGAGTACCAATATGTCGATGCATGAAGATCATGTTCTGAGATAAGTTCCTATGTGGAGTACCAATATGTCGATGCATGAAGATCATGTTCTGAGATAATTCCTATGTGGAGTACCATATGTCGATGCATGAATATCATGTTCTGAGATAAGTTCCTATGTGGAGTACCATTATGTCGATGCATGAATATCATGTTCTGAGATAAGTTCCTATGTGGAGTACCATATGTCGATGCATGAAGATCATGTTCTGAGATAAGTTCCTTGTGGGGTAACAATATGTCGATGCATGAATATCATGTTCTGAGATAAGTTCCTATGTGGAGTACCAATATGTCGATGCATGAAGATCATGTTCTGAGATAAGTTCCTATGTGGAGTACCAATATGTCGATGCATGAAGATCATGTTCTGAGATAAGGTCCTATGTGGAGTACCAATATGTCGATGCATGAAGATCATGTTCTGAGATAA
>CM026399.1:36267971-36310091 GCA_014843695.1 Archivesica marissinica
GACCAGAGTAGAACTAACGACCTTCCACCCTCCCCCAGGAAGAAGACACCGGGTCCCCCATCCGAGCAGTATTCCAGTCACGGACTGGAACCAGAGTAGAACTAACGCCCTTCCTCCCTCCCCTAGGAAGAAGACACCAGAGTAGAACTAACGCCCTTCCCCCCTCCCCTAGGAAGAAGACACCGGGTCCCCCATCCGAGCAGTATTCCAGTCACGTACTGGAACCAGAGTAGAACTAACGCCCTTCCACAAGCTAGATGATAGGTTTCGCAAATGAAATAATTCAACACCACAGTGGATTCGAATCTGCAGCGGTGAGTGACAAGTGTTGCGAATTCAACGACCTTATAATACCCCCTTGGCTCCCGGACAGTAATTGGTTAGACCAAACGTGTTAGTTGATTTCTCAAAGCTATGTGAGAAAATAAGCTTACGGTTTTGACATATAGATCGTCGCTACCGGCTGCCCATATGAGCGACACCGCCTGAAGAGATTATATTTTTGGAGGATAGTGCAATGATACAGACAGAGACCCATTCCAGAGTCTCCGCTGGTTCTTTTACGTGCACGATGTAAAGCACCGACCCGATACTTCGGTTTAAAGTCCCATCTGAAAGACTGTTAGTTTTATTAGGGTCATACGGGGGATCAAACCTGCGATCCCTGGATTACCAGTCCAGCGTGTTACCACTGGACTACAGATCCGTCTGTGCCTCATACAAAACACTTAGTATATACATGTATATTATATTGATGATAAGTGGACCGTATGAACATTATAACCTTGCATACGAACTCTAGTTGAATCCACGGTACGGATATATTTTAGGTGCTATACATAATTATAATACACAAGTTAAACACTGGGATTACACTGTATATGGGTCAAGTCACATATGTATGTACAACTCTACTATGATCATTCTTTACACTTATCTAACACAACAAAATAAACATTGGGTTTACACACAATTATGTGCTCATCATCATCATCATCATCATCATCTATTATTATCATCATCATCATCATCATCATCATCATCTATTATTATCATCATCATCATCATCATCATTATCATCATCATCATCATCATCATCGTCTATTATCATCATCATCATCATCATCATCATATATTATCAGCATCATCATCATCATATATTATCATCATCATCATTATCATCATCATCTATTAGCATCATCATCATTATCATCATCATCATCATCATCATCATCATCATCATCATCATCATCATCACCATCATCATCATCATCATGGTTTTATGCTGTAACTTGATATACATCATTATACAACGCAGTTTAGTAAGGTTTTACGGCTGGTGTGTACATATTTAACGCATTCAATTAGGACATATTATTTGTCTTGCCGTTGTTTATCGGCTGCTTGTTGTTCTGGTGCGTAGGAATTAACCACGTAGGCCATTATAACATAACCCAATATACTAGTAATGCTGTAAACGAATAACTGTGTGTGTTATTTTGTCTTCTTGTGTGTTTTTTGAGGCCCCAAAAGTGGGTAACCCCGTTTATTTGTTCAATGTAACATAATTATGGGCAATCATATGAATTTAATACAGGAGTAGTTGTCTCCCTTTATCATCAAAGATAGATAACAATGATGGGCAATCATAATATGAACTTAAGATAGGAGTAGTTGTCTCCCTTTATCATCAAAGATAGATAACAATGATGGGCAATCATAATATGAACTTAAGATAGGAGTAGTTGTCTCCCTTTATCATCAAAGATAGATAACAATGATGGGCAATCGTAATATGTACTTAAGATAGGAGTAGTTGTCTCCCTTTATCATCAAAGATAGATAACACTGATGGGCAATCGTAATATGTACTTAAGATAGGAGTAGTTGTCTCCCTTTATCATCAAAGATAGATAACAATGATGGGCAATCGTAATATGAACTTAATACAGGAGTAGTTGTCTCCCTTATCATCAAAGATAGATAACAATTATGGACAATCCTAATATGAACTTAAGATAGGAGTAGTTGTCTCCCTTTATCATCAAAGATACATAACAATTATGGAAATCCCAATATGAACTTAAGATAGGAGTAGTTGTCTCCCTTTATCATCAAAGATAGATAACAATTATGGACAATCCTAATATGAACTTAAGATAGGAGTAGTTGTCTCCCTTTATCATCAAAAAAAAAGAAAACAATTATGGACAATCCTAATATGAACTTAAGATAGGAGTAGTTGTCTCTCTTTATCATCAAAGATATATAACAATTATGGACAATCCTAATATGAACTTAAGATAGGAGTAGTTGTCTCCCTTTATCATCAAAGATACATAACAATTATGGAAATCCCAATATGAACTTAAGATAGGAGTAGTTGTCTCCCTTTATCATCAAAGATAGATAACAATTATGGACAATCCTAATATGAACTTAAGATAGGAGTAGTTGTCTCCCTTTATCATCAAAGATAATGTGTGTTATTTGGCTGATGACCGCATTTACAAACTACCACCCTGTAGAATACCTTCAGTATTGCAGTGCCACTGGAAATCAATATCTACATGTATTCCGTATTACAACATGCGTTTAGGGACTAGCGGTTCCATTCTCACGTTACTTTGTTTTATGTATACATTTGTAATGTCGTATATTTAATATTCAGGAAATGAAATTCAGCTTGGGTTCAACCTCCCATTTAAATAGTGTACCGTTTATTCATATGTAGCAATTTATGTAAGTATTGATTATTGGAATGCATATATTATGCCACTGTGTCACACATGTCCAATTGATTTCCCTAGCATATCTGCATATGTTAATACACGGAATAGTACATGCTCTTCCCTCTTCTCCTCTCTCACTGTCTCTCCGTGTGTATCTTTCTTTAGTGACCCCCGCCCCCTGCATCGGCATAGTGTGCATTGTGACAGATGGTCAATGGCCTAGATAAGATCAGATAAGTTTTATTTTGAGTCGGCAAGACATATTTGTGGCAAGACATATCACAAATAACATAAGCTCTGATGAGCTTTTATAACCGACTATATAACAACATGTGTTTATGAATAACAAGAGTAAAACAGCCATGGAAAATAAAAATTTGAATTAAATTAGACACTCTATACCAAAACAAAACATGCTTATTTAGTCGAACAGTAAACTTAGACATACGATGAACATAAGAAGCTACATGATAAAAGAATAAGACAACAACCATGCAGGCAACTAAGATGATTTATAAATTAAAGAAAACTAAACATGCAATCTAAACTATAGCCGTTAACTATTAATACAGATATATTGACTTAGCAAATGTAATGTATTACATGTACCTCTTTGTTTTCTTCAGGTTGGTAATTCACGATTGCACAATTTCTTCTCCATATATAAATGCAATGGGTCCTGATATTGTTCTTCAAGATTCGGACATATCAGTGACATGAATGTACTGTGTGAAGCGGACATGGATGTATTCTCTGAAGACACACTGGGAATAAAGGGTGGAAAGTTCGTATAACCATGACAATGGATCCTAGTGACAAAGAGACACGCGCGATCTTCCTGAACTTTAAGGAGTTGCGATGTTTGGAGAAGAATGTGCAAGGTCTTGAACTTGAGAAATCATACAAGATAAGTCTAATAAACTTGGATCAAAAGATTGTCAAGGTACATTACAAGCGGCTAAAGGACAAAGTAACACGGATTAAATCGCATTTAAAACCGGAGGAAGTCCACGAACTCAAAATGATGGACGAAGAAGAAAACAAAACTGAAAAGCACGTGTCTTTTTCAGATATAAAAATAGCTGCGGCTGCACGGAGACTAAAACTTATGCCAAGAGCAAGGAGCGCAAAGCCGCGGTTAGAGAGCGGTACTGTACCCGGCACGAGTAATATACGAACGCCGCGGTCACCTCAATCTGTACAAATAAAAAAGCATAGAGTGCAATCAGCGACTACGACAAGCAACACTGTACTCATCAGACCTACATCTGCCACGCACAGTCAATCAAACAGAAATTTTGACTTTCCCTTACCAAGAACCATTAGAAACGAGAGGAAAAACTCTATTTTTGATATCGGATGCATACAGGTTGATGAAATCAACAATACTAGAAATAATATCAGCTCAATACCAACTGTGTATGTGTCAACGGGCTCTAATGGGAAGAACAATTCGTGTAGAGGTGAACAGATGGGTGATACAAATGTAGCTCATTCAATAATTATTGATGAACACAATGGTTCTATTAGGAATACAGATAACAAAGCTCTACATACTGGCCAACAGTTGGGTGACATTGATGTAATTGAACCTGTAATCGCAATTCATCTTCCGAATACAAACAGGTTAAAAGACAACAGCAATGGTACTGTTAAGCACGCGCATGGAACTAGTGAACTGGTTCTATGCAAAGATGCAAATAATGCTGGTAATGATAAAACGATACCCGTCATTAAAGTAATAGATAATAATGGAAAGGGTAATAACAAATCAATGAACAAACCGACTTCGCTTTTACACGTACCTTCGGAGACGTACAGTGTACATTCCAAGGTCCAATCAGAGAACGAAGGTGTTGTTGACACTTTAAGTGTTCCTGGTCGAACTACACAATATAGTATCCGTCCAATGAGTGTCCCAGCCACACGTGTTACAGATTTCAGCAACAATACTGCTGAAAAGAAGCGCCCAATGACAGCAATCGAACGAGCAATAGAAACTAAGAAAAGGTCAGTTATGGAAATCCATCGTGCCTCTGCTATGCTTAAGGATGGTAAGACAAGGACACCATACTCCTGTCACGAATTAGATAACGACGAGAAGAAAGAGAAACCATTCAGATCAATCAGAGAGAGTATTAATACTACAAATAGTGACAACGAAGTTCTTGATGCCATTCTTGGAGAGGATCTTTATAAAGATATGAATAAAGGAATGATACTAGGCGAAGTAGCTACAAGTTTGTATTTAGAAGATAAAATAGATAACTTCTTAGAAAAGGTTGATCACTATGTCAAAGAAAATCCAAATTATGTCTACGATCCCGATGCACCGAAGAAAAGAATTCCACGTTCGAATAAAGGAAAGAAATCACGACCAAAGAGGAACAGATTGCGACGTCGTCAACTCGAGAGACAGCTTCAACAGGGGGATGTAGAGGAAATGAAGAAAAGCAGATGGCTCCGCGCGAATGACGATAACCTGGGCACATCAAATGTGAACACTTTGGTCATTGATCAGATGAAAATGATCAATCAATTGCGCCCTTCGTATAATGACGACAGCGATTGACGATAATTCATTTCCGGCTTCATTATAATGACGACAACGATTGACATAGCTTGTGGTGAATCAATTACGGTTTCTGTATAATGACGACAACGATTGACATAGCTTGTGGTGAATCAATTACGCCGTCTGTATAATGACGACAACGATTAACATAGCTGGTGGTGAATCAATTACGGCGTCTGTATAATGACGACAACGATTGACATAGCTTGTGATGAATCAATTACGGCGTCTGTATAATGACGACAGCGATTGACATAGCTTGTGATGAATCAATTACGGCGTCTGTATAATGACGACAGCGATTGACATAGCTTGTGGTGAATCAATTACGGCGTCTGTATAATGACGACAGCGATTGACATAGCTTGCGGTGAATCAATTACGGCGTCTGTATAATGACGACAACGATTGACATAGCTTGTGGTGAATCAATTACGGCGTCTGTATAATGACGACAGCGATTGACATAGCTTGCGGTGAATCAATTACGGCGTCTGTATAATGACGAAAGCGATTGACATAGCTTGTGGTGAATCAATTACGCCGTCTGTATAATGACGACAGCGATTGACATAGCTGGCGGTGAATCAATTACGCCGTCTGTATAATGACGACAACGATTAACATAGCTGGTGGTGAATCAATTACGACGTCTGTATAATTACGACAACGATTAACATAGCTGGTGGTGAACAATTACGGCGTCTGTATAATGACGACAACGATTAACATAGCTGGCGGTGAATCAATTACGGCGTATGTATAATGACGACAACACAAATATACATTGTTCACAATGAATCAATCCCGTGTGGTGATGGGAGCAATTGACATAGCTAACGATGACTCGATTATAATTCAGGGGGTGGGCTCTTCTTAAGTAATGGTTACTGCGGATGTGCTGCCTCGAAGGGTATTGTGTTTCGCCATTTCAACCAATAGTAAAGGTAGTGGCCTCCGTGGCAGAGAGGTTGATGCAATTGCATTAAAATCACCTGCCCCTCAACGCACACTGGGGGTCTCGAATGATTTCATGTAGGGCAGCTATCCAGCTGGCTTGACGAAGTCTGGTAGTTCTACCCCGTAGTTCTATCTGTCTCAAGTAGGGACGTGATCTTGTCTGATCTGCCTAATGTAGGGACGTGATCTTGTCTGATCTGCCTAATGTAGGGACGTGATCTTGTCTGATCTACCTAATGTAGGGACGTGATCTTGCCTGATCTGTCTAAAGTAGGGACGTGATCTTGCCTGCTCTGTCTAAAGTAGGGACGTGATCTTGCCTGATCTGTCTCAAGTAGGGACGTGATCTTGCCTGTTCTGTCTCAAGTAGGGACGTGATCTTACCAGATCTGTCTCAAGTAGGGACGTGATCTTGCCAGATCCCTTTCAAGTAGGGACGTGATCTTGCCTGATCTGTCTCAAGTAGGGACGTGATCTTGCCTGATCTGTCTCAAGTAGGGACCTGATCTTGCCTGATCTGTCTCAAGTAGGGACGTGATCTTGCCTGATCTGTCTAAAGTAGGGACGTGATCTTGCCTGATCTGTCTCAAGTAGGGACGTGATCTTGCCTGTTCTGTCTCAAGTAGGGACGTGATCTTACCAGATCTGTCTCAAGTAGGGACGTGATCTTGCCAGATCCCTTTCAAGTAGGGACGTGATCTTGCCTGATCTGTCTCAAGTAGGGACGTGATCTTGCCTGATCTGTCTCAAGTAGGGACCTGATCTTGCCTGATCTGTCTCAAGTAGGGACGTGATCTTGCCTGATCTGTCTAAAGTAGGGACGTGATCTTGCCTGATCTGTCTCAAGTAGGGACGTGATCTTGCCTGTTCTGTCTCAAGTAGGGACGTGATCTTACCAGATCTGTCTCAAGTAGGGACGTGATCTTGCCAGATCCCTTTCAAGTAGGGACGTGATCTTGCCTGATCTGTCTCAAGTAGGGACGTGATCTTGCCTGATCTGTCTCAAGTAGGGACGTGATCTTGCCTGATCTGTCTCAAGTAGGGACGTGATCTTGCCTGATCTGTCTCAAGTAGGGACGTGATCTTGCATCTGTCTCAAGTAGGGACGTGATCTTGCCTGATCTGTCTCAAGTAGGGACGTGATCTTGCCAGATCCGTTTCAAGTAGGGACGTGATCTTGCCTGATCTGTCTCAAGTAGGGACGTGATCTTGCCGTAGATCTGTCTCAAGTAGGGACGTGATCTTGCCAGATCCCTTTCAAGTAGGGACGTGATCTTGCCAATCCCTTTCAAGTAGGGACGTGATCTTGCCAGATCCCTTTCAAGTAGGGACGTGATCTTGCCAGATCCCTTTCAAGTAGGGACGTGATCTTGCCTGATCTGTCTCAAGTAGGGACGTGATCTTGCCTGATCTGTCTAAAGTAGGGACGTGATCTTGCCTGATCTGTCTCAAGTAGGGACGTGATCTTGCCAGATATGTTAAAGTAAGGACGTGATCTTGCCTGATCTGTCTAAAGTAGGGACGTGATATTGCCTGATCTGCCTGAACACAGGTAGGCCTACATGATCTTGCCATATCTGTCTAAAGTATGGACGTGATCTTGCCTGATCTGTCTAAAGTAGGGACGTGATCTTGCCTGATCTG
Source organism: Archivesica marissinica (assembly GCA_014843695.1). NCBI lineage: Eukaryota > Metazoa > Mollusca > Bivalvia > Venerida > Vesicomyidae > Archivesica > Archivesica marissinica. The sequence goes on from CM026399.1 coordinate 36,275,883, forward strand.
TCTAAAGTATGGACGTGATCTTGCCTGATATGTCTAAAGTAGGGACGTGATCTTGCCTGATCTGTCTAAAGTAGGGACGTGATCTTATCTTGCCAGATCTGTTGAAAAAAAGGTAGGCCTACATGATCTTGCCTGGTATGTCTAAAGTATGGACATGATCTTGCCAGATCTTTCTAAAGTTAGCGTCGGGTTTATCACAACCCAGGCCACGCCCCATCCATGTTGTCCAGGAGAGCCTGCACTCCCGGGATTATGACTTCAGGTTACATAGAGCCAACAATAATTCATTTATTGTTTCCATATTACATTTTTATTTAAACTTTATTTAATTACAACGATTGCGAAGCAAGTTTTAACAACTTATATTATATAATCACTCTCGTTGGCGCGGATGAAAGCGTAACTGTGGTAATTCGTGTAGGAGGAAACCGGAGTACCCGGAGGAAACCCACCTGTCCGATCTGGCGACCACCGTATCATCTCACATACTTCCCGGTCCGAGGATCGAACCCGCGATGCATTGGTGAGAAGCGAGCGCGCTAACCACTGCGCTAGTCGGACAGCATTACATGACGATAGCGGTTGCCGGTTGACCCATTTACGGATTTAGTAAACTTCACCATCACGAGGTATTGGTAAATAAACTTATGTGTGGTATCCAACAGTATTTTTGTTATTAAATTTGGTTTCATTTAGTTTTTCACCCGTGTTGCACGTGCCCCCCTCTCACCCCTGTTCTAATAATTTAGCCCATTTCTGTACTTCCGATGTAGATATAGTAGAAGTCCAGTTTCCGTTGTTTTATATTTCCCCCCAAAGTATACTCCCAACACTAGACTTTACATTTTGTTTATAATCCACATTCCGTCAGTCTTATCTTTGCCAATATTAAGGCCAACACGAATTTCCAAAATGTATTTTCAATATCATTTTTATTTTCCAGGAAGAGGTGTAGTGGACTATTCTCAGTACAATGATCTATAATATTAAACTTCAAAGCTCACATATGTATGTGTTTGCATCTGGCTTAGCCATAATCATAACTTTTATTTGCTTTGTCATAAATACTCTATCCAATAACAGTACTCGCATTTAGCGGAAATGTACTTTAGATTAGGTGTGAAAACCCCCATTTTTAACATCATAATAAATAGATATTCTACTTAACCTTGAATGTGTGTCCGGACTGACCGGTTGCTTGACAGACAGATGGACGGACATAGTGGCAACTATATACTCTCCGAAAATGTTATGGGGGTTTGTCACCCAAGTACTGGTTAACCGCTGGAGCCTGCCCAGAAAAGGTGTTGTTAGGTAAACTGCCCGCCGGCGATATAGCCCAAAATGGTGCTGATGCAGGCGTATAACCCAAAATGTATATATAACATATGGGGGTTTGTTGGGTGCGGGGTGGGGCAGATGAGACATAAACACTACTAAGAACTGAGCAATACATGCTTTATTTAAAACACGACTAGGAACATAATTTCTTGGAATTTGCTAGTGGTATCTGAGGTTTTCCCGAAAAGTAATACGCAGAAAAATAGTTGCAGTATTGTCAACAACAACAACAACAACAACAACAACATTTATTTGCCATGGTTACATTGTAACAACAGACATAATAAATATGCAAATATATATAAGCGGGTAACACAACAAAGAAAATAATGTATTCAATTTCAAAACAGCATGTTAATTCTAAATTGGTGAACAACGAAATTCCAAAATGATACAGAACGAAATTGGTATTATCACTCAAGATATGGTTAAAATAAATATTAGTTGTCACTATGCGGTCATGATAACGAAGCAGTTTAACAGGTAAACAGTATAATCGAGATTCACAGTTATATCGATATCCTGATATTTTTACGTACTCAACACGTTTTTCATTCACAAAAGTGTGTATCGCCACAGCGGAATGTCATTGATAACTGAATCAGTAGTAAATATGTAGTCCGTGTGTGTGTGTGTGTGTGTATGTATGTACTATTAAATTGGTTGTGTATGTTCCGGATAATATTTGGTGTTCAGCTATAGGATTTCATTACGTAAGTTAAAAAAATACTTAGGTGTCTTAATAGTGCAACGTTTTGACTATTCATCAGTTGGTTATATTTGATAACATTTGGGTACTTATAGTAATATTTTGGTATGAGATGAAATCTTTTTTCAATAAGGAATAAGCAAGACGTACACACTGCCTGAAACATGTCCTCTACAATTGCTTTGACACATTCATCGTTATACATATCATTTCCTTCTCATATGTCCAACATATTCAACATTGCGATCTAAATACATAAAACGCTATTATTATACCTGGCCAACAAAACAAAAATTTGCCAATCTTATGTCAACAAACTCCAAAATTACTTTGAATAATCTTTGCAAATTCATTTACCATGCTAACCTGTTAAGAAATGTAACGTCGTAAAAACTGCTGTTACATGCCAATAACATTGAAATATCCACATGAATTATATGCTCTTTGTTAAAAATCCATGTCTTTGTATTGAAATGTTTGTAATTGCTATAAACATATATATACATGTTTTATGCAATAAATTTGTTGAATTGAATTTATGTATAGAATATAAGCCGAAAACGATCCAATAAAATATTATGTAAAATATTGGACTGTGTGAGGCGCGTTGCGCCGAAAACAGTACCAATATTTTACATATTGGATCCGTTTGAGGCTTATATCGTACTTAAACATACACTTATATAACAAGATCCTACTAATTAAAATTGTTAATTTCGTACTTGTCGTACTTGTACGAGTAAGACTTAAAATAATAATCTGGCCTTTTGGCAGCAGTCCAATATTAATAATAATGGACTACACGTACAAAGGTATGACGTCACGACAATGTTTTAAAGAGTTGATATCTGTAGAGTTCATGGTGAGACTATTAGACTGAGGTAATATTTGTAACATAGTGAAGCATACAATTGAGCTTAACTCGATAAGAAAGTGATAGCTCCGGAAGTATGACAAGTCTCAGGTCGATTGATGCAGAGTTCATGATGACTTTATGTTGGGGCTGCATACACAAGTTCATTTGAATTAGATGAAGCCGAGACCCCAATGTTCTACTAAGTGATGATGCTGCATACCAAGTTTCATTTGAATTGGATGTGGACTATATGAGATGCTACGGTCCCGATGTTCCACTTCTTGGTGCATACAAAGTTTCATTTGAATTGGATGAGGACTAAATGAGAGCCGACATCACAATGTTCCGCTTGATGGTGATGGTGTGTACTAAGTTACATTTGATTCGGTTTGTAGGTGGAACCGATGTTCCGTGTAATGGTGATGGTGTGTACCAAGTTACATTTGATTCGGTTTGTAGGTGGAACCGATGTTCCGTGTAATGGTGATGGTGTGTACCAAGTTACATTTGATTCGGTTTGTAGGTGGAACCGATGTTCCGTGTGATGGTGATGGTGTGTACCAAGTTACATTTGATTCGGTTTGTAGGTGGAACCGATGTTCCGTGTAATGGTGATGGTGTGTACCAAGTTACATTTGATTCGGTTTGTAGGTGGAACCGATGTTCCGTGTAATGGTGATGGTGTGTACCAAGTTACATTTGATTCGGTTTGTAGGTGGAACCGATGTTCCGTGTAATGGTGATGGTGTGTACCAAGTTACATTTGATTCGGTTTGTAGGTGGAACCGATGTTCCGTGTGATGGTGATGGTGTGTACCAAGTTACATTTGATTCGGTTTGTAGGTGGAACCGATGTTCCGTGTGATGGTGTGTACCAAGTTACATTTGAATTTGGTGAGAGGACTGTAGGGGACGTTGCAGCCACAATGTTCAGATGTGATGTTGTGAGGTAGTAAATAGCAAAAGTGTTGTAGTACATGAACACTTCATCGATGAGATGACAGTTCTGAGAATATGGGCTATCTCCTTGATATCGAAGATGAATAACTTGTTTCACATCATTTGGATGAAAACAGTAGGAGGAATGGAGCCTCAGCATATTATGTATCACCTTTTAAATAAAATGAACTACGACAGGAGACATAACTCCTCCAGAAGTTATCCGAGCTGAATGTTCCGAGTTAATGAGCTTGGTATCGATGATATATACGTAGTATTCGGTCAATCTGATACAAAACTGGACATAACTCGAAACAAACAATTATCGCGCTTGGTATCGAAGATATATACCTAGTATTAAGGCCTATCGGATATAAAACTGGACATAACTCGAAACAAACAATTATCGCGCTTGAAAGTACAGACAAAATTGGCCCTTTACATGATGTTGTTGATGCATACCAACTTTAATTTACGTTGGATGTGAAGTTTAGGCGGATAAGTGTGACGGACGGACGGACTACACACGCGAACAAACGGTCCTCGCATAGTATGCACCCCTGCTCTCTGGGACCGAGGACATCAAATACATCAATAAAGGAATAAGAGTCTACATATAATACAAATAGGATCTTACATAAGTGGTGATTATATGTACGCACTATTTTATAAAACGAGTTTTGGAATTTTGCTATTAAGCGAACATTTTGGCGAGCTTCTTGGCAAACATTCGATAACGAGTTTCATAAAATATAGTATGAAGTCACCACGAGTGTAACATCCTTTTTATCACATCACCATAGTAACAACTTTTTATCACATTACCATAGTAACAACTTTTTATCACATTACCAAATTGGGGTTTAATCATATTTTTGCACAAAATAACGCTGCTACTTTCATTTTTGCGCCAAATATCAGAGCAAATTGTCATGACGTCACTAAATTGCCCGTGAGGTCACTACGCAAAGCAGCGATGCATTTATGTTTTAAACAGCATTGTACTTACGTCAGAGGAAAGCCAAACAGTGTGAACCGCCACCAACTGTATCGCCTTCCAGTGACTCTGTCTTCACGTGCGGAAGTTGCAACCGCCACTGCAGGTCACGCATCGGACTGTACAGCCACAGCAGACGGTGCTCATCTGCAGACTCAACGGGCGCTAACTCCATAGTCTGACAAAACTGACGGATGCTGAAGAATTACGTCAAGACTTCTTTTAAATCGTAGCTTATCTTACCATTAACGCAATGTACCAATTCAAATTGAAATATGCATATGTTAACACTTAACTTACAAGTTAGGTCTATAAGGATTATTCTCTCAACCAATCAGAATACTTCAGTGTGTCATTACACGTGTGTACATATAAGAAATCATTATATGACTGTATTACACTGAGTACAAGTAAGGTTATGTGATAAAATGTATATATACATGTGGATATAAAACTACACTACAATGTTGGCAAGATGAATAGTAAAACAACAACATTCATATAACTTGAAACAAAAAAGGCATCTTGAAACAAACCAATTAAATTGGCCATATTATTATTCTTACGGCAATGTTCTCCAGCAGTACAAGAATTCTAACATGACTCGGCATTGTGTCTATATATGCAACCACAGGCACCAGACACAAACATTTTTTTTTTGGCCTATGGTCATATAGTAAGTAATATATTATATATTACGTACTATATGACCATAGGCCAAATAAAAATTGTTTGTGTCTGGTGCCTGTGTATGCAACGAAGGAATTTAGTGTTTAAATCTGCAATATACATGGTTTAGAATGTAATGTCAAACGTGACTTCATTTACTAACATTTTAGTAGTTGTGTGACGTCATTTATTCTTTCTACAATATAACACCAACTATTTTTGTTCTTTTTAGAAATTTTGGTCATGTTCGAATCGAAATAATATTTGTATTTGCAGTATTTATTGTCGAATAAAACATCGTTTGGAGTTTGCTCAGGTGAGCTAAAACATCTCGACAAAGGCCTTAAAAGCTCAAGGAATGTGGCGGTTAGAAATCATGTAAATTATGTAGTCGGCAAACAGCCCTATCACACTGGTGTGTCACCATCTTAAACACGTTCAACTTCCGTAGTGCAACTCGTCAGTGTTCCTAAAACCCACACACGTTCCTTTTCACAGTCCGTCCATAAACGCACAGTATATTGTGTTTGCCATCAGCCGAAATACACGAAAGAGACGCATGCGATAACGAACACAAACGTGTTGTACAGGTGGTCGATGATAAATCCCGCCAGAGGTCGTCTGCTGAATGCACAATGTGGGATGTCAATCAAGCCAGCAAGAAGGGCCATGCCGAGTCCGACTTTGACAGCGAGGTCAATTGTTTTGACGCCAAGGTAAGGCCTGTAATATATATTAAAATCAGTGAAATGTGTTGGTCAGAAGAACAATAACGTACACACCAGTCCTGCTACAGTCCAGTCCTCGTCTAAACATATGACGTAATACTACGACTTGTTGCGTCCATGTGCAGAAAGGGAGAGTGTGTGTTTTACGTTTACTTATTGTCGCTACCGGTTGCCCATATGAGCGACGCCTCCTGAAGAGTTAATCAATTTGGATAGTTGGAGGATAGTGCATGATACAGACAGAGACCCATTCCAGAGTCTCCTCTGGTTCTTTTACGTGCGCGGTGTAAAGCACCGACACGAGACATCGGTTAAAGTCCCTAATGAAAGACTGTTAAATTTATTAGGGTCAGACCGGGGGGATCGAACCTGCGATCCCTGGATTACCAGTCCAACGTGATACCACTGGACTACAGATCCGTCTGTGCATAAAGGTAGAGTTTCAGATGAGGTTTATATATTAGGTGGGACATACTTTATGTAATAATTACATATAGTATATAGACACATGGCCAAGAAAAAATGAGGTTGCTTAAAGCGACATTAGATCGGTAAAAACGTATATGTCTGCAGAATGTAATTTCCTATTATATAGTATAATTATTTTTCCAATATTTGCCTCAAAAACTGAGTATTTCAACAAATAAACAAGCGTCGTATACGCGGTTTGTTGACATAACAAAATAATGTAAATAGGGTCAACATTCATGCGTAATACAATGTGTGTATCCTGAATAACACGATTTATGGTACAGATTTACCCATATATCTCACATTCATGCCTATGCATATTTATTTGTAGACTAATATTTGTTAAATTATCTCTAAACGAAAGTATCGCGCGTTTAGTATTGACTCCAATGACAAACAAACGTCATTTCAGGAACGTGGATGACCGTTATATGACATCCTACTTTCACTTTTGAAAGTTTGTAGACCACAAAAACACTGTTATTGATTCACTGTTAGAGATCGAATGTATTCAGAAGAATTTGTAGCAACAATGCATTTATACGTGAAAACATGCATTTTATTTGCTTTTTGCGATGTATGTCGCTTTAAGTGATTGTACATATTTTGATGTTATTTTCTTAATGCCCTGTTGAATCCAAACCAGTTGGCATTTACATGTAATTGGAGGAAAAAGAGCCCATATTTTTTCTTCTTATTTTATGCGTATAATTATATATATCAAGCAGACATATATATATCAAGCAGGCTCATACATCTGACATCTCTACGACTGTAAAACCTCCACAACCCTTCAAGGTGTTGCACAAATATAGATGACAAGATAATCTTCATTATAGATAAGAACTCCATCGTGTCTAAGATTTCCATCCTAATGTATTCATTCACCTAAGCACTTTAAACTGTTATGGGGGTCACCTATCTGTGTTTACACTTGTTTTACAACTACCATTGTGTACTTTATGTAGTTTACAAGCATGCTGGACTGTGTTACAAAACTTGAATATCGAAGTGTATGTAAATAGACTAAGTATAAATCGCAATTGTCAACAGTAGGGTTCACTGATTAGTTCCATAATTTAATGATACATAATTGTTACTATGTTAAAAAATGAAAATAATAGGAAACTAAATACACATGTAAATAATAATACACACACTGTTTTCAAAATATAGGATGATGTACGTTAAATTTATTGTAACCGCCATGTTATGTTTTATGGCGATGAACATGTTATATGTTTATGCCAAATAAAATATATTGATTTGACTTATAGCGTAGCTACAACGTTTCACATGTGGATTCAAGGAATGTAAGGGGAATACCGTTGTATTCTTAGATTGGCTGTGGTGCATTTCTACAATACAATATTGTTTATCTGTTCCTCTTAAATACCTATAATTTTTAGAAAATGTCTTTCCCAAGTCGGTCGGTCAGAGAAGGAAATCAGGTGAAAATTATAGTGCATTTGTAATACTAATGGTGGAAGTCGTGATAGCGCAGGGATGCGCGTTCGCTTCAAGTGCGAAAGGTCCGGAGTTCGAGACCCGCTGGAGCCGTTACGATTGTGCTCTTAGGCAAGGCATTTAAATTCCACGTTGCCTCTTCTCTCTCTCTCTCTCGTGGCGATGGATTCCATCAGGAATGAGGTTTCGAGAGTGATTAATATAAGTTGTAAGAACCTGTTTCGCAATCGAGCTAATATAAATGTGTATACACTTATAAAGAGTGCACAATTCTAGAAGAACCCTAATTTCCAGACGTTTGCACCGGGAAATTAGGTAATGGTATTTTCAAAGTTAATATGCTCGTGTCTGTAACTATGTTGCATGGCAAATCCGGGAAAACCTTCAGTACAGATGTCACGGTCGATCTCAGATAATTCTTCAAATTACCTATAACACTGAACGATCTTTCCGCGATGGCCGTGAATGCATTGTTACAGGAACAACCTGGCAGACATTAATGTCGAGGTAGAGGGCCTTGCTTACCGCCAATGTGGTGTACTCTGGTTCGAAAAATGAGTACGGAATACCATCATTGCTTTATTATTTTATTTATTGAACTTGGATACAAATTTATGGGGACTCAATTGCATACTTGATTACAGGCAGCTACGCACCTGGATATGATGATCCACTACCGCCCGCGACTATTGCGGCACCCCTCTGTTACTGCTGGCGTACGTTGAGTTCACATAGGATTGCTGTTTTAGTGAGGAACAGATGCTGGTCAGGCACGTAGCTACTATAAGGCACTGAAAGCCCGGGCCTGTAGATTGTCCCAGAAATTAAAAAATCTAAAACCCCAAAAATGTAATAAAAACTGTAGGGAGGTCGTGTGGGAGGGGATGGTATGACGAACAGTTGTGTTGTCAATTTGGAGGGCACAACATAATCGATAAATAAACGTAACACACACACGTATTTGGTGCAAATCTGTCCTGTGCACCTTATAAGGTCTTTCCAACGGAAATCTATTATTTCCTGCAATGCAATATGGGTACATTCGTCTATTTTTACATCTGTAAACGGTGTACTAATAGTAGATGTATGTTAAATTGTGTTTCATTGTATGGAAATAACAGAACTTCATGTCCAAATTGGTATATTTTACCCACGGTGCGTGTATATGGTGACGGTTTTACATTTAATTATCGTCGCTACCAGTTGCCCATACGAGAGACGCCTCAAGAAGAGATTAGTCATTTTAGATTGTTGGAGGATAGTGCAATGATACAGACAGAGGCCCATTCCAGAATCCACTCTGGTTCTTTTACGTGCACGGCGTAGAGCACCGACACGAGACCTCGGTTTAACGTCCCATCTGAAAGACTGTTAATTTTATTATGGTCAGATGGGGGATCGAACCTGCGATCCCTGGATTACCAGTCCAGCGTGTTACCACTGCGTTTATATGGTCGCACGGCCGTCGTTTTATACTAATATTCCTACTACATTTTTGTTCCAATCCACCCCATGCTTTCGTGTCTATTTCCGTTTATTAACCTCATTCGAACATGTACTCTTCTGCGTCTCTTATTAATATGGCATATAACTCTTATTCATTCGATTTCTATTCTCGATCTTCGACGTTTAACATTTCCTTTTTATACTCAAACATGCATGTACAGTCAAACCTGTCGATAAAGGCCACCCTCGGGAAAGTAAAAAAGTGAAAGGTCAGGAGGCCTCTCAATATAGGGTTAAAATGCTGAATTTGGCTCGACGGGAGAGACAAATGGTGGTCTTTAGAGACAGTATTTTCATATACGGCCTTTATTCGGAGGTGGCCTTTAGCACAGGTTTGACTGTACTTCCTTTTGTGGAAGTCGTGATAGCGCGTTCGTTTCATGTGTATGAGGCCCGGGGTTTGTTCCCCTGTAGCCGTGCTATTGTGTCTTTAGGCAAGGCACTTAATTTCCACATTTCTTTTTCTCTCTACCTCATGGCGATGGATTCCAGCAAGAGTGAAGTCTCGAGAGTATTCCAGTTAAAATAATGTGAACTAATGACTTTAACCTACATATTATTTTAGCATATAACCTTTATCCTAATGTTCTATATGTTATTGCCTTGGAACTTCAATTGAATTCTTCAATTTTGTATTATATTAGTTCTATAACTTTATTCATATTTGTCTCTATTATATTCACCATACATGTATATTATAAAAACAGAATATCACGTAACGAGAGATTTTGTTTATGTTGCAACACTTTGGACATTGAAGACGAGTATCATTTCATGAAAATACGCCCATGCTATGAAGACATTAGAAACAAATATATTTAAAGATACCACCAGTACCGTCCGTCTATGTTCAAATGTATTGAACTGATAACTTCAAACAAACAAAAACTGATGTATTAAACATAAAATATATCAAAGACGCCAATGTATTAAGAAGTATTATTGTAAATGCTAACAATTAATTATCATCCGTGGCGCCAAAAAGAAAGCACATAGTTACACATGTGTATTACTAAGAAAACATTGCATATTTGTACTACATGTATCGCTCATTTCGGCCTATGTTTTAGAATCAGTTATACTGGTAATGGCGCTGCCGTAATTGATTGATAGCATACGGTTTACATTAAATATAGTCAAGCAATGTTCGTGCACTATACCGTAAAACGAACACCTTTATTATAATACTATATGTAAATGGACCCGCATATACTCGCTACTGCAGAACAATGGTGAGGAAGGAATAGAGAACCCGAGGATATTCTGGAATGGGTCTCTGTCTGTATCATTGCACTATCCTCCACATATCTGAAATGACTAATCTCTTCAGGAGGCGTCGCTCATATGGGCAACTGATAGCGCCGATAACTAAACGCAAAATACACACATTACCCAACAATAACAAAATAATTTATTTTTTAAACTTTATTTATTTTACACCGATTGCGAAGCAAGTTTTAACAACTTATATTAATCACTCTCGTTGGCGCAGATGAAAGTGTATATGTGGTCATTCGTGTGGCAGGAAACCGGAGTACCCGGAGAAAACACAGCTGTCCGTTCTGGCGACCACCGTACCATCTCGCATACTTCGCGGTCCGAGGATCGACCACTGCGCTAATCGGACAGCCTAAGTTAGCGACAGCAGTGAGTGAATCACCTGATGGTATCCGAGAATATGTGAATATGTGTAACCATCGTACCATCTCAAATACTTCCCGGTCCGAGGATCGAACCCGCGTTTCATTGGTGAGAAGCGAGCACGCGCTAACCACTGCGCTAATCGGACAGCCAAACAAACTAATGAACTACACTATAAGCATGAAGCAGCTTTCTTGTTTGTTATTTGGGGTGTAAGTAGTACATATATGACGTCTCTCCTACTAGTATTGGTGTTGGAGGTGTAAGTCGCACACATATATATGACGTCTCTCCTGCTATTATTGGTGTTGGGGGTGTAAGTCGCACACACATATATGACGTCTCTCCTACTATTATTGGTGTTGGGGGTGTAAGTCGCACACACATATATGACGTCTCTCCTACTATTATTGGTGTTGGGGGTGTAAGTCGCACACACATATATGACGTCTCTCCTGCTATTATTGGTGTTGGGGGTGTAAGTCGCACACACATATATGACGTCTCTCCTACTATTATTGGTGTTGTATGTGTAAGTCGCACACATATATATATGACGTCTCTCCTGCTATTATTGGTGTTGGGGGTGTAAGTCGCACACACATATATGACGTCTCTCCTACTATTATTGGTGTTGGATGTGTAAGTCGCACACATATATATATGACGTCTCTCCTGCTATCATTGGTGTTGGGGGGTGTAAGTCGCACACACATATATGACGTCTCTCCTACTATTATTGGTGTTGGAGGTGTAGGTCACACACACATATATGACGTCTCTCCTACTTATTGTTATTGGGGGTGTAAGTCGCACATACATATATGACGTCTCTCCTACTAGTATTGGTGTTGGGGGTGTAAGTCGCACACACATATATGACGTCTCTCCTACTATTATTGGTGTTGGGGGTGTAAGTCGCACACATATATGACGTCTCTCCTACTAGTATTGGTGTTGGGGGTGTAAGTCGCACACACATATATGACGTCTCTCCTACTAGTATTGGTGTTGGGGGTGTAAGTCGCACACACATATATGACGTCTCTCCTACTATTATTGGTGTTGGGGGTGTAAGTAGCACACACATATATGACGTCTCTCCTACTAGTATTGGTGTTGGGGTGTAAGTCGCACACACATATATGACGTCTCTCCTACTAGTATTGGTGTTGGGGGTGTAAGTCGCACACACATATATGACGTCTCTCCTACTAGTATTGGTGTTGGGGGTGTAAGTCGCACACATACATATATGACGTCTCTCCTGCTATTATTGTTATTGGGGGTGTAAGTCGCACACACATATATGACGTCTCTCCTACTATTATTGGTGTTGGGGGTGTAAGTCGCACACACATATATGACGTCTCTCCTACTATTATTGGTGGGGGTACCTCAGGGGCCCCTCCAAGCTGTATTTCAAGCGCGGACGGGCAGCCGGGTAGAACGACCGACCTTCCGTAAGCCAGGTAGACGCTTCTTCACATGAAATTATTCGACACCCACAGTGGGATTCGAACCTAAAGCGATGAGTAGCAAGTTATTTGAAGTCAATAACCTAACCACCTAGCCACACTATAAGCAGTTTACAACATTGAGATCGTGTAGTTCCAAAAATAGTATCCTTACCCAATGACGTAATGAATGGCCAAAATGAGCGCCACCTGGGACACGAGGCAGACGATAATCTCCGAATGCAGCGAGTTCTTCTGCATCTGACCTATTTCTTCAAATGTCTTCCCCGGGAACGTGGCTTTCATCCAGGGCTTGCCAAGCACAACCTTGGAGTACAGGATCATACCAATCACTTGAGCGGTCGCCATACCAACCACTGCTCCCCAAACCATGATGCTATCACGCCGCTGCATGAAAGAAACATTACATATTTCACCAGAGCAGAATACAGTCATTATATTGAACATTAACTTACAAGTGTTCTTGTACATTCTACGTGCATCCATATAATACTGTGTTAGGTATACGTGAATATACCACGCCGGCCCTGTAATCCAGGGATCGCAGGTTCCATCCCCCGTCTGACCCTAATAATATTAACAGTCTTTCAGATGGGACGTTAAACCGAGGTCTCGTGTCGGTGCTTTACACCGTGTACGTAAAAGAACCAGAGGAGACTCTGGAATGGATCTCTGTCTGTATCATTGCACTATCCTCCAAAACTCTAAAATGACTAATCTCTTCAGGAGGCGTCGCTCATATGGGCAACCGGTAGCGACGATAAATAAACGTAAAACACACAGTACAGCACACTAATTAATTGACTTACAGTGGAAAGACAAGTTGCAAAGAATTAACGATTTACTGTAGAATGCGATGAATATGATCTGCAAGTTATCAAGTCTCTGGCATACGGGACTTGATTTATCTTAGCATAATTAAGCAGAACATGCATTCAGTTGTGAGAAAATAGAATCACATAGAAAACGTACTATGCATATTTTAGCATCACATATTTTTTAGGGTTCTTTAAACTTATATTAATCACTCTCGATACCTCATTCCCGATGGAATCCATCGCCATGAAGGAGAGAAGAGGCAATGTGAAATTTAAATGCCTTGCCTAAGGGCACAATCGTAACGGCTCAAGTGGGTCTCGAACTCCGGACCTTTCGCACCTGAAGCGAACGCGCATCCACTGCCATATCACGACTTGTTTGGTTGGGATTCAGATCCACACTTGAAGATGTCCCTCTGGCACAAGGGTAGTACCACCGACCGTACTGCAAGCTGTGTCATCTTCCTCAGAATCTACTGCTACAACTTCTGAAGCGTTCACTACCCTCCCAACAATAAAATGGCAGATATTCTTGGCGTCTCCCAGAAGATCCGAAGGCGGGAATAAATAGCCGCCTAACACACACCAATCTGTGTAGACCTGTGTTTAAAATGTGTTGCTATACATAAAACCGTGTTGCTACGCTGAATGCATCATTAAATCAAAACACGCGTGTAATCAGCCAAGAATATATAGATGTAAAAGTTAGATATATCATTAATAAATGTAGCTAGGAAACAGAAACAGTCAAAGGTCTTACCTTGTTAAATGAAGTTCCAAAATAAATGGTGAAACTAGGTCAATGCTTTGGTGAGGCTACACCACACACCAGCCCTAGTGACCTGATAATAACACGGTTCGTATAAATCTATCAATGGAATTTACCACTCTGCTTGAGCATTTCACTGATAATGGTGGGATAATTTACGATAGATATGGCGAGTAGATGTAAACATTCTTCCGTTTCCTGGTGCGGTGTAGGCTTGGTAGTGTATACAGTATTACGTTTCCTGGTGCAGTGTAGGGTAGTGTATACAGTATTACGTTTCGTGGTGCGGTGTAGGCTAGGGTAGTGTATACAGTATTACGTTTCGTGGTGCGGTGTAGGCTAGGACAGATGTATACAGTATTACGTTTCGTGGTGCGGTGTAGGCTAGGGTAGGTGTATACCGTATTACGTTTCCTGGTGCAGTGTAGGCTAGGGTAGATGTATACAGTATTACGTTTCCTGGTGCAGTGTAGGCTAGGGTAGATGTATACAGTATTACGTTTCCTGGTGCAGTGTAGGCTAGGGTAGATGTATACAGTATTACGTTTCGTGGTGCAGTGTAGGCTAGGGTAGATGTATACAGTATTACGTTTCCTGGTGCAGTGTAGGCTAGGGTAGATGTATACAGTATTACGTTTCCTGGTGCAGTGTAGGCTAGGGTAGATGTATACAGTATTACGTTTCGTGGTGCAGTGTAGGCTAGGGTAGGTGTATACAGTATTACGTTTCGTGGTGCAGTGTAGTCTAGGACAGATGTATACAGTATTACGTTTCGTGGTGCGGTGTAGTCTAGGACAGATGTATACAGTATTACGTTTCGTGGTGCAGTGTAGTCTAGGACATATGTATACAGTATTACGTTTCGTGGTGCGGTGTAGGCTAGGGTAGTGTATACAGTATTACGTTTCGTGGTGCGGTGTAGGCTAGGGTAGATGTATACAGTATTACGTTTCCTGGTGCAGTGTAGGCTAGGGTAGATGTATACAGTATTACGTTTCCTGGTGCGGTGTAGGCTAGGGTAGATGTATACAGTATTACGTTTCCTGGTGCAGTGTAGGCTAGGGTAGATGTATAAAGTATTACGTTTCCTGGTGCGGTGTAGGCTAGGGTAGATGTATACAGTATTACGTTTCGTGGTGCAGTGTAGGCTAGGGTAGATGTATACAGTATTACGTTTCCTGGTGCGGTGTGGGCTAGGGTAGATGTATACAGTATTACGTTTCGTGGTGCAGTGTAGGCTAGGACAGATGTATACAGTATTACGTTTCCTGGTGCAGTGTAGGCTAGGGTAGATGTATACAGTATTACGTTTCCTAGTGCGGTGTAGGCTAGGGTAGATGTATACAGTATTACGTTTCGTGGTGCAGTGTAGACTAGGGTAGGTGTATACCGTATTACGTTTCGTGGTGCAGTGTAGTCTAGGACAGATGTATACAGTATTACGTTTCCTGGTGCCGTGTAGGCTAGGGTAGATGTATACAGTATTACGTTTCCTGGTGCAGTGTAGGCTAGGGTAGATGTATACAGTATTACGTTTCGTGGTGCAGTGTAGGCTAGGGTAGGTGTATACAGTATTACGTTTCGTGGTGCAGTGTAGTCTAGGACATATGTATACAGTATTACGTTTCGTGGTGCGGTGTAGTCTAGGACAGATGTATACAGTATTACGTTTCGTGGTGCAGTGTAGTCTAGGACATATGTATACAGTATTACGTTTCGTGGTGCGGTGTAGGCTAGGGTAGTGTATACAGTATTACGTTTCGTGGTGCGCTGTAGGCTAGGGTAGATGTATACAGTATTACGTTTCCTGGTGCAGTGTAGGCTAGGGTAGATGTATACAGTATTACGTTTCCTGGTGCGGTGTGGGCTAGGGTAGATGTATACAGTATTACGTTTCCTGGTGTGGTGTAGGCTAGGGTAGATGTATACAGTATTACGTTTCCTGGTGCAGTGTAGGCTAGGGTAGATGTATACAGTATTACGTTTCCTGGTGTGGTGTAGGCTAGGGTAGATGTATACAGTATTACGTTTCGTGGTGCAGTGTAGGCTAGGGTAGATGTATAGAGTATTACGTTTCCTGGTGCGGTGTGGGCTAGGGTAGATGTATACAGTATTACGTTTCGTGGTGCAGTGTAAGCTAGAGTAGGTGTATACCGTATTACGTTTCGTGGTGCAGTGTAGTCTAGGACAGATGTATACAGTATTACGTTTCCTGGTGCAGTGTAGGTTATGGTAGATGTATACAGTATTACGTTTCCTGGTGCGTTGTAGGCTATGGTAGATGTATACAGTATTACGTTTCGTGGTGCAGTGTAGGCTAGGGTAGGTGTATACCGTATTACGTTTCGTGGTGCAGTGTAGTCTAGGACAGATGTATACAGTATTACGTTTCGTGGTGCGGTGTAGGCTAGGGCAGTGTATACAGTATTACGTTTCGTGGTGCGGTGTAGGCTAGGGTAGATGTATACAGTATTACGTTTCCTGGTGCAGTGTAGGCTAGGGTAGATGTATACAGTATTACGTTTCCTGGTGCGGTGTAGGCTATGGTAGATGTATACAGTATTACGTTTCCTGGTGCAGTGTAGGCTAGGGTAGATGTATACAGTATTACGTTTCCTGGTGCGGTGTAGGCTAGGGTAGATGTATACAGTATTACGTTTCGTGGTGCAGTGTAGGCTAGGGTAGATGTATACAGTATTACGTTTCCTGGTGCGGTGTGGGCTAGGGTAGATGTATACAGTATTACGTTTCGTGGTGCAGTGTAGGCTAGGGTAGGTGTATACCGTATTACGTTTCGTGGTGCAGTGTAGTCTAGGACAGATGTATACAGTATTACGTTTCCTGGTGCAGTGTAGGCTAGGGTAGATGTATACAGTATTACGTTTCCTGGTGCGGTGTAGGCTAGGGTAGATGTATACAGTATTACGTTTCGTGGTGCAGTGTAGACTAGGGTAGGTGTATACCGTATTACGTTTCCTGGTGCAGTGTAGTCTAGGACAGATGTATACAGTATTACGTTTCCTGGTGCAGTGTAGGCTAGGGTAGATGTATACAGTATTACGTTTCCTGGTGCAGTGTAGGCTAGGGTAGATGTATACAGTATTACGTTTCGTGGTGCAGTGTAGGCTAGGGTAGGTGTATACAGTATTACGTTTCGTGGTGCAGTGTAGTCTAGGACATATGTATACAGTATTACGTTTCGTGGTGCGGTGTAGTCTAGGACAGATGTATACAGTATTACGTTTCGTGGTGCAGTGTAGTCTAGGACATATGTATACAGTATTACGTTTCGTGGTGCGGTGTAGGCTAGGGTAGTGTATACAGTATTACGTTTCGTGGTGCGGTGTAGGCTAGGGTAGATGTATACAGTATTACGTTTCCTGGTGCAGTGTAGGCTAGGGTAGATGTATACAGTATTACGTTTCGTGGTGCGGTGTAGGCTAGGGTAGATGTATACAGTATTACGTTTCCTGGTGCGGTGTAGGCTAGGGTAGATGTATACAGTATTACGTTTCGTGGTGCAGTGTAGGCTAGGGTAGGTGTATACCGTATTACGTTTCGTGGTGCAGTGTAGTCTAGGAAGATGTATACAGTATTACGTTTCGTGGTGCAGTGTAGGCTAGGGTAGTGTATACAGTATTACGTTTCGTGGTGCGGTGTAGGCTAGGGTAGATGTATACAGTATTACGTTTCGTGGTGCAGTGTAGGCTAGGGTAGTGTATACAGTATTACGTTTCGTGGTGCGGTGTAGGCTAGGGTAGATGTATACAGTATTACGTTTCCTGGTGCAGTGTAGGCTAGGGTAGATGTATACAGTATTACGTTTCCTGGTGCGGTGTAGGCTAGGGTAGATGTATACAGTATTACGTTTCGTGGTGCAGTGTAGGCTAGGGTAGATGTATACAGTATTACGTTTCCTGGTGCGGTGTAGGCTAGGGTAGATGTATACAGTATTACGTTTCGTGGTGCAGTGTAGTCTAGGACAGATGTATACAGTATTACGTTTCCTGGTGCAGTGTAGGCTAGGGTAGATGTATACAGTATTACGTTTCCTGGTGCAGTGTAGGCTAGGGTAGATGTATACAGTATTACGTTTCGTGGTGCAGTGTAGGCTAGGGTAGGTGTATACAGTATTACGTTTCGTGGTGCAGTGTAGTCTAGGACAGATGTATACAGTATTACGTTTCGTGGTGCAGTGTAGTCTAGGACAGATGTATACAGTATTACGTTTCGTGGTGCGGTGTAGTCTAGGACAGATGTATACAGTATTACGTTTCGTGGTGCAGTGTAGTCTAGGACATATGTATACAGTATTACGTTTCGTGGTGCGGTGTAGGCTAGGGTAGTGTATACAGTATTACGTTTCGTGGTGCGGTGTAGGCTAGGGTAGATGTATACAGTATTACGTTTCCTGGTGCAGTGTAGGCTAGGGTAGATGTATACAGTATTACGTTTCCTGGTGCGGTGTAGGCTAGGGTAGATGTATACAGTATTACGTTTCCTGGTGCAGTGTAGGCTAGGGTAGATGTATACAGTATTACGTTTCGTGGTGCGGTGTAGTCTAGGACATATGTATACAGTATTACGTTTCGTGGTGCGGTGTAGGCTAGGGTAGACGTATACAGTATTACGTTTCCTGGTGCAGTGTATGCTAGGGTAGATGTATACAGTATTACGTTTCGTGGTGCAGTGTAGGCTAGGGTAGGTGTATACAGTATTACGTTTCGTGGTGCAGTGTAGTCTAGGAGATGTATACAGTATTACGTTTCGTGGTGCGGTGTAGTCTAGGACAGATGTATACAGTATTACGTTTCGTGGTGCGGTGTAGGCTAGGGTAGTGTATACAGTATTACGTTTCGTGGTGCGGTGTAGGCTAGGGTAGATGTATACAGTATTACGTTTCCTGGTGCAGTGTAGGCTAGGGTAGATGTATACAGTATTACGTTTCCTGGTGCGGTGTAGGCTAGGGTAGATATATACAGTATTACGTTTCCTGGTGCAGTGTAGGCTAGGGTAGATGTATACAGTATTACGTTTCCTGGTGCGGTGTAGGCTAGGGTAGATGTATACAGTATTACGTTTCGTGGTGCAGTGTAGGCTAGGGTAGATGTATACAGTATTACGTTTCGTGGTGCGGTGTAGGCTAGGGTAGATGTATACAGTATTACGTTTCGTGGTGCGGTGTAGGCTAGGGTAGTGTATACAGTATTACGTTTCGTGGTGCGGTGTAGGCTAGGGTAGATGTATACAGTATTACGTTTCCTGGTGCAGTGTAGGCTAGGGTAGATGTATACAGTATTACGTTTCCTGGTGCGGTGTAGGCTAGGGTAGATGTATACAGTATTACGTTTCCTGGTGCAGTGTAGGCTAGGGTAGATGTATACAGTATTACGTTTCCTGGTGCGGTGTAGGCTAGGGTAGATGTATACAGTATTACGTTTCGTGGTGCAGTGTAGGCTAGGGTAGGTGTATACAGTATTACGTTTCGTGGTGCAGTGTAGTCTAGGACAGATGTATACAGTATTACGTTTCCTGGTGCAGTGTAGGCTAGGGTAGATGTATACAGTATTACGTTTCCTGGTGCGGTGTAGGCTAGGGTAGATGTATACAGTATTACGTTTCGTGGTGCAGTGTAGGCTAGGGTAGGTGTATACCGTATTACGTTTCGTGGTGCAGTGTAGTCTAGGACAGATGTATACAGTATTACGTTTCCTGGTGCAGTGTAGGCTAGGGTAGATGTATACAGTATTACGTTTCCTGGTGCAATGTAGGCTAGGGTAGATGTATACAGTATTACGTTTCGTGGTGCAGTGTAGGCTAGGGTAGGTGTATACAGTATTACGTTTCGTGGTGCAGTGTAGTCTAGGACAGATGTATACAGTATTACGTTTCGTGGTGCGGTGTAGTCTAGGACAGATGTATACTGTATTACGTTTCGTGGTGCAGTGTAGTCTAGGACATATGTATACAGTATTACGTTTCGTGGTGCGGTGTAGGCTAGGGTAGTGTATACAGTATTATGTTTCGTGGTGCGGTGTAGGCTAGGGTAGATGTATACAGTATTACGTTTCCTGGTGCAGTGTAGGCTAGGGTAGATGTATACAGTATTACGTTTCCTGGTGCGGTGTAGGCTAGGGTAGATGTATACAGTATTACGTTTCCTGGTGCAGTGTAGGCTAGGGTAGATGTATACAGTATTACGTTTCGTGGTGCGGTGTAGTCTAGGACATATGTATACAGTATTACGTTTCGTGGTGCGGTGTAGGCTAGGGTAGTGTATACAGTATTACGTTTCGTGGTGCGGTGTAGTCTAGGACAGATGTATACAGTATTACGTTTCGTGGTGCGGTGTAGTCTAGGACAGAGGTATACAGTATTACGTTTCGTGGTGCGGTGCAGTCTAGGACAGATGTATACAGTATTACGTTTCGTGGTGCGGTGTAGTCTAGGACAGATGTATACAGTATTACGTTTCGTGGTGCGGTGTAGGCTAGGGTAGGTGTATACAGTATTACGTTTCCTGGTGCAGTGTAGGCTAGGGTAGATGTATACAGTATTACGTTTCGTGGTGCAGTGTAGGCTAGGGTAGATGTATACAGTATTACGTTTCGTGGTGCAGTGTAGGCTAGGGTAGATGTATAGAGTATTACGTTTCGTGGTGCGGTGTAGGCTAGGGTAGATGTATACAGTATTACGTTTCGTGGTGCAGTGTAGGCTAGGGTAGTTGTATACAGTATTACGTTTCGTGGTGCGGTGTAGTCTAGGACAGATGTATACAGTATTACGTCTCGTGGTGCGGTGTAGTCTAGGACAGATGTATACAGTATTACGTTTCGTGGTGCAGTGTAGTCTAGGACATATGTATACAGTATTACGTTTCGTGGTGCAGTGTAGGCTAGGGTAGTTGTATACAGTATTACGTTTCGTGGTGCGGTGTAGTCTAGGACAGATGTATACAGTATTACGTCTCGTGGTGCGGTGTAGTCTAGGACAGATGTATATAGTATTACGTTTCGTGATGGCTACTGTGTCTATGTGTGTGGTGTGTGGTGTGTGGTGTGTGGTGTGTGGTGTGTGTGTGTGTGTGCGTGTGTGCGTGTGTGCGTGCGTGCGTGCGTGCGTGCGTGCGTGCGTGCGTGCGTGCGTGCGTGCGTGCGTGCGTGCGTGCGTGCGTGCGTGCGTGCGTGCGTGCGTGTGTGTGTGTTTTTAAGACTTTTCCATTAAATAAATCGTATACAATTAATAATTATTAATATGTTGCTGTTTCTGCGTGATTATCATCGTGTCAGGGGCTGTCTATAATTATATGTGTTTAAATTCGAGGGTGGATAGAAGTCGTGATAGCGCAATTGTAGAGCGTTCGCTTCAAATTCCACGTTGTCTCTTCTCTCTCCCTCGTGGCGATGGATTTCATCAGGAATTAGGTCTCAAGAGTGATTAATATAAGTTGTAAGAACTTGTTTCGCAATCGAGCTAATATAAAGTTGTATAAGCTATTGATGGAAGACCGGCTATGCCACTCGGCACGTGCACGATACGTGGTGCAGATAGGAAACACGCTAAAGGACATTATGACTTAATCACAGAATAGAATAGATTCCTTGTTCCAACATTAGATGTCTGTCCGATTAGCGCAGTGGTTAGCGTGCTCGCTTCTCACCAATGCAACCCGGGTTCGATCCTCGGACGGGGAAGTATGTGAGATGGTACGGTGGTCGCCAGATCGGACAGGTGGGTTTTCTCCGGGTACTCCGGTTTCCTCCCACACGAATGACCACATATACGCTTCATCAGCGCCAACGAGAGTGATTAATATAAGTTGTTAAAACTTGCTATGCAATCGTTGTAAAATAAATAACGTTTAAACAAAAAAAACACACAAAAACACACACAAAGAAAAACATTAGATTTTGTTCCGGAGTTCATGCTGTACAACAGTGCATTGCCTTAATGATACAATTTGTACTGTTTGTATTACATATTTACAATAAAATGTGTCCGATTAGCGCAATAACACGATCGCTTCTCACAAATACAACTCTGGTTCGATCCTCGGACAGGGAAGTATGTGAGCTTGTGCGGTGGTGGCCAGATTGGACATACCGGTTTTCTCCTGGTACTCGGGTTTTCTACACGAACGGTCACGTGTACGCTTTCATCCGCGCCAAGGAGTGATTAATGTTAAGTTGTTAAGCCCTTAAAATAAATAAAGTTTATACAAAAAACCGGAAGCGATAAACCGGATACCGTAGTAAAAACGCACCTCATGAAGATTTCGAATTAACAATGATGAATCGATTGTCGGCAACGAAAGAAACTTGATATTGGATTCCTAGCCTGGCTTGCCAGAGTTATTCCTTACTGCAATGCATTTACATTCAGCAAAAAATCAAAATATTTAATACAAAATAGCGTTTTCGGACATGCTCATTCGGATACATCTACTGGTCAACGGGCATTATCGTAGATTTTACTAACAACCCCTCCCCCAACTGTTTTGGCGAAGCGGGTTGCACTACTAAGTCGTGTACTTTATACACCCCATGCAACCCGATTCATAGAAATACGATACGAGAGATGTAGTCGGGGTGTAATGGGCAAAGCACTTACATCTACATTGCCTCTCTCTCTCTTATGGCGAACAAGCGATTAATCTAATGGCGTAAGAACTTGTTTCGCATTCCAGCTCAAATACATTTGTATAGCCATTAACAGAAAACACAAATTAACTCTCAGTTCAGTGTTGCACTAGCTGCAGTCGTATAATAATAATAATAAAGACTTTATTTAACGAGAGACCTCATTTGAACAATTAAGTCAATCTACCATGAGGCCCTCAACAAATTAAAACATGAAATAGCATAATGAAACATGTACACAGTAACGTATCTCGACGGATATGTTGTTGTGTCGTGTTGTACCGTTATATTCCGAGAACATACTATTTGGATCAATAGTACCGCACCGGCGCATCGTTTTCTCTTTACAAAGGTGTACATACTTACATTTGTTGGAGTTTTAAATTTGGCACGCTCGACTAATATTTCACACGTTGCATTTTCTGGTTATAATATACGTATATCACAAATGCTTGTGTGTTTTACGTTTATTTATCAGAACAGAACAGAACAGAACATCTCTTTTATTTCACTCAATACATGTACAGAACATGCAAATATGAGGTATTTACAATAAACAAGACATACAAACGAGGCTACAAAACAAAAGCACAAAACAGAATATATCAATTGTCAAGGTGAATACATATTTCCAATAGTATTGGTCGCTACCGGTTGCCCATATGAGCGACACCTCCTGGAGTGATTAGTCATTTTAGATTTTTGGAGCATAGTGCGTTGGTACAGACAGAGACCCATTCCAGAGTCTCATCTGGTTCATTTACGTGCACGGTGTACAGCACCGACACGCGACCTCGGTTTAGCGTCCCATCGGAAAGACTGTTAATTTTAATAGGGTCAGACGGGGGATGGAACCTGCGATCCCTGGATTATCAGTCCAGCGTGTTACCACTGGACTACAGATCCGTCACAAATACTAATCCACACCCTCAATGTATACGCCCGACGAATATACATTATATAATTTATAAATTCCACGTGTAAAATCCATAGTTTTGAAAAAAAACCAGACGAACATGTATGTAGTAGTAATCTTTATTTACATCTCTACATGTATGTATGTAAACATAGTATGCCCATGGCGGGGATACTTATATTAGTTTATACACATTTATTTGAGCTCGATTGTGAAACAAGTTAATGTAATCCACATTATTTCACGTATTTAAAAGGTTTTTGATTAGATACATAGGATAATAAATAGTATATAATTATATATTTATCAAATTAGTTTATACAAATTTATTTGAGCTCGATTGCGAAACAAGTTCTTACAACTTATATTAATCACTCTCGATACCTCATTCCTGATGGAATATATCGCCATGAGGGAGAGAAGAGAGGCAACGTGGAATGGTAATACATTGCATAAGGGCACAATCGTACTGGCTACTGCTGGGCGCGAACTCCGGGCCCTTTGCACCTGAAGCGAACGCTCTACCACTGCGCTATCAGAGAAGAGGCAACGTGGAATTTAAATGCCTTGCCTAAGGGCACAATCGTAACGGCTCCAGCGGGGCTCGAACTCCGGACCTTTCGCTATCACGACTTTCAATACTTGTAATAGTTTGAAATGTGTAAATTAGAGCTTGCATTGATATGTGTACATGTCCAGCGTATATCTTACAACTTATCCGTACATGTGCATCGGTATTGTGACGGCTCCGCGGAGTAATAGATACGGCATTCGCCTCGTAGTCGAGAGGCTGTGAGTTTGAACACCGCTAGAACCACGGTGGAAGTATCCTCCATCAATACACTTGACTTGTGGAAGTCGTGATAGCTCAGTGGTAGCGCGTTCGCTTCACGTGCGAAAGGCCCGGAGTTCGAGCCCCGCTGGAGCCGTTACGATTGTGTCCTTAGGCAAGGCATTTAAATTCCACATGCCTCTTCTCTCTCTCCCTCGTGGCGATGGATTCCATCAGGAATGAGGTCTCGAGAGTGATTAGTATAAGTTATAAGAACTTGTTTCGCAATCGAGCTAAAATAAATTTGTATAAACTAATACACTTGACATCTATATTGTATCATCTCTATCCATTACATTCCAGCAGTATTAAGAGTCGAGTGGGATTAAGCTAATGTTGTTAGAACTTGTTTCGCACTCGAGCTAGAATATGTGTAACCGACATGGTGCTTCTTCAGACACACACGCTATACCGTGATAGATGTGTATATATTTCTAACAAACCAGCGGCACAAAAGCAATACAATATAATGCCGAAAGTTCTGCGGCTTGTCAGCGTGATCTATTTCCTCAGTAATTAGATTCCCAGCTGTATATATATACAATGATGGTGCAGATCAAATTACAACGATAGATTATAACATACATTGTACTATTAATATTAATTACTTAAAGCGACATTACATTGCAAAAAGCAAATAAAATGCATCTGTTCACGTATAAATGGGTTGCTACTACAAATTCTTCCGAATACATTCGAACACTAACATTGAATCAATAAACAGTGTTTTTGTGATCTACAAACTTTCAAAATTGAAAGTAGGATTTCATATAACGATCATCCACGCTCCTGAATTGACGTTTGTTTGTCATCGGAGTCAATACTAAATGCGAGATAATGTCGTTTAAAGATAATTTAGCTAAGACTAGTCTACCAATAAATATGCATAGGCACACATGAGAGATATAACGGTAAATATGTACCATAAATCGTGTTATTCAGGATACACGAGTTGTATTGCGCATGAATGTCACCATATTGACATTATTTTGTTATGTCAGCAAACCGCGTATACGACGCTTGCTTATTAGTTGAAATACTCAGTATTTTAGGCAAATATTTTGAAAAAATTATACCATATAATAGGAATATACATTCTGTAGCAATTTGCGTTTTCACTGATATAGTGTAGCTTTAAAGATATATATATTCCCGTTAAAAAAAATTCATTGTATGCGGGTGTCCCGGTATTTTTTATGCAAGTGATATTAATAAACATGTTGAAGGTCATGTACGCACATTCATTGCATGGCTGTTATGATTTGTTACGGAGGAGAGACATTAGCCAGTTACTGCCCCTGAATACTCATGCAAGTAGATTGGTCCTCTTAATTGGTTTCCTCTGTTGTTGTTTTTATCGTTGTTTCCTTTGCACCACATGCTATCTGTTTTCATTAGTTTTCTTATCTTATAATTATTAAATTACTAAATCTCGACAGATATCCTACAGCATATCCAATGGATACTTTACTGTAAAAATTGATTATAAATTAATTAACATGCGTTTGATAAAATCACATTTATCATACCGCAACATGTGGTTAGGGAACACCAATAAAAACAAAGGTTTTCAACTGAAAGGACCAATACATATTTCGGGATAAATCAGACTTTATCTGTCAAGGGAGGTAATCGAAAACCCAGTAATGTCTCACATTGGAGGTACGAAGAGACCAGAGTAGCCTAGTCAACATAAGATTATAATGTATTTCAACATCAAGTACATTACATCATAAATGTTAAAACTAGTTGGTTTCTTTACTGAAAAACCTATGCAATACTGAATGCGTAACCAACACAATGAGAAACATTAGTCAGTTACTGCCCCTGAATACTCCTAAAAGTATATTGGTCCCCTTAATTGGTTTCCTCTGTTTTAATCGTTGTTTCCTTTGCACCACATGTGTTCCATTTCTATCTGTAGTCTCGTCTTATAATTATGAAATTATTAAATCTCGACATATATCCTTTAGCATGTCCAATGGATACCTTATTGCAAAAATTGGTTCAATTAATAAACATGATTTTGATAAAATTACATTTATCCTAACGGAACATCTGGTTAGATGACAACAGTAAAAACAAAGGATTCCAACTAAAAGGACCAATATACATTTCGGGATAAATTTGACTTTATCCATCAAGGGAGGTAATAGAAAAACCAGTACCGTCTCTCATTGTATGATAGCAACTTTTTTTATTATAGAAATTGTGACATCAGTTTATATATATCTTTAACACAATATTTGATAGACAAACCAGTAGTGGTCCAGCAGTGGTCCACGTTCGACTGCGAATCCATGGATCACAGGTTCGATCCCCAAGTCTGACCGTAATCATATTAACAGTCCTTCAGACGGGACTATAACCCAAGATCTCATGTATCGGTGCTATACAACGGGCATGAACAATATCCAAGGATGCTTTTGGAATTGGAGTGGAGTGTCTTCAGTATCTAACACTATTCTGCAAAACATAAATTGCCCCGTCTACTTGTGGAGACGCCCCTATTAAACATACAGTGAAAACGTATGAAGAACAAGAAAAACTATTACATATAAATAGATCCCCAAGGCTGAATGGCCATATGGCCATTATGCCAGACGGATCTGTAGTCCAGTGGTAACACGCTAGACTGGTAATCCAGGGATCGCAGGTTCGATCCCCCGGCTGACCCTAATAAAATTAACAGCCTTTCAGATGGGACGTTAAGCCGAGATCTCGTGTCGGTGCTTTACACCGTGCACGTAAAAGAACCAGAGGAGACTCTGGAATGGGTCTCTGTCTGTATCATTGCACTATCCTCCAAAAATCTAAAATGACTAATCTCTTCAGGGGGCGTCGCTCATATGGGCAACTGGTAGCGACGATAAATAAACGTAAAACACACAAAATTGGCCATATAATCTTACATGCACGACACACCTCGTGCATACTATCAAGCCATATGTACTATTAATAAGGTCAAGGGAAAGCATTTAATTCATTCTTCAAACAACGGAAATTATATTTATTTACTGTCATATCTGTACAATGGAGACCTTACACTGCCTAGCAACTTTTCCAATTGTAAATGTGTTTCTCTCTAATTAGAAATATTACATTTTGTATGTATTGCTTTGCATGTATATAACATGTGTCGATTATTTGTTCTGCTCTCCAGTATTGGAGGTAATAAAGGTATATATATTCCAAAAAGGCCAATCAAATAAATATACATGGGTAAAATTCGCATACATAATTACCGAAATATATGTGTACAGGGAACATACTCCGTGCAGTATTACTGTACTATGTTAACAAAGGTTATCTCCCTTAGTACATAAACGATGTACTGCTTGAACCTTTGGATGCACTTCAGGTGCGAAAGGCCCGGAGTTCGAGCCCCACTGGGGCCGTTACGAGTGTGCCTTTAGGCAAGGCATTTAAAGTCCACATTGCATCTTCTCTCTCCCTCGTGGTGATGGATTCCGGACGGACGGGAATGGGAAGGGACGGGACGGGACCGGACGGACATCATTTTATTTTCAATTTGGTTACAAGCAAGTAACAACATGATCAGTACAAACTTGAAGCATACTTGAGGGTTAGCAGTTGTTTTACATTTGACAAACGCCGTAGCATTGGGGACAGTGATGAACAGATAATCGACAGTGATCCGTTCTACAGTGATAGTATAGTGATATAACATGTTGCACACATTGAGCGGGTTTGTGTACCAATCAAAATTTTACAAACATTGAGCGGGTTTGTGTACCAATCAAAATTAATGGATTAATTCTTTATTTCAGTCTCATCGTTGTACAATAAATACAATATACACAACAAATTATCGTGGCAATGTACAACACCATTCATTATAAAAGAATTATAAGAGACTAATGTAATCACAGATAATCAAACTATCACAGTCTACCGACATATTATTATATTTACATATTAAAACCGAGGAACTTGAAAATTAAATACTTATTAAAACTAGAAATTTTGAAATACTAAAATGGAAATAAAGCACTAATGCTAATTTGCAAATGTCAATTGCAATATGTGAAAAAACCCCAATTGTTTTGTTATTATAAAAAATGTTTATGAAATAAGAAAAAAAAAGGAAGACAAAAAATGCTAATTAAGAAATGTTTTAACAAAATCAGTTATCAGCCTCGATCAGATCGCGGTTGAACTAATTGGCAGTTATTTCTCGGAATGGATAAGAGACACACAATTAATAAAACAAATGGATACATTATTTACATAAAAAACAGCCCTCAAATCATCATACGTTGCACATTCTAATAATACATGGCTTTCATCTTCTAATACATTACAGAAAGGACAATTACGTTCATCAAGTGGTAAATTCTCATACTTTCCGGTTTCTATAGGTAATGGAGCAACTCCACATCTAAATTTACATAATGCTGATCTGTGACGTGTGGGTAAAATCATATTTACAATATACGTCTGTTTGAAATTTAAATGTACAGTATGTTCTAAACTTATTGCGACCACGTCTAGAAACACCGATCACACACACTGTTAATAGAGGTGGACCAGTCAGTAACATATTTCTCCGTTACCGCATTTCCCACACTATCTACTAAATTATTCTTATGTATATGTATAGATAGGTTACAGTAATCCATCACATTAATATCCGCAAACTGTCTCTTGACATAGTAAAACCAGTTTTTATAACTTGTAGATTTAGCATTCGCCCATAGTGCAACTCGCTTATTTAATCTGGAATTGTCGGTATTAGCTAAGCGTGCCCAAAACCCAGATATGTGCTTCCATTGTCGCACAACTGGCGGCTGCCAACCCATTTCACCGGAGACAGCTGCATTGGGAGAATATTTCCCAACACCAAGAAAGAAACGCAAGGCACGATTTTGGATTGCATTAATGCGCGAACACGTTTTATATCCCCAAACCGGGACACCATAAGCAATCACAGGCCAGACAACAGAGTCATACAAGTTGGAGAAACATTATATGGCACACCCACAGCTAACTTACATTTAACAATGAGCAGTCCCAATGCACGACTTGCACGTTGAGCAACACAGTTTGCAGTAACATTGAAGTCAAGGTGTTAATGTGATTTAAAATTTAATACGAACCGCTTGCAAGTTAAGCGCTAATTTTAGTCTATATCCAGACAATCAACCAAACCCACATATGGTTGATACTACTAAGTTTTGTAAATCAATTGGTGAAATTGGAGTAAACTGTAAGAAAAATAACAGAATTCCAATGGAAGTTGTTTTAGAGGATGGGTCTGTTTCTAATGATATCGATATTGTTTTATCACGATGGAAAAATGACTTTAGCTCTCTGTTCAAAACCGCACATAATGTTACTGGTACTAATGCTACCAGCAATATATCTGATGATGATGCTAATCTTAATAATCATGTATCGGTGTTCAGTCCATAAAGCTATTAATTCTGTCAATAAAGGCAAAGCATGTGGCATAGACTGTATCCCTGTAGAAGTACTTAATAACGATGCAGCGCTATCGTTTCTTCACATTTTATTTAATATATGCTTTGATAATGGCATTGTGCCATCAGTTTGGAATAAATGTATAATTAATCCCATACCAAAATCTTCTACATTGGACAGAAGGGACCCGTTAGAGGTATTTCACTTGCCCCTGCTATGTATAAAGTATATTGTTCCATTTTGAACAGTAGATTAAGTACTTGGTCCGAGGCAAATGATCAAGTATCAGATGATCAGAATGGTTTTAGAAGATGTCGAAGTACAACGGACCAGATACTTGGGGTAAATAATATAATCGAGTCAAGACAAACGTTACGCAAATCAACGTTCTGTGCATTTATAGATTTTAAGAAGGCCTATGATACTATTAATAGAAATATTTTATAGAAAGGGTTAGGGCAAGGGTTAGGATACCACAAGGATCAATAAGCGAGTGGCACTCTGGGCATACAGTAAAGCTAGTCGTTCATGTAGAAATTGGCATTTTAATGTTAAGAGCTATTATGAGGCTAATGATTTTCCTATGTACACTAGCTTTGCTAATCCCATAGCTCGTTCTTTCACACATAATATAGAGGTCAAAGCATATGATAAGTATATAAACTCTTGGTCAACCAAGATAAACAATGTCATAGGTCCTTCTGGACGCGGGCGGAATAAATTGAGAGTATACAATTTGTTTAAAACTGACTATATTGCAGAGCAATATTGCAAAATTGTATTACCACCCAGACATCGTTCTGCTTTTTGCAAATTTCGACTGGGGATTGCCCCCATTAGGATAGAGACTGGTCGGTATGAAGGTTTGCCAGAGGAATCTAGGATTTGTCCGTTTTGTGATACTGCTACTATTGAAAATGAGATGCATGTAATATTGAATTGTCCAGTTTACAATGATTTAAGACAAGAATTATTCTCAAAGTCATATGCGTGTAATATCAATTTCTACTCAATGTCTGATTATGATAAATATTGTTTCCTGTTTTCAAACCAAGAGATGATTCGTAATTGTGCCAAAACCTGTTTTATTATTCTACAGAGGCGTCAGTTTTTATTATGTAAATAATTTTTTGATTTGTGAATAATGTCATTATTACTTGTATCTCTAACTGCATTTTTTAGTTCGTCTGTAATATCACTGCTAATCATATTCGCTATGATCTGATCAAAGCGAAGTTAGATTTCATATGACCAATTCTTAATCAGTGTGCAATAGTACCTATTTTGTATTTCAGTGTTTTATAATTGTCTTAGAGCAGTTTTTAATATCCGATTAGATAGATAGATAGAGAGATAGATTTCTTTATTTATAGAGGGTGACCTAATTAGTTTTGAACTAATCCTCCTTAGGGCCTTCTTCAATGTGTTAACACTATAGAATACATGTACATACACAATAATTATAACATAGTTACGCCGTACAATATACATGCATAATGTTGTACAATGTAACTTAAACAACAGCCTAAATAAATCAGGTACTTTGATAGAAATACAAAACGACATAAGCATATTGATTTACAATCATTATATATATATATAACTGTCTAGTGTCTACCAATTAAAACGTTGTATCCATACTTTACATTTTGTCTTGAATATATTTAAAGATCTGGACGTCTTAATTTCAAATGGTAGACAATTCCATATCTTTGGACCAGAGTATTCTAATGATTTCTTATACATTTCACATCTAGGTCTTGGAATATAGAGATCCATATTTGAAACATTTCTCAACGTCATATCTGAAGTAACTGAATTGCAATGTCTTAATTGAAAATGTTCATTCAAATAATTCGGTACAAGATTGTTCATAATTTTGTACATTGTTACTGCTTTTTGAAATATAATCCGTTGGTCAAAAGTCATTATATTAATTTCAGACATTGATTCACGCAAAGAAATATAATCTTGGCCCAGAATGAATTTACAAGCTCGTCTTTGCAATCTTAATAATGTGTTGATATTTTGTTGTGTGGTATAATGTCTATTGAGTGTTTTATATGTCTTCTTCACATTTTATTACAACTGAAAAGCATATGCTAATTAGGCTAATCCCAATCTAATTGGAATTGGTATTTGATCTTTTAAAACATTTTTTAGTTTGCGCAGTAGTGCTTATTTTGCGTTCAGTATTTTTCATTCCATTACATCTTAATAAGATTTTAAATTTCAATTAGCGACTGCTTTTCAGCTTTATCTCACACATGTAGTTATCACATGTACATGTATATACTATAGTAGTGCAATATGTTATAGATGAATGATGTATATATGCATAGTCTCTTGTAACTCTGAATTGAGTGACAATGTACTTTTTAATATGTAAACTATATTCTATGTTTGTTATATGCTGTACATTGATGAGACTGAAATAAAGAATAAAATAATATACCATTGTTGCTTTTCTGTTATTAAAGGAACATTAAAAGGAAGTATCAAACTTGCTCTTGCCTTTAAATTAATTCATTTCCATTTATTCTACATCTTATAAAAAATTATTATATCAAAAGCAAATTATAGTTAACGTAACACAATATGTACAGCCAGTTTCATTTCAGCTATAATTTTAGATTGCATTTTATAAATCTCTTGTTGCCTCATGGCTGTTGTCTTATTTCTTTTAGTATGTATGTGTGTGTTTTACTTTATTTTTCGTCGCTACCGGTTGCCCATATGAGCGAAGCCTCCTGAAGAGATTAGTCATTTTAGTGTTGGAGGATAGTGCATGATACAGACAGAGACCAATTCCAGAGTCTTCTCTGGTTCTTTTACTTGCACGTGTAAAGCACCGACAAGAGACTCGTTTTAACGTCCCATCTGAAAGACGTTATTTTATTAGGGTCAGACGGGGGATCGAACCTGCAATCCCTGTACAAGTCCGGCTGTTATCCTGTATTACAGTATCCTTCTGTGTTTTATTATGTAGCTTCTTATGTTCTTCTTATGTCTAATTTTACTGTTAGACTAAATAAGCATGTTTTGTTTTAGCATAGAGTGTCTAATTTATTCAATTTTTATTTCCATAGCTGTTTTACTCTTGTTATTCATATATACATGTTGTTATATAGTAGGTTATAAAAGCTCATCAGAGCTTATGTTATTTGTGATATGTCTTGCCGACTCAAAATAAAATTTATCTTATCTTAGCTGCAATTTAAAATATTGACCTATTATCGACACCCTCTCAAAGAGATATCCTTGAATAGTTACTGTCCAATGTAACCTACACATGTAATTTAAAAAACTACAGCATGATATCATAGAGGCCATCTGAATTGTTATTCGAAATTTAACAGTCTTTCTTTTGTCAAAAAGTGTAGTTCTCATGGCAGAACCCTTTACCTACAAAATGGAAATGGTCCAAAGATCGCAGCCCGTTATAGATTCAATGGGTCCAAGACTGCAGCCCTGTTATATATTCCAATGTTCCCAAGACTGCAGCCCGTTTATATATCCAATGATTACAAAACAACAATCGAACTGAATAGTTGCTGTAGACAACACACCTTACACCCACAAAAACATAACTATCTAATCCCCAGTCAAAAAACCCATACCATGCCAACTCATTCCCCCCAAACAATCAGAGATGGGAACAGTCTACCGACATATATACAGTCGAGTCCCAGTCTGCCGACCTTTGTTAGCAGACTGGCCTCGAACTCTCTCTAATCCTAGTACTGTCTGCTACTATAGCTTTGTAGATCCTTTTATCTTTTTAACTTGCACATAGCATTTTAGATTAACTAATTGTCTTAGACTGCGCCTGTCAATCATAATCATGACTGCTTGTTCGACAGTAAGAAGTTGAAGGGACATATGGAATTCATCATTGCATCTGACCACAGACCAGCATTTTCATTGAGCTCTCTGACTGCCTGGTAAACAGTTGTCATGGCAATAGGCGAGTACATCCTGTACTTAA
>CM026399.1:36311091-36334783 GCA_014843695.1 Archivesica marissinica
TACCGTGTGTGGATACAAATAATATAGCCATAGATGTCGTGTGTGGATACAAATAATAATATATCCATAGATGTCGTGTGTGGATACAAATAATAATATATCCATGTGGTGTGTGGATACAAATAATATATCCATAGATGTCGTGTGTGGATACAAATAATATATCCATAGATGCCGTGTGTGGATACAAATAATAATATGTCTATATATGTTTTGTATGGATACAATAAAATATATCCATAGATGCCGTGTGTGGATACAAAATAATATATCCATAGATGTCGTGTGTGGATACAAATAATATATCCATAGATGTCGTGTGTGGATACAAATAATATATCCATAGATGCCGTGTGTGGATACAAATAATAATATGTCTATATATGTTTTGTATGGATACAAATAATAATATATCCATAGATGCCGTGTGTGGATACAAATAATAATATATCCATAGATGCCGTGTGTGGATACAAATAATATATCCATAGATGCCGTGTGTGGATACAAATAATATATCCATAGATGTCGTGTGTGGATACAAATAATAATATATCGATAGATGCCGTGTGTGGATACAAATAATAATATATCCATAGATGCCGTGTGTGGATACAAATAATAATATATCCATAGATACCGTGTGTGGATACAAATAATATATCCATAGATGCCGTGTGTGGATACAAATAATATATCCATAGATGCCGTGTGTGGATACAAATAATATATCCATAGATGCCGTGTGTGGATACAAATAATAATATGTCTATATATGTTTTGTATGGATACAAATAATAATATATCCATAGATGTCGTGTGTGGATACAAATAATAATATATCCATAGATGCCGTGTGTGGATACAAATAATAATATGTCTATATATGTTTTGTATGGATACAAATAATAATATATCCATAGATGCCGTGTGTGGATACAAATAATAATATATCCATAGATGTCGTGTGTGGATACAAATAATAATATATCGATAGATGTCGTGTGTGGATACAAATAATAATATATCCATAGATGCCGTGTGTGGATACAAATAATATATCCATAGATGCCGTGTGTGGATACAAATAATATATATCCATGCGTGTGTGGATACAAATAATATATCCATAGATGCCGTGTGTGGATACAAATAATAATATATCCATAGATGCCGTGTGTGGATACAAATAATATATCCATAGATGCCGTGTGTGGATACAAAAAAAACCAGTGTGTGGATACAAATAATATATCCATAGATGCGTGTGTGGATACAAATAATAATATACCATGTGTGTGTGGATACAAATAATATATCCATAGATGCCGTGTGTGGATACAAATAATAATATATCCATAGATGCCGTGTGTGGATACAAATAATAATATATCCATAGATGCCGTGTGTGGATACAAATAATAATATATCCATAGATGCCGTGTGTGGATACAAATAATAATATATCCATAGATGCCGTGTGTGGATACAAATAATAATATAGCCATAGATGCTGTGTGTGGATACAAATATATCCATAGATGCCGTGTGTGGATACAAATAATAATATATCCATGTCGTGTGTGGATACAAATAATAATATATCCATAGATGCCGTGTGTGGATACAAATAATATATCCATAGATGTCGTGTGTGGATACAAATAATAATATATCCATAGATGTCGTGTGTGGATACAAATAATAATATATCCATAGATGTCGTGTGTGGATACAAATAATAATATATCCATAGATACCGTGTGTGGATACAAATAATATATCCATAGATGCCGTGTGTGGATACAAATAATAATATATCCATAGATGCCGTGTGTGGATACAAATAATATATCCATAGATGCCGTGTGTGGATACAAATAATAATATATCCATGTCGTGTGTGGATACAAATAATATATCCATAGATGCCGTGTGTGGATACAAATAATAATATATCCATAGATGCCGTGTGTGGATACAAAAAATATATCCATAGATGCCGTGTGTGGATACAAATAATAATATATCCATAGATGCCGTGTGTGGATACAAATAATAATATATCCATAGATGTCGTGTGTGGATACAAATAATATCCATAGATGCCGTGTGTGGATACAAATAATATATCCATAGATGCCGTGTGTGGATACAAATAATAATATATCCATAGATGCCGTGTGTGGATACAAATAATATATCCATAGATGTCGTGTGTGGATACAAATAATAATATATCCATAGATGCCGTGTGTGGATACAAATAATATATCCATAGATGTCGTGTGTGGATACAAATAATAATATATCCATAGATGCCGTGTGTGGATACAAATAATATATCCATAGATGTCGTGTGTGGATACAAATAATATATCCATAGATGCCGTGTGTGGATACAAATAATATAGCCATAGATGCCGTGTGTGGATACAAATAATATATCCATAGATGCCGTGTGTGGATACAAATAATAGCCATAGATGTCGTGTGTGGATACAAATAATATAGCCATAGTCGTGTGTGGATACAAATAATATATCCATAGATGTCGTGTGTGGATACAAATAATAATATATCCATAGATGTCGTGTGTGGATACAAATAATAATATATCCATAGATGCCGTGTGTGGATACAAATAATATATCCATAGATGCCGTGTGTGGATACAAATAATAATATATCCATAGATGCTGTGTGTGGATACAAATAATATATCCATAGATGCCGTGTGTGGATACAAATAATAATATATCCATAGATGCCGTGTGTGGATACAAAATAATATATCCATAGATGCCGTGTGTGGATACAAATAATAATATAGCCATAGATGTCGTGTGTGGATACAAATATCCATGTTTAATTCCTCTCTGCACAAATGTAGTAAATATAATTGTTATGTGACTACCCCATGCAAAATTTGCCATACCCGAGCGGGCGACATTTTTCAATGTCTCATGGCAATGTCTCGCCTCTGGAACAAAATCACGCTATTCTGACTTTACCGTTTAATTTCAATGTGATTTTATTTGATATTCCGCCATCTTGTTTTCATGTAGTCTCGAAGAATGTTTTGTTGAAAAATTGTTCAGTAAAACAGAAAAAATGTAAATAGACTATCGATAATTATTTTATCAGTCCTGTTTACTGTGAACAATTGCAATGTACTATTTACTATTAAAGCGACACTACTTTGGTGAAAATGCAAATTTCCTATTATATGGTATAAATTTTTTCTCTAATATTTAACTCAAAAACTGTGTATTTCAACAAATAAACAAGTTGTTTGTTGACATAACAAAATAATGTAAATAGGGTCAACATTCATGTACAGTTTAACCGTTATATCTCACATTTGTGCCTATGCATATTCATTTGTAGAATAATCTTAGTTAAATTATCTCTAAACGAAAGTATCGCGCGTTTAGTATTGAATCAAATGACAAACACACGTCATTTCAGGAGTGTGGATGACCGTTATATGAAATCCTACTTTCACTTTTGAAAGTTTGTAGACCATAAAAACACTGTTTATTGAATCAATGTTAGTGTTCGAATGTATTCGGAAGAATTTGTAGTAGCAATGCATGTATACGTGAAAAATGCATTTTATTTGATTTTTGCGATGTAATGTCGCTTTAAGAATTACGGTAACTTAGTAAGTAAAAAAAAATCAGCTTTTTTGCAAAAATTCAAATTTGAATTAGATACTATCTTACAGATTACATATCTTCATTGAATACAGACATGTTTTCAATTTATCTTATCAAATAATTATGATATATTATGTTCAATGTACGTATGTATGTTTGTTACATGTAAAAAAATAAACGGATTATCAGAGTGATAATTGAAAAAAAAAAAAAAAAAAAAAAAAAAAAATTACGGTATACAAAACCACTGTGATATAATTGATATAAACTGTAACTTTGTGATATAAACTGTAACTTTGTGATATAAACTGTAACTTTGTGATATATACTGTAACTTTGTGATATAAACTGTAACTTTGTGATATAAACTGTAACTTTGTGATATAAACTGTAACTTTGTGATATATACTGTAACTTTGTGATATATACTGTAACTTTGTGATATACTGTAACTTTGTGATATATACTGTAACTTTGTGATATAAACTGTAACTTTGTGATATATACTGTAACTTTGTGATATAAACTGTAACTTTGTGATATATACTGTAACTTTGTGATATAAACTGTAACTTTGTGATATACTGTAACTTTGTGATATAAACTGTAACTTTGTGATATAAACTGTAACTTTGTGATATATACTGTAACTTTGTGATATAAACTGTAACTTTGTGATATAAACTGTAACTTTGTGATATAAACTGTAACTTTGTGATATAAACTGTAACTTTGTGATATAAACTGTAACTTTGTGATATAAACTGTAACTTTGTGATATATACTGTAACTTTGTGATATAAACTGTAACTTTGTGATATATACTGTAACTTTGTGATATAAACTGTAACTTTGTGATATATACTGTAACTTTGTGATATAAACTGTAACTTTGTGATATATACTGTAACTTTGTGATATAAACTGTAACTTTGTCACGAGAAAATGTCAGGATTGACAAACAACATAATGGCAGAACAGCCGATTGTTCGGTATAACAAAATAAATATTTCATCTCCCTGGGTGTGACAGTGGATATTGTCAACTCTCGGAAAAATAATATCCTATTTTCCTCGGGTTGACAATGGCGAAGCCTCGGTCGACATTATTTTCCTCGGGTTGACAATGGTCACGAGATCGGACAGGTGGGTTTTCTCCGGGTACTCCGGTTTCCTCCCACACGAATGACCACATTTACGCTTTCAGCCGCGCCAACGAGAGTGATTAATATAAGTTTTTAGAACTTGCTTCGCAATCGTTGTGAAATAAATAAAGTTTAAACAACATGGATATTTTAGGCCAGACTGAAATGTTTCTTGCGCATAAAGCCAGGATACATTTTTTATATACAAATTTATTTTAGCTCGATTGCGAAACAAGTTCTTATAACTTATATTAATCACTCTCTAGACCTCATTCCTCATGGAATCCATCGCCACGAGGGAGAGAGAAAAGGCAACGTGGAAATTAAATACCTTGCCTAAGGGCACATGTACCTAGGGTACATGCATCTGTTTAGCAATCATATGAAGAAGCTCATGATAGCGCAGTGGATGCGCGTACGCTTCAGGTGCGAAAGAGTTCGAGCCCCACTGGAGCCGTTACGATTGTGCCCTTAGGCAAGGCCTCTTCTCTCTCCCTCGTGGCGATGGATTCCATCAGGAATGAGGTCTCGAGAGTGATTTATATAAGTTGAAATAACTTGTTTCGCAATCGAGCTAAAATAAATTTGTATAAGAAGCTCATCAATATATGTGTTCAAAGCAGTTTACCCATGTACATATTTTCAGAGGAAATGAGGTCGCTGGTACGGGCTCTAGTGATGTTCCACTATGACCAGCAAGCTGAGCAGATACAGAGACAATATGATGCGTTACTGGTGTCCATTGATAAGGCTATTCCCAATATATGGTTAGACGAAGATAGTAATGAGGAATTCAGACCAGTAAGTTTGTAGTAACGAGGCGTTCCGACCGGTTAGTTTGTAGTAACGAGGAATTCAGACCGGTAAGTTTGTAGTAACGAGGAGTTCCGACCGGTAAGTTTGTAGTAACGAGGCGTTCTGACAGCTAAGTTTGTAGTAACGAGGAATTCAGACCAGTAAGTTTGTAGTAACGAGGAATTCCGACTGGTAAGTTTGTAGTAACGAGGAATTCCGACTGGTAAGTTTGTAGTAACGAGGTGTTCTGACCGGTAAGTTTGTAGTAACGAGGCGTTCCGACCGGTAAGTTTGTAGTAACGAGGAGATCCGACCGGTAAGTTTGTAGTAACGAGGAGATCCGACCGGTAAGTTTGTAGTAACGAGGAGATCCGACCGGTAAGTTTGTAGTAACGAGGAATTCCGACTGGTAAGTTTGTAGTAACGAGGTGTTCTGACCAGTAAGTTTGTAGTAATGAGGAGATCCGACCGGTAAGTTTGTAGTAACGAGGAGATCCGACCGGTAAGTTTGTAGTAACGAGGAGTCCGACCGGTAAGTTTGTAGTAACGAGGAGTTCCGACCGGTAAGTTTGTAGTAACGAGGAGATCCGACCGGTAAGTTTGTAGTAACGAGGAGATCCGACCGGTAAGTTTGTAGTAACGAGGAGATCCGACCGGTAAGTTTGTAGTAACGAGGAGATCCGACCGGAAGTTTGTTGTAACGAGGCGTTCCTACCGGTAAGTTTGTAGTAACGAGGAGTTTCGACCGGTAAGTTTGTTGTAAAGAGGAGATCCGACCAGTAGGTTTGTAGTAACGAGGAGTTCCGACCAGTAAGTTTGTAGTAACGAGGAGGTCCGACCGGTAAGTTTGTTGTAACGAGGCATTCCGACCGGTAAGTTTGTAGTAACGAGGAGTTCCGACCGGTAAGTTTGTTGTAACGAGGCGTTCCGACCGGTAAGTTTGTAGTAACGAGGAGTTCCGACCAGTAAGTTTGTAGTAACGAGGAGTTCCGACCGGTAAGTTTGTTGTAACGAGGCGTTCCGACCGGTAAGTTTGTAGTAACAAGGAGTTTCGACCGGTAAGTTTGTTGTAAAGAGGAGATCCGACCAGTAGGTTTGTAGTAACGAGGAGTTCCGATCGGTAAGTTTGTAGTAACGAGGAATTCCGACCAGTAAGTTTGTATTAACGAGGAGTTCTGACCATTAAGTTTGTAGTAACGAGGAATTCCGACCGGTAAGTTTGTAGTAACGAGGAATTCCGACCAGTAAGTTTGTAGTAACGAGGAGTTCTGACCAGTAAGTTTGTAGTAACGAGGAGTTCTGACCGGTAAGTTTGTCAGTGGAAGGGTGGGCCTCGGGTCAAGGTGGAAGTGTGGGCCTCAAGTCAAGGTGGAAGGGTGGGCCTCGGGTCACGGTGGAAGTGTGGGGCTCGGGTCAAGGTAGAAGGGTGGGTCAAGGTGGAAGGGTGGGCCTCGGGTCAAGGTGGAAGGGTGGGCCTCGGGTCAAAGTGGAAGGGTGGGCCTCAGGTCAAGGTGGAAGGGTGGGCCTCGGGTCAAGGTGGAAGGGTGGGCCATCGGGTCAAGGTGGAAGGGCGGACCTCGGGTCAAGGTGGAAGGGTGTACCTCAGGTCTAGGTTGAAGGGTTGGCCTTGGGTCAGGTCAAGGTGGAAGGAAGGGTGTACCTCAGGTCAAGGTTGAAGGGTTGGCTCGGTCAAGGTGGAAGTGGGCCTCAGGTCAAGGTGAAGGGTGGGCCTCGGGTCAAAGTGGAAGGGTGGGCCTCAGGTCAAGGTGGAAGGGTGGGCCTCGGGTCAAGGTGGAAGGGTGGGCCATCGGGTCAAGGTGGAAGGGCGGACCTCGGGTCAAGGTGGAAGGGTGTACCTCAGGTCTAGGTTGAAAGGTTGGCCTTGGGTCAGGTCAAGGTGGAAGGAAGGGTGTACCTCAGGTCAAGGTTGAAGGGTTGGCCTCGGGTCAAGGTGGAAGGGTGGGCCTCAGGTCAAGGTGGAAGGGTGGGTCAAGGTGGAAGGGTGGGCCATCGGGTCAAGGTGGAAGGGCGA
This sequence comes from Archivesica marissinica, assembly GCA_014843695.1. Taxonomy (NCBI): domain Eukaryota; kingdom Metazoa; phylum Mollusca; class Bivalvia; order Venerida; family Vesicomyidae; genus Archivesica; species Archivesica marissinica. The sequence goes on from CM026399.1 coordinate 36,318,725, forward strand.
CCTCGGGTCAAGGTGGAAGGGTGTACCTCAGTCAAGGTTGAAGGGTGGCCTTGGGTCAGGTCAAGGTGGAAGGAAGGGTGTACCTCAGGTCAAGGTTGAAGGGTTGGCCTCGGGTCAAGGTGGAAGGGTGGGCCTCGGGTTAAGGTGGAAGGAAGGGTGGGCCTCGGGTCAAGGTGGAAGGGTGGGCCTTGGCTCAAGGTGGAAGGGTGTACCTCGGGTCAAGGTGGAAGGGTGGGCCTCTGGTCAAGGTGGAAGGGTGGGCCTTGGCTCAAGGTGGAAGGGTGTGCCTCGGGTCAAGGTGGAAGGGTGGGCCTCTGGTCAAGGTGGAAGGGTGGACCTCTGGTCAAGGTGGAAGTGTGGGCCTCTGGTCAAGGTGGAAGGGTGGGCCTTGGGTCAAGCTTATGATTTGCTGTAGTGTCATCTACCAGGGGAGGACAATATCTAATGTTGCAAGAACTTGTGTCCAACCCTTTAGCTTTTTGATATTCATATCTTTCATTGTCATAATTTATATTTGTGTAAAAATATGTCGAAGAGCAATCATATATGATTAAACTAAAAGTTCACCTACCAGACTTGTCCGTAATCTAGGTCGACACAATGTATTTACATCCATTGATATTTAATATGTTTACAAATATATATAAAGATGGTCTTAAAGACAATATTTCTAATGTCGTTCATTTATTACCCCAATAGCTTGTCAGCTTTATATTATTTCTTCATAATTTGCGCTGCAGACGGGTGATATCGCTGCAGATGGGTGATATTGCTGCAGACGGGTGATATCGCTGCAGACGGGTGATATTGCTGCAGACGGGTAATATTGCTGCAGACGGGTGATATCGCTGCATATGGGTGATATCGCTACAGACGGGTGATATTGCTTCATGCGGGTGATATCGCTACAGACGGGTGATATTGCTGCAGATGGGTGATATTGCTGCAGATGGGTGATATCACTGCAGACGGGTGATATCGCTGCAGATGGGTGATATCGCTGCAGACGGGTAATATCGCTGCAGACGGGTGATATCGCTGCAGACGGGTGATATCGCTACAGACGGGTGGGGTGATATTGCTGCAGACGGGTGATATCGCTGCAGATGGGTGATATCACTGCAGACGGGTGATATCGCTGCAGACGGGTGATATCACTGCAGACGGGTGATATTGCTTCAGACGGGTGATATTGCTTCATGCGGGTGATATCGCTACAGACGGGTGATATTGCTGCAGACGGGTGATATTGCTGCAGACAGGTTATATCACTGCAGACGGGTGATATTGCTTCAGGCGGGTGATATCGCTGCAGATGGGTGATATTGCTGCAGACGGGTGATATCGCTGCATACGGGTGATATCGCTGCAGATGGGTGATATCGCTGCAGACGGGTGATATCGCTGCAGACGGGTGATATTGCTGCAGACGGGTGATATCACTGCAGACGGGTGATATTGCTGCAGACGGGTGATATTGCTGCAGACGGGTGATATCACTGCAGATGGTGATATTGCTTCAGGCGGGTGATATCGCTGCAGATGGGTGATATCGCTGCAGACGAGTGATATTGCTGCAGATGGGTGATATTGCTGCAGACGGGTGATATCACTGCAGACGGGTGATATCGCTGAAGATGGGTGATATCGCTGCAGATGGGTGATATCGCTGCAGATGAGTGATATTGCTGCAGATGGGTGATATTGCTGCAGACAGGTGATATCGCTGCAGACGGGTGATATTGCTGCAGACAGGTGATATCGCTGCAGATGGGTGATATCGCTGCAGACGGGTGATATTGCTTCAGACGGGTGATATTGCTTCATGCGGGTGATATCGCTATAGACGGGTGATATTGCTGCAGACGGGTGATATTGCTGCAGACGGGTGATTTTGCTGCAGACGGGTGATATCGCTGCAGAGGTGACTGCAGATGAAAACCAGACGGGTGATATGCTCAGACGGTGATATCGCTGCAGAGGGTGATATCTGCAGACGGGGATATGCTGCAACGGGTGATATGCTCAAGGGTGATATCGCTCAGACGGTGATATCCAAAACCAAATATCTGCAGAGGTGATATGCTCAGCGGGTGATATCGCTGCAGATGGGTGATATCGCTGCAGACGAGTGATATTGCTGCAGATGGGTGATATTGCTGCAGACGGGTGATATCAAAACCAAGTGATATGCTGCAGAGGGTGATATCGCTGCAGACGGGTGATATCGCTGAAGATGGGTGATATCGCTGCAGATGGGTGATATCGCTGCAGATGAGTGATATTGCTGCAGATGGGTGATATTGCTGCAGACAGGTGATATCGCTGCAGACGGGTGATATTGCTGCAGACAGGTGATATCGCTGCAGATGGGTGATATTGCTGCAGACGGGTGATATTGCTGCAGACAGGTGATATTGCTTCAGGCTGGTGATATCGCTACAGATGGGTGATATCGCTGCAGACGAGTGATATTGCTGCAGATGGGTGATATTGCTGCAGATGGGTGATATCACTGCAGACGGGTGATATCGCTGAAGACGGGTGATATCGCTGCAGATGGGTGATATCGCTGCAGACGAGTGATATTGCTGCAGATGGGTGATATTGCTGCAGACGGGTGATATCACTGCAGACGGGTGATATCACTGCAGACGGGTGATATCGCTGCAGATGGGTGATATCGCTGCAGACGGGTGATATCGCTGCAGACGTGTGATATCACTGCAGACGGGTGATATCGCTGCAGACGCGTGATATCACTGCAGATGGTGATATCGCTGCAGACGGGTGATATCGCTGCAGACGGGTGATATTGCTGCAGACGGGTGATATCGCTGCAGGCGGGTGATATTGCTGCAGGCGGGTGATATCACTGCAGACGCGTGATATCACTGCAGATGGGTGATATCGCTGCAGACGGGTGATATCGCTGCAGACGGGTGATATTGCTGCAGATGGGTGATATCGCTGCAGATGGGTGATATCGCTGCAGACGGGTGATATCGCTGCAGGCGGGTGATATTGCTGCAGACGGTGATATCGCTGCAGACGGGTGATACGCTGCAGACGGGTGATATCGCTGCAGGCGGGTGATATTGCTGCAGGCGGGTGATATCACTGCAGATGGGTGATATCGCTGCAGACGGGTGATATCGCTGCAGACGGGTGATATTGCTGCAGATGGGTGATATTGCTCCAGATGGGTGATCTCGCTGCAGGCGGGTGATATCGCTGCAGGCGGGTGATATTGCTGCAGATGGGTGATATTGCTGCAGGCGGGTGATATCGCTGCAGATGGGTGATATCGCTGCAGACGGGTGATATCACTGCATATGGGTGATCTCACTGCAGACAAGTGATATTGCTCCAGATGGGTGATATCGCTGCAGACGGGTGATATCGCTGCAGACGGGTGATATTGCTGCAGATGGGTGATATCACTGCAGACGAGTGATATTGCTCCAGATGGGTGATCTCACTGCAGACGAGTGATATTGCTCCAGATGGGTGATCTCACTGCAGACGAGTGATATTGCTCCAGATGGGTGATCTCACTGCAGACGAGTGATATTGCTGCAGATGGGTGATCTCACTGCAGACGAGTGATATTGCTGCAGATGGGTGATCTCACTGCAGACGAGTGATATTGCTGCAGACGGGTGATATCGCTGCAGACAGGTGATATTGCTTCAGGCGGGTGATATCGCTGCGGACGGGTGATATCGCTGCGGACGGGTGATATCGCTGCAGATGGGTGATATCGCTGCAGACGGGTGATATCGCTACGGACGGGTGATATCACCATTACAGGTTTGCACTACTATTTGCATGTTCGGCCTCTAATGAGCAGCCACCTGTGCTAAGCACTCAATTTCTGTAAATACCCATCACTGGCTGCTCAAAACAGGTTTGACTGTTGATATACAGTTGAACAGACGTATGATCAATAACGTCTTATCTTTCTTCAGGTTCTGGGACCAAATGCTACAGCGAACACGATAGCTCTAGCAATGCAGCAAGGCAAACGGATACAGTCATCGAGTACTGAGGAGAAATTAGGTAAGCATCCGTGGTAATGGTGAGATGGTATCAGTACTATTAAAATGGGGTACTTGCATTTTACTTTAAAAATGGTCACTGTAAACAAATGGCTGGAATTATGCAACCTTCTCCGTGGTTAAGGCGTACTCCTACTGAGCGGGCATCCAAGGTTTGAACCTCGTCGGGGGTATTCTGATATGGCAGGTTTGTTAGCCGCCAGCTAGTTAAATAATGATTACTGATTGCCTATCACCATGGCGCCTGGCCTGAATGGATAGGTCGCCATGGCCTGCAAGGATAGGTCACCATGGCTCCTGGTCTGCATGGATAGGTCACCATGGCTCCTGGTCTGCAAGGTTATGTCACCATGGCACCTGGCCTGCAAGGATAGGTCACCATGGCGCCTGGCCTGCATGGATAGGGCGCCTGGCCTGCATGGATAGGTCACCATGGCACCTGGCCTGCATAGATAGGTCACCCGCCTGGCCTGCCACCATGGCGCCTCTGCAAGGATAGGTCACCAGTGCCTGGCCTGCAAGGATAGGTCACCATGGCCCTGGTCTGCAAGGATAGGTCACCATGGCGCCTGGTCTGCAAGGATAGGTCACCATGGGTCACCTGGTCTGCAAGGATAGGTCACCATGGTGCCTGGCCTGCAAGGATAGGTCACCATGGCGCCTGGTCTGCAAGGATAGGTCACCATGCGCCTGGTCTGCAAGAATAGGTCACCATGGCGCCTGGTCTGCAAGGTTAGGTCACCATGGCGCCTGGCCTGCAAAGGATAGGATTCTGGAAGTACTGATGTTCACAAGAGGTGTCTCATTAGTCAGAAGTGGTTGTTTTATAGTTAACGTGAAGGCCAACAATTAATTTACAAAAATGAAGTACATTGGATATGCTTAAGACCTATCTACATTTAGACTCTTGCTCTCTTGTATTTGCAGACCCAGTGATAAAGGTTGCACCAGTTTTACAAAAAGATATTAAATGGAAGTTATATGCTTTGGAGACCTGACGGTGAATGGAAATTATATACGCTTTTGAGACTAGGCAGCGAATGGAAGACGGACACATGAACTTGTTATTAGATATATGATGTCATGTTGAATGTCTTCAATGCGAGTTTGTACTACAGCGAATGGAAGACGGACACATGAATTTGTTATGGGATATATGATGTCATGTTGAATGTCTTCAACGCGAGTTTGTACTACAGCGAATGGAAGACGGACACATGAACTTGTTATGGGATATATGATGTCATGTTGAATGTCTTCAACGCGAGCTTGTACTACAGGGAATGGAAGGCGGACACATGAACTTGTTATTAGATATATGATGTCATGTTGAATGTCTTCAACGCGAGCTTGTACTACAGCGAATGGAAGACGGACACATGAACTTGAACGTGAGTTTGTACTGTGTTTAACCCACACTGTAGTGACAGTGGTGTCTGTGGGTGAACACGATAACTCAAAATGTTGATGGATTTTTATGAAACTTTATGGATATATTGATGGTAGGGCTCGGAGGAAGCTGTTGGATTTGGGAATAAATTGGTCAATGCACTTGATCAAGGCTGTAGAACAACAAATAAATTGCCTATTAAATACATAGTAAAAAGTAAAAACATACAGTCTGTTCATTTATATTTCCAATCTTTCATTTCTTCTGATACCACATCCACTGTGAAAGAGGTATTCAAATGAAACTGGAAAACAGCAGAACTCTTCCAATTATAATGTTTTCCATATCCAGTGCTCACCGGTGAATAATGTCACTGTGCTTACACACTGTATTCCTCCGCCAAATAATACAGTATACCAACCTTCAGTTTGCAATGGCCTGAATTCTTATACCACATCTTTTCTACACATCAACTAGTCTGAAGTCTTCTCAAGTCACATAACTTCTCAAAAAACACAAAAACTATACACTGTCTGTCATGAAAATGCATTTTTACCAAAAAGAAAAATGAACTATATTAGTTATTGGGACTACATTCGAGTGGACCGCGGATGCACTTCTGCCTATTTACACATATACAACCTCAAGGTGGTCAGCGAAGTGTACAGACGGATCTGTAGTCCAGTGGTATCACGCTGAACTGTTAATCCAGGGATCACAGGTTCGATCCCCCGTCTGACCCTAATACAATTAAGTCTTTCAGATGGGATGGTAAACCGAGGTCTCGTGTCGGTGCTTTACACCGTGCACGTAAAAGAACCACCAGAGGAGACTGGAATGGGTCTCTGTCTGTACCATGCAGATCTTCCAAAAATCTAAAATAACTAATCTCTTCAGGAGGCGTCGCTCATATGGGCAACCGGTAGCGACGATAAATAAACGTAAAACACTCACTCAGCGAAGTGTTCATGCGTCTAATACCAGCTCAGGGGTTGGCAGCTCTACGTGCTGTTCCAATGAGCCATTGTATTAACCCATTTCATTCTGGATACATTTAAAGGCTTTTGCAAACAACATAGATCCAGATCAGCCGCAGCGTAACGCTGCGTGCTGATCAGGATCTATGTTGTTTGCTACATAGCCAAGTGTCTTAGCAAGGTCATCTGAATAGCAAACAGCTCAGACGGCATGTTCCGTGGCGGCTGATCTGGCTCTATGTTTTTTGCAAATACTGTTTGAACGGTATCCAGAATGAAAAGGGTTAATAAATAAAGAACAAAGTGACATTCTTGATATCAATTCTTGCTATATACAGTCAAATCTCTCCAGAGCAAACACCATCCAGATACACCCAAGATTGGTTGTTGTAGAGGTACAACTTTTTGAAGTTTAGAATTGTGGGAATAGTCAGTTTTGTCAGTTATGATTGCTATGGAGGTGGGATAGATATGGCGACTACTTATTCACTGCATGATAGCTAAATGGCTGACGTTTATATCGATATAATAGTATATTAACCTAAATCTCTATGTAGTCCCAGTAATATCTATGGAGGTGGGATAGATATGGCGACTACTTATCCACTGCATGATAGCTAAATGGCTGTCGTTTGTATGTAGATATAATAGTATATTAACCTAAATCTCTATGTTGTCCCAGTAATATCTATGGAGGTGGGATAGATATGGCGACTACTTATCCACTGCATGATAGCTAAATGGCTGTCGTTTGTATGTAGATATAATAGTATATTAACCTAAATCTCTATGCAGTCCCAGTAATATCTATAGAGGTGGGATAGATATGGCGACTACTTATTCACTGCATGATAGCTATATGGCTGTCATTTGTATGGAGATATAATAGTATATTAACCTAAATCTCTATGAAGTAAAGGGTTAAGCGATCAAAAGATATACGCGGTTAAACAATTTGCCAATCATGTCAAACTGTTTATTGACGGAATACCTGTAAACAATGATTATTTTCACACTTACGGTCCAGCCTGTAGATTATTGGCCCCTGGATATGGTCCCAGATTTAGATAATTACTGTTTATTGAAAATTGAAAGGAACAATTGGCGATTATTTGCGTCTGATGACACATACATTCTTTTTTCAGCCAAATTGTTGTCTTCTTGTGAGGTTTTCTGCATCGTAATTGACTGTCGTGTTTTGTTTGGAGTCGTTCCTGAGAGGTGAAATTGTACTAAAGCGCAACGGGTGAGGGTGTCGCTCATGGGAGGTGACGTTAGGGAAGGGGGTCTATACTCTGAAACTGCATTTTATTGGCATGTGCTTTCAATAGATTACCAATACTGTATTTAGTTTATACAAATTTATTTTCGCTTGATTGCGAAACAAGTTATTTCAACTTGTATAAATCACTCTCGAGACCTCATTCCTGATGGAATCCATCGCCAGGAGGGAGAGAGAAGAGGCAACATGGAATTTAAATGCCTTGCCTAAGGGCACAATCGAAACGGCTCCAGTGTGACTCGAACTCCGGACCGTTCGCACCTGAAGCGAATGCGTATCCACTGCGCTATCACAACTTCCACAATAAAATACTGTATTTGAGATAGGTGATTGTATAAGTCTGGGACCGCTGGGGAGAATGTCCAGCATCGGTAGCTTGCTAATACTGTATTTGAGATAGGTGATTGTACAAGTCTGGGACCGCTGGGGGAGAATGTCCAGCAACAGTAGCTTGCTAATACTGTATTTGAGATAGGTGATTGTACAAGTCTGGGACCGCTGGGGGAGAATGTCCAGTATCGGTAGCTTGCTAATACTGTATTTGAGATAGGTGATTGTACAAGTCTGGGACCGCTGGGGAGAATGTCCAGCATCGGTAGCTTGCTAATACTGTATTTGAGATAGGTGAGTGTACAAGTCTGGGACCCACCATTGGGGAGAATGTCCAGCACCGGTAGCTTGCTAATACTGTATTTGAGATAGGTGATTGTACAAGTCTGGGTCCTGTGGGGAGAATGTCCAGCATCGGTAGCTTGCTAATACTGTATTTGAGATAGGTGATTGTACAAGTCTGGGTCCTGTGGGGAGAATGTCCAGCATCGGTAGCTTGCTAATACTGTATTTGAGATAGGTGATTATACAAGTCTGGGACCGCTGGGGGAGAATGTCCAGCATCGGTAGCTTGCTAATACTGTATTTGAGATAGGTGAGTGTACAAGTCTGGGACCGGTGGGGGAGAATGTCCAGCATCGATAGCTTGCTAATACTGTATTTGAGATAGGTGAGGTACAAGTCTGGGACCGGTGGGAGAATGTCCAGCATCGTAGCTTGCTAATACTGTATTTGAGATAGGTGATGTACAAGTCTGGGACCGGTGGGGAGAATGTCCAGTATCGGTAGCTTGCTAATACTGTATTTGAGATAGGTGATTGTACAAGTCTGGGACCGCTGGGGAGATTGTCCAGCATCGGTAGCTTGCTAATACTGTTTGAGATAGGTGATTGTACAAGTCTGGGACCGCTGGGGAGAATGTCCAGCATCGGTAGCTTGCTAATACTGTATTTGAGATAGGTGAGTGTACAAGTCTGGGACCGGTGGGGAGAATGTCCAGCATCGATAGCTTGCTAATACTGTATTTGAGATAGGTGATGGTACAAGTCTGGGACCGGTGGGCAGAATGTCCAGCATCGGTAGCTTGCTAATACTGTATTTGAGATAGGTGATGGTACAAGTCTGGGACCGGTGGGGAGAATGTCCAGCATCGATAGCTTGCTAATACTGTATTTGAGATAGGTGATTGTACAAGTCTGGGACCGGTGGGGAGAATGTCCAGCATCGATAGCTTGCTAATACTGTATTTGCGATAGGTGATGGTACAAGTCTGGGACCAGTGGGGAGAATGTGCAGTATCGGTAGCTTGCTAATACTGTATTTGAGATAGGTGATTGTACATGTCTGGGACCGCTGGGGGAGAATGTCCAGCATCGATAGCTTGCTAATACTGTATTTGAGATAGGTGATTGTACAAGTCTGGGAGCGGTGGGGAGAATGTCCAGCATCGGTAGCTTGCTAATACTGTATTTGAGATAGGAGATGGTACAAGTCTGGGACCGCTGGGGGAGAATGTCCAGCATCGATAGCTTGCTAAAACTGTATTTGAGATAGGTGATTGTACAAGTCTGGGACCGGTGGGGAGAATGTCCAGCATCGATAGCTTGCTAATACTGTATTTGAGATAGGTGATGGTACAAGTCTGGGACCGGTGGGGAGAATGTCCAGCATCGATAGCTTGCTAATACTGTATTTGAGATAGGTGAGTGTACAAGTCTGGGACCGGTGGGGAGAATGTCCAGCATCGGTAGCTTGCTAATACTGTATTGAGATAGGTGAGTGTACAAGTCTGGGACCGGTGGGGAGAATGTCCAGCATCGGTAGCTTGCTAATACTGTATTTGAGATAGGTGATTGTACATGTCTGGGACCGCTGGGGGAGAATGTCCAGCATCGATAGCTTGCTAATACTGTATTTGAGATAGGTGAGTGTACAAGTCTGAGACCGGCCGGTGGGGAGAATATCCAGCATCGGTAGCTTGCTAATACTGTATTTGAGATAGGTGAGTGTACAAGTCTGGGACCGGTGGGGAGATTGTCCAGCATCGGTAGCTTGCTAATACTGTATTTGAGATAGGTGAGTGTACAAGACTGGGACCGGTGGGGAGAATGTCCAGCATCAGTAGCTTGCTAATACTGTATTTGAGATAGGTGATGGTACAAGTCTGGGACTGGTAGGGAGAATGTCCAGCATCGATAGCTTGCTAATACTGTATTTGAGATAGGTGATTGTACAAGTCTGGGACCGGTGGGGAGAATGTCCAGCATCGATAGCTTGCTAATACTGTATTTGAGATAGGTGATAGTACAAGTCTGGGACAAGTGGGGAGAATGTGCAGTATCGGTAGCTTGCTAATACTGTATTTGAGATAGGTGATTGTACATGTCTGGGACCGCTGGGGGGAGAATGTCCAGCATCGATAGCTTGCTAATACTGTATTTGAGATAGGTGATTGTACAAGTCTGGGACCGGTGGGGAGAATGTCCAGCATCGGTAGCTTGCTAATACTGTATTTGAGATAGGTGATGGTACAAGTCTGGGACCGGTGGGGAGAATGTCCAGCATCGATAGCTTGCTAATACTCTATTTGAGATAGGTGATTGTACAAGTCTGGGACCGGTGGGGAGAATGTCCAGCATCGATAGCTTGCTAATACTGTATTTGAGATAGGTGATGGTACAAGTCTGGGACCGGTGGGGAGAATGTCCAGCATCGATAGCTTGCTAATACTGTATTTGAGATAGGTGAGTGTACAAGTCTGGGACCTGCCGGTGGGGAGAATATCCAGCATCGGTAGCTTGCTAATACTGTATTTGAGATAGGTGATGGTACAAGTCTGGGACCGGTGGGGAGAATGTCCAGCATCGATAGCTTTCTAATACTGTATTTGAGATAGGTGATTGTACAAGTCTGGGTCCTGTGGGGAGAATGTCCACCATCGATAGCTTGCTAATACTGTATTTGAGATAGGTGATGGTACACGTGTGGGACCGGTGGGGATAATGTCCAGCATCAGTAGCTTGCTAATACTGTATTTGAGATAGGTGAGTGTACAAGTCTGGGACCGGTGGGGAGAATTTCCAGCATCGGTAGCTTGCTAATACTGTATTTGAGATAGGTGAGTGTACAAGTCTGGGACCGGTGGGGAGAATGTCCATCATCGGTAGCTTGCTAATACTGTATTTGAGATAGGTGAGTGTACAAGACTGTGACCGGTTTCGAGAATGTCCAGCATCAGTAGCTTGCTAATACTGTATTTGAGATAGGTGATTGTACAAGTCTGGGAACGGTAGGGAGAATGTCCAGCACCGGTAGCTTGCTAATACTGTATTTGAGATAGGTGATTGTACAAGTCTGGGACCGGTGGGGAGAATGTCCAGCATCGGTAGCTTGCTAAAACTATATTTGAGATAGGTGATTGTACAAGTCTGTGACTGGTGGGGAGAATGTCCAGCATCGGTAGCTTGCTAATACTGTATTTGAGATAGGTGATGGTACAAGTCTGGGACCGGTGGGGGAGAATGTCCAGCATCGGTAGCTTGCTAATACTGTATTTGAGATAGGTGATTGTACAAGTCTGGGACCGGTGGGGTGAATGTCCAGCATCGGTAGCTTGCTAATACTGTATTTGAGATAGTTGATTGTACACGTCTGGAACCAGTGGGGAGAATGTCCAGCATCAGTAGCTTGCTAATACTGTATTTGAGATAGGTGAGTGTACAAGTCTTGGAACGGTGGGGAGAATGTCCAGCATCAGTAGCTTGCTAATACTGTATTTGAGATAGGTGATGGTACAAGTCTGGGACCGGTGGGGAGAATGTCCAGCATCGATAGCTTGCTAATACTGTATTTGAGATAGTTGAGTGTACAAGTCTGGGACCGGCCGGTGGGGAGAATATTCAGCATCGGTAGCTTGCTAATACTGTATTTGAGATAGGTGATGGTACAAGTTTGGGACCGGCGGGGAGAATGTCCAGCATCGATAGCTTGCTAATACTGTATTTGATATATGTGATTGTACAAGTCTGGGTCCTGTGGGGAGATTGTCTAGCATCGGTAGCTTGCTAATACTGTATTTGAGATAGGTGAGTGTACAATACTGGGATCGGTGGGGAGAATGTCCAGCATCAGTAGCTTGCTAATACTGTATTTGAGATAGGTGATGGTACAAGTCTGGGACCGGCCGGTGGGGAGAATATTCAGCATCGGTAGCTTGCTAATACTGTATTTGAGACAGGTGATGGTACAAGTCTGGGACCGGTAGGGAGAATGTCCAGCACCGGTAGCTTGCTAATACTGTATTTGAGATAGGTGATTGTACATGTCTGGGACCGCTGGGGGAGAATGTCCAGCATCGATAGCTTGCTAATACTTTATTTGAGATAGGTGATGGTACAAGTCTGGGACCAGTGGGGAGAATGTGCAGTATCGGTAGCTTGCTAATACTGTATTTGAGATAGGTGATTGTACATATCTGGGACCGCTGGGGGAGAATGTCCAGCATCGATAGCTTGCTAATACTGTATTTGAGATAGGTGATTGTACAAGTCTGGGACCGGTGGGGAGAATGTCCAGCATCGGTAGCTTGCTAATACTGTATTTGAGATAGGTGATGGTACACGTCTGGGACCGGTGGGGAGAATGTCCAGCATCGATAGCTTGCTAATACTGTATTTGAGATAGGTGATGGTACACGTCTGGGACCGGTGGGGAGAATGTCCAGCATCGATAGCTTGCTAATACTGTATTTGAGATAGGTGATTGTACAAGTCTGGGACCGGTGGGGAGAATGTCCAGCATCGGTAGCTTGCTAATACTATATTTGAGATAGGTGATTGTACAAGTCTGTGACTGGTGGGGAGAATGTCCAGCATCGGTAGCTTGCTAATACTGTATTTGAGATAGGTGAGTGTACAAGTCTGGGACCGGCCGGTGGGGAGAATATCCAGCATCGGTAGCTTGCTAATACTGTATTTGAGATAGGTGAGTGTACAAGTCTGGGACCGCTGGGGAGAATGTCCAGCATCGGTAGCTTGCTGATACTGTATTTGAGATAGGTGATTGTACAAGTCTGGGTCCGCTGGGGGAGAATGTCCAACATCGGTAGCTTGCTAATACTGTATTTGAGATAGGTGAGTGTACAAGTCTGGGACCGGTGGAGAGAATGTCCAGCATCGATAGCTTGCTAATACTGTATTTGAGATAGGTGATTGTACAAGTCTGGGACCGGTGGGGAGAATGTCCAGTATCGGTAGCTTGCTAATACTGTATTTGAGATAGGTGATTGTACAAGTCTGGGACCGGGGAGAATGTCCAGCATCGGTAGCTTGCTAATACTGTATTTGAGATAGGTGAGGTACAAGTCTGGGACCGGTGGGGAGAATGTCCAGCATCGGTAGCTTGCTATACTGTATTTGAGATAGGTGATGGTACAAGTCTGGGACCGGTGGGGAGAATGTCCAGCATCGGTAGCTTGCTAATACTGTATTTGAGATAGGTGATTGTACAAGTCTGGGACCGGTGGGGGAGAATGTCCAGCATCGATAGCTTGCTAATACTGTATTTGAGATAGGTGATGGTACAAGTCTGGGACCGGTGGGGAGAATGTCCAGCATCGGTAGCTTGCTAATACTGTATTTGATAGGTGATTGTACAAGTCTGGGACCGGGGGGAGAATGTCCAGCATCGATAGCTTGCTAATACTGTATTTGAGATAGGTGAGTGTACAAGTCTGGGACCGGCCGGTGGGGAGAATATTCAGCATCGGTAGCTTGCTAATACTGTATTTGAGATAGGTGATTGTACAAGTCTGGGACCGGTGGGGAGAATGTCCAGCATCGATAGCTTGCTAATACTGTATTTGAGATAGGTGATTGTACAAGTCTGGGACCGGTGGGGAGAATGTCCAGCATCGATAGCTTGCTAATACTGTATTTGAGATATGTGATGGTACAAGTCTGGGACCGGCCGGTGGGGAGAATGTCCAGCATCGGTAGCTTGCTAATACTGTATTTGAGATAGGTGATTGTACAAGTCTGGGACCGCTGGGGAGAATGTCCAGCATCGGTAGCTTGCTAATACTGTATTTGAGATAGGTGATTGTACAAGTCTGGGACCACTGGGGGAGAATGTCCAACATCGGTAGCTTGCTAATACTGTATTTGAGATAGGTGAGTGTACAAGTCTGGGACCGGTGGGGAGAATGTCCAGCACCGGTAGCTTGCTAATACTGTATTTGAGATAGGTGAGTGTACAAGTCTGGGACCGGTGGGGAGAATGTGCAGCATCAGTAGCTTGCTAATACTGTATTTGAGATAGGTGATGGTACAAGTCTGGGACCAGTGGGGAGAATGTGCAGTATCGGTAGCTTGCTAATACTGTATTTGAGATAGGTGATTGTACATGTCTGGGACCGCTGGGGGAGAATGTCCAGCATCGATAGTTTGCTAATACTGTATTTGAGATAGGTGATTGTACAAGTCTGGGACCAGTGGGGAGAATGTCCAGCATCGGTAGCTTGCTAATGCTGTATTTGAGATAGGTGATGGTACAAGTCTGGGACCGGTGGGGAGAATGTCCAGCATTGATAGCTTGCTAATACTGTATTTGAGATAGGTGAGTGTACAAGTCTGGGACCGGTGGAGAGAATGTCCAGCATCGATAGCTTGCTAATACTGTATTTGAGATAGGTGATTGTACAAGTCTGGGACCGCTGGGGAGAATGTCCAGCATCGGTAGCTTGCTAATACTGTATTTGAGATAGGTGATTGTACAAGTCTGGGACCGGTGGGGAGAATGTCCAGCATCGGTAGCTTGCTAATACTGTATTTGAGATAGGTGATGGTACAAGTCTGGGACCGGTGGGGAGAATGTCCAGCATCGGTAGCTTGCTAATACTGTATTTGAGATAGGTGAGTGTACAAGTCTGGGACCCGGTGGGGAGAATGTCCAGCATCGTAGCTTGCTAATACTGTATTTGAGATAGGTGATTGTACAAGTCTGGGACCGGTGGGGAGAATGTCCAGCATCGGTAGCTTGCTAATACTGTATTTGAGATAGGTGAGTGTACAAGTCTGGTACCAGTGGGGAGAATGTGCAGTATCGGTAGCTTGCTAATACTGTATTTGAGATAGGTGATTGTACATGTCTGGGACCACTGGGGGAGAATGTCCAGCATCGGTAGCTTGCTAATACTGTATTTGAGATAGGTGATGGTACAAGTCTGGGACCGGTGGGCAGAATGTCCAGCATCGGTAGCTTGCTAATACTGTATTTGAGATAGGTGATTGTACAAGTCTGGGACCGCTGGGGAGAATGTCCAGCATCGGTAGCTTGCTAATACTGTATTTGAGATAGGTGATTGTAAAAGTATGGGACCGCTGGGGGAGAATGTCCAGCATCGGTAGCTTGCTAATACTCTATTTGAGATAGGTGATTGTACAAGTCTGGGACCGGTGGGGAGAATGTCCAGCATCGATAGCTTGCTAATACTGTATTTGAGATAGGTGATTGTACATGTCTGAGACCGCTGGGGGAGAATGTCCAGCATCGATAGCTTGCTAAAACTGTATTTGAGATAGGTGATTGTACAAGTCTGGGACCGGTGGGGAGAATGTCCAGCATCGTAGCTTGCTAATACTGTATTTGAGATAGGTGATGTACAAGTCTGGGACCGGTTGGGAGAATGTCCAGCATCGGTAGCTTGCTAATACTGTATTTGAGATAGGTGAGGTACAAGTCTGGGACCGGCCGGTGGGGAGAATATCCAGCATCGGTAGCTTGCTAATACTGTATTTGAGGTAGGTGATGGTTCAAGTCTGGGACCGGTGGGGTGAATGTCCAGCATCGGTAGCTTGCTAATACTGTATTTTTGATAGGTGATTGTACACGTATGGAACCAGTGGGGAGAATGTCCAGCATCGATAGCTTGCTAATACTGTATTTGAGATAGGTGATTGTACAAGTCTGGGTCCTGTGGGGAGAATGTCCAGCATCGATAGCTTGCTAATACTGTATTTG
>CM026399.1:36345916-36361608 GCA_014843695.1 Archivesica marissinica
GTGGTGCATTCCTACATGTACAGGGTGGTGCATTCCTACATGTACTGGGTGGTGCATTCCTACATGTACAGGGTGGTGCATTTCTACATGTACAGGGTGGTGCATTCCTACATGTACAGGGTAGTGCATTCCTACATGTACAGGGTGGTGCATTCCTACATGTACAGGGTGGTGCATTCCTACATGTACAGGGTGGTGCATTCCTACATGTACAGGGTGGTGCATTCCTACATGTACAGGGTGGTGCATTCCTACATGTACTGGGTGGTGCATTCCTACATGTAAGGGTGGTGCATTCCTACATGTACTGGGTGGTGCATTCCTACATGTACGGGTGGTGCATTCCTACATGTACAGGGTGGTGCATTCCTACATGTACAGGTGGTGCATTCCTACATGTACTGGGTGGTGCATTCCTACATGTACAGGGTGGTGCATTCCTACATGTACTGGGTGGTGCATTCCTACATGTACAGTGGTGCATTCCTACATGTACAGGGTGGTGCATTCCTACATGTACTGGGTGGTGCATTCCTACATGTACTGGGTGGTGCATTCCTACATGTACTGGGTGGTGCATTCCTACATGTACAGGGTGGTGCATTCCTACATGTACAGGGTGGTGCATTCCTACATGTACAGTGTGGTGCATTCCTACATGTACTGGGTGGTGCATTCCTACATGTACTGGATGGTGCATTCCTACATGTACAGGGTGGTGCATTCCTACATGTACAGGGTAGTGCATTCCTACATGTACAGGGTGGTGCATTCCTACATGTACTGGGTGGTGCATTCCTACATGTACTGGGTGGTGCATTCCTACATGTACAAGGTGGTGCATTCCTACATGTACAGGGTGGTGCATTCCTACATGTACTGGGTGGTGCATTCCTACATGTACTGGATGGTGCATTCCTACATGTACAGGGTGGTGCATTCCTACATGTACAGGGTGGTGCATTCCTACATGTACTGGGTGGTGCATTCCTACATGTACTGGGTGGTGCATTCCTACATGTACAGGGTGGTGCATTCCTACATGTACAGGGTGGTGCATTCCTACATGTACAGGGTGGTGCTTTCCTACATGTACAGGGTGGTGCATTCCTACATGTACAGGGTGGTGCATTCCTACATGTACTGGGTAGTGCATTCCTACATGTACAGGGTGGTGCATTCCTACATGTACAGGGTGGTGCATTCCTACATGTACAGGGTGGTGCATTCCTACATGTACAGGGTGGTGTATTCCTACATGTACAGGGTGGTGCATTCCTACATGTACAGGGTGGTGCATTCCTACATGTACTGGGTGGTGCATTCCTACATGTACAGGGTGGTGCATTCCTACATGTACTGGGTGGGTGCATTCCTACATGTACTGGGTGGTGCATTCCTACATGTACAGGGTGGTGCATTCCTACATGTACAGGGTGGTGCATTCCTACATGTACAGGGTGGTGCATTCCTACATGTACTGGGTGGTGCATTCCTACATGTACAGGGTGGTGCATTCCTACATGTACAGGTGGTGCATTCCTACATGTACAGGGTGGTGCATTCCTACATGTACAGGTGGTGCATTCCTACATGTACTGGGTGGTGCATTCCTACATGTACTGGGTGGTGCATTCCTACATGTACAGGGTGGTGCATTCCTACATGTACAGGGTGGTGCATTCCTACATGTACAGGTGGTGCATTCCTACATGTACTGGGTGGTGCATTCCTACATGTACAGGGTGGTGGTGCATTCCTACATGTACTGGGAGGTGCATTCCTACATGTACATGGTGGTGCATTCCTACAGGTACAGGGTGGTGCATTCCTACATGTTCTGGGTGGTGCATTTCTACATGTACATGGTGGTGCATTCCTACATGTACAGGGTGGTGCATTCCTACATGTACAGGGTGGTGCATTCCTACATGTACAGGGTGGTGCATTCCTACATGTACAGGGTGGTGCATTCCTACATGTACTGGGTGGTGCATTCCTACATGTACTGGGTGGTGCATTCCTACATGTACTGGGTGGTGCATTCCTACATGTACAGGGTGGTGCATTCCTACATGTACTGGGTGGTGCATTCCTACATGTACTGGGTGGTGCATTCCTACATGTACTGGGTGGTGCATTCCTACATGTACTGGGTGGTGCATTCATACATGTACTGGGTGGTGCATTCCTACATGTACTGGGTGGTGCATTCCTACATGTAATGGGTGGTGCATTCCTGCACGTATAGGGTGGTGCATTCCTACATGTACTGGGTGGTGCATTCCTACATGTACAGGGTGGTGCATTCCTACATGTACAGGGTGGTGCATTCCTACATGTACAGGGTGGTGCATTCCTACATGTACAGGGTGGTGCATTCCTACATGTACAGGGTTGTGCAATCCTACATGTACAGGGTGGTGCATTCCTACATATACTGGGTGGTGCATTCCTACATTTTAAGGGTGGTGCATTCCTACATGTACTGGGTGGTGCATTCCTACATGTACTGGGTGGTGCATTCCTACATATACTGGGTGGTGCATTCCTACATGTACAGGGTGGTGCATTCCTACATGTACAGGGTGGTGCATTCCTACATGTACTGGGTGGTGCATTCCTACATGTACAGGGTGGTGCATTCATACATGTACTGGGTGGTGCATTCCTACATGTACAGGGTGGTGCATTCCTACATGTACAGGGTGGTGCATTCCTACATGTACAGGGTGGTGCATTCCTACATGTACTGGGTGGTGCATTCCTACATGTACTGGGTGGTGCATTCCTACATGTACTGGGTGGTGCATTCCTACATGTACTGGGTGGTGCATTCCTACATGTACAGGGTGGTGCATTCCTACATGTACAGGGTGGTGCATTCCTACATGTACTGGGTGGTGCATTCCTACATGTACTGGATGGTGCATTCCTACATGTACAGGGTGGTGCATTCGTACATGTACAGGGTGGTGCATTCCTACATGTACAGGGTGGTGCATTTCGGTGGTGCATCCTACATGTACAGGGTGGTGCATTCCTACATGTACTGGGTGGTGCATTCCTACATGTACTGGGTGGTGCATTCCTACCTGTACAGGGTGGTGCATTCCTACATGTACAGGGTGGTGCATTCCTACATGTACAGGGTGGTGCTTTCCTACATGTACTGGGTGGTGCATTCCTACATGTACAGGGTGGTGCATTCCTACATGTACAGGGTGGTGCATTCCTACATGTACTGGGTGGTGCATTCCTACATGTACTGGGTGGTGCATTCCTACATGTACAGGGTGGTGCATTCCTACATGTACAGGGTGGTGCATTCCTACATACAGGGTGGTGCATTCCTACATGTACAGGTGGTGCATTCCTACATGTACTGGGTGGTGCATTCCTACATGTACTGGGTGGTGTACGGGGGCATTCCTACATGTACAGGGTGGTGCATTCCTACATGTACAGGGTGGTGCATTCCTACATGTACAGGGTGGTTCATTCCTACATGTACTGGGTGGTGCATTCCTACATGTACTGGGTGGTGCATTCCTACATGTAATGGGTGGTGCATTCCTGCACGTATAGGGTGGTGCATTCCTACATGTACTGGGTGGTGCATTCCTACATGTACTGGGTGGTGCATTCCTACATGTACTGGGTGGTGCATTCCTACATGTACAGGGTGGTGCATTCCTACATGTACAGGGTGGTACATTCCTACATGTACTGGGTGGTGCATTCTTACATGTACTGGATGGTGCATTCCTACATGTACAGGGTGGTGCATTCCTACATGTACATGGTGGTGCATTCCTACATGTACAGGGTGGTGCATTCCTACATGTACTGGGTGGTGCATTTCTACATGTACTGGGTGGTGCATTCCTACATGTACAGGGTGGTGCATTCCTACATGTACAGGGTGGTGCATTCCTACATGTACAGGGTGGTGCATTCCTACATGTACTGGGTGGTGCATTCCTACATGTACAGGGTGGTGCATTCATACATGTACTGGGTGGTGCATTCCTACATATACAGGGTGGTGCATTCCTACATGTACAGGGTGGTGCATTCCTACATGTACTGGGTGGTGCATTCCTACATGTACAGGGTGGTGCATTCCTACATGTACAGGGTGGTGCATTCCTACATGTACAGGTTGGTGCATTCCTACATGTACAGGGTGGTGCATTCCTACATGTACAGGGTGGTGCATTCCTACATGTACTGGGTGGTGCATTCCTACATGTACTGGATGGTGCATTCCTACATGTACAGGGTGGTGCATTCCTACATGTACTGGGTGGTGCACTGGGTGGTGCATTCATTCAGTACATATGGTAATGCCGCTTTTCAACAACAGAGCGTCTATCAAGCACAGGAACTGTAGCAGTACACAGCCAGTCAGCATGGGGAGAGTAAACTATGTGCTTTTCTTTTTATTTCTACAATCAGGTAATTGCCATTTTCTAGTTCTATATTTTTTATGTATATAATTTTCAGTACGTTATTTACTAATTGTTACGAAATATTTCTATTTTCAAATTAAATTATATGTAGCATAATGCTGTTGATGACAATGAAAACTATGGTTATGATGATGCTGATGATGATAATGATGTGTGTGATGATGATGATGATGATGATGTTGCTGCTGCTGATGATAATGATGGTTGTGTGATGATAATGATGATGATACTGCTGCTGCTGCTGCTGCTGATGATGATAATGATGGGTGTGTGGTGATGATGATGCTGATGATGGTGATAATGATGGGTGTGTGATGATGATGATGATAATGATGATGATGGTTGTGGTGGTGGTGGTGATACTGATGATGCGGATGCTGTTGATGCAGCTGCTGATGATGATCGTAATGGCTAAAGCTGTTGCCTGCTACAAACATAGGACAGCTAATATTTTACTCCATCCATTTTTATCATAACATAGATATAAGACTTTGTGCCGATGTTGTTTTTGTTTGTGCATCGCAAAGAATATGAACAACATAGCATAACATCACGCGCAAAGCATGATTTGTGTACATAGCGTAGCGTAATAATAAATATGAAATTCATTGTTATATTTACATAATTATATGTGTATACATTACCTTTCATGAATCGTGCACATACAAGGTCAGCAAGTGCCCCCCTCCCCGCCTTCTTATAAAATTAGCAACTCGTTCATTCTTTAATTATCTCTCCGCATAATGTGTGTGTATGTGTTTTACGTTTATTTATCGTCGCTACCGGTTGCCCATATGAACGACGCTTCCTGAAGAGATTAGTCATTTTAGATGTTTGGAGGTTAGTGCAATGATACAGACACATAGAGAGAGACCCATTCCAGAGTCTCCTCTTGTTCTTTTAAGTGCAATGCTTAAAGAACCGACACGAGACCTCGGTTTAACGTTCCATCTGAAAGATTGTTAATTTTATTAGGGTCAGACTGGGTATCGAACCTGCGATCCCTGTATAACCAGTCCAGCGTGTTACCACTCGACTATAGATCCGTCTGTGAGTTGTAACTTTAACAGAACAGAACTTTATTACTAAAACATATATACTATGCCGACAGTAAATACAATTTAGTTTGTAAAACTATTTTATTCAAGAATGGTACATAACACAGGAATAGTTGCAACAGCACAGTTAGGATTGGGAACAAAGTTACAGAGTAACTTCTTCGAATCCATTTCCTTGACAGTTTGATTTGCATACAGAAATTATATCAATAACTTTAAAGTTTAAACTTTATTTATTTTAGCAACTTATATAGATCACTCTCTTTGGTGCGGATGAATGTGGTCATTCATGTGGGAGGAAACCGGAGTACCCGGAGAAAATCCACCTGACCGATCTGGCGACCACCGTACAATCTCACATACTTTTTGGTCCGAGGATCGAACTCGGGTTGCATTGATGAGAAGCGAGCGCGCTTACCACTGCGCTAATCGGGCAGCCTTAAATATAATACATACATGACATGGTTTACAAAGGAAATTTATGATTACTAAATGTGTTTGTGAATCTCTTGATACAACATGCCGTCCTCGCCGCGGGAATGTCGATACAACATGCCGTCCTCGCCGCGGGAATGTCGATACAACATGCCGTCCTCGCCGCGGGAATGTCGATACAACAGGCCGTCCTCGCCGCGGGAATGTCGATACAACATGCCGTCCTCGCCGCGGGTATGTCGATACAATAGGCCGTCCTCGCCGCGGGAATGTCGATACAACATGCCGTCCTCGCCGCGGGAATGTCGATACAACATGCCGTCGTCGCCGCGGGAATGTCGATACAACATGCCGTCCTCGCCGCGGGAATGTCGATACAACATGCCGTCCTCGCCGCGGGAATGTCGATATAACATGCCGTCCTCGCCGCGGGAATGTCTATACAACATACCGTCCTCGCCGCGGGAATGTCTATATAGCATGCCGTCCTCGCCGCGGGAATGTCTATACAACATGCCGTCATCGCCGCCGGAATATCAATACAACATGCCGTCCTCGCCGCCGGAATGTCTATACAACATGCCGTCCTCGCCGCAGGAATGTATATACAACATGCCGTCCTCGCCGCCGGAATGTCGATACAACAGGCCGTCCTCGCCGCCGGAATGTCGATTCAATGAAACACGAAAATCCGACCAAATTGAAATTCTCAATACGTTATTTCAATCGAGTTTCATTTTTTCCATTGCACCAACCCTCGCCGCAAGGTCCACCCGCTGCTTTGGATCCGGCACATGGGGTGGTTAAATGCATTGTTTAACACATTGTCAATCTTCCAGTCCAGCATGCACTGTGCACATATTGGGTGAGTCAATAAAACTATATTCTGTCAGGATAAAATAAGAGAGGTATTCTAGATCAATTTTATTTAGTTCATTAGGATTTCTTTGTCGCTAAATTGTGGAACACGTTCTTACAGCATTACTTTAAAGCGACAATATATCGAATGGAATAAAATTGTTATAAAAATGACAGTTTACGTACAAGTAGCAACGATACTACACATGTTTAGTAAACAATTCATGTTTTAGCAATATAACAAACTGAAAGCGAAAGTACGGCTGTCCTGAAACTGGAACTTTTTTTCCCTTGACAAAACAAATGTATCGTATACTGCAATCATATAATTACATATTAATCTCTGATTTGTTCTTAGTATTGTATGTATGTATATATGTAATGTATTGTATGGAAAAAAAATGCAATAAAATATTATTAACAGTTAACAGAAACTGGAACGGCAATCTAAGACAGCTGTTTCAACATCCGTTGTTGCATCACGCATGCGCATTAAGCATTGTTTGCATCCGTCTGTTGATAAACAATTCGCGTATACGATGGTGCTATATTAAATTTGAGTCTTTTCGTTTATTGGCGAATATGTGTAGCTTTTGTTTTAATTGGAAATTATATTTTTAAATATCTGGTATTTTATTACCAAAAAAAAAATTCTTCATTCCGATATCATGTCACTTTAAATACTCATGAGATCTCATTCCGGACGTAATCCATCGCCATGAGGGAGAGAAGTGAGGCAATATGGGTATACGTATATTGCTCAAAAAACAGAATAACCCACGATTCTGGGCTCGAGCTCTTAACACCCCCTGTCACAGGGCGGATACCGTATCCATTACAGCACGCAGGATCCTAGTCCAACATGTGCTCGGTATTATTACGTCATTAACATTTCTGTGGACGACAGTCAGGGGAGGTAACAAGAGCTACACAGTGGGGCTATAGGAGGATCCATGTAAACTTTGCTTTTAGTATTTTAATCACAGAGTGCTTGTCTATAGATAGGGCATACGTGGCCATTGATCTCAACTGACGGTCATTGTTGATACAGTCACACCTGTCTATAAGCAGCCAGCAAAGGTTATCACAGAAACTGGCTGCTTAGCACAGGTGGCTGCTTACAGTCGTCAAATAAATAATAAAACAACATATACCATGTACATTGTACACTACACTTGCATATAACACATTTATGTACAGTCAAACCTGTCTTAAGCAACCAGCCAAGGGCATCACATAAAGTGGCTGCTTAGCACAGGTGGCTGCTTACAGATGTCAAATAAATAATAAAACAATCATATACCATGTACATTATACACTATACTTGCATATAACACATGTATGTACAGTCAAACCTGTCTTAAGCAACCAGCCAAGGGAATCACATAAAGTGGCTGCTTAGCACAGGTGGCTGCTTACAGAGGTAAAATGTATATTAATATAATAAAACAAGCTTATTGGGAATCTGGAAAATGTGCTCAATATAGGTTGGTTGCTTAACGGAGATAACCACGAAGTTAATCTTCTAGGGGCTTGAAATTATCAACAAGGTGCAAAACCTTTAGCTTTTATTAAATATTTCGAAATGAGTAATATCGTTCCTAGGGCCCGCGTGGCCCTCGTGGTTATCGCCCTTATCCGTCGCCGCTGTAGGTTCGAATATCAATGGGTGTGTCGAATTATTGCATGTGATAAAGCTATCCAGATGGCTTCCGGAAGCTCGGTGGTTATAGCTGGGTGTCCGTCCGTGTTTTAAATACCGTTCGGATGGGAACCTGGATGTTCCTCTGCCAATACTAGCTGGATAGTCGTCATATGGCATAAGCTGTTGGTGCGACTTTAAACTATACAAATAAACAAACAAACAAACATGAAACAAAATAATGAAATGATTGTAAGATCCTATATATATATATATATATTAATATATAATGGCAATGTCGTTTCTGCAATAACTAATTATCGTTGCAGAAGATTCAATGTCAAGCTTAAATCAGAGAAAATAATTGACCCAACCTAAAGACGCTTACTCAATTGTGTGAACCGCTCTCTATCCGCAATTAAATAATCTTAATATGAGTGTGAGTGTTTTACGTTTATTTATCGTCGCTACCGGTTGCCCATATGAGCGATGCCTCCTGAAGAGATTAGTCATTTTAGATGTTTGGAGGTTAGTGCAATGATACAGACAGAGACCCATTCCAGAGTCTCCTCTGGTTCTTTTATGTGCACAGTGTACAGCACCGACACGAGACCTAGGTTTAACGTCCCATCTGAAAGACTGTTAATTTTATTATGGTCAGACGGAGGATCGAACCTGCGATACATGGATTACCTGTCCAACGTGTTACCACTGGCCTACAGATCCGTGACACCATCCGTCTGTTCTTAACTTGAGCTATAGTATTTGATATATCTAGCAGAAATGTACATCCGTTGTTGCGTCACGCATGCGCATTAAGCATTGTTTGCATCCGTCTGTTGATAAGCAATTCGCATATACGACGGTGTATACATGATTGTTTCAGCCTGTCTTGCTACGTCTTTCAACGTGAATAATAGAATAGCCCATTGTTCATCCATCAAGATGTGTCCGTCCGATTCTAATCATTGTCATCGCGGCACGTGCTGTCTGGGATGTAGTTCGGGTAACTTCGACCCAAAGACTACATGCAAAACAAGGACTGTAGGAGCAGCCATCTGACAAAGCGCTACAGATGCAGAAAACCTCGACATAAGTACATTGCTCTTGGTGTATGCTGTGAAATTAAAGGTAATTATATATCATTATTATTATATTTATTATTATAATATTTATTATTATTATTATAAATATTATTTATTTCGCCTCAATGCAGTTTCCGATATTTTGAAAGGATAGTGGTGCGTGCGGTAGCGGCCGTTCTGATGCTAGGAATTAACCACTTAGGCCTACGCGGTGTGTGCGTTTACGTTTATTTATCTACCGGTTGCCGATATGAGCGACGCCTCCTGAAGAGATTAGTCGTTTTAGATTTTGGAGGATAGTGCAATGAATCAGATAGAGACACATTTCAGAGTCAAAGCACCGACACGAGACCTCGGCTTAAAGTCTCATCTGAAAGACTGTTAATTTTATTAGGGTCAGACGGGGGATCGAACCTGCGATCCCTGGATTACCAGTCCAACGCGGTAAGCACTGTACTACATATTCGCCTGTGCGTGGTTAATTCCGCCGCACCAGAACTCCAAACCGTCGTTTAGTCGCTGTTTAACAATGTCGTGACGTCATACCGTTGCACTTGCAGTCCATTATTATTATTTCAATAGACCAGAGCTATATCAAAAACATAAATATACTAAATGAACAATTTTAATTAGTAAGATCTTGTTATATAAGTGTGTGTTTTAAGTAAGATATAGGCCTCAAACGGATCCAATATGAACCTCGCACATTCGAACTAGTTTACATATTGGATCGTTATCTTATACATAAACAACGACACGACAATTATTATTTTCTAACTATTTACTAGTATTTTAGCTCGATTGCGAAACAAGTTCTTACTACTTATATTAATCACTCTCGAGACCTCATTCCTGATTCGTAACGGCTCCAGCTGGGCTCGAACTCCGGACGTTTCGCACCAGAAGCGAACGCGCATCCACTGCGCTATCACGTCTTCCACTGGCGCGGGTGTACATGTGGTCCTGTGTGTGGAAAGGTAGCACACCTGTCCAACTGGCGACAACCGTACTCATCTCGCATTCAGTCCAGGTCCGAACATCGGACGCGGTTTGTATTGGTGAGAAGCAAGCTTGTTAAGTTAAAATATTACTACATAAAATAACTGACCCAACCTAAAGACGCTTACTCAATTGTGTGAACCTCTCTCTATCCGCAATTAAATAATCTTAACATGAGTGTGAGTGTTTTACGTTTATTTATCGTCGCTACCGGTTGCCCATATGAGCGACGCCTCCTGAAGAGATTAGTCATTTTAGAGACCCATTCCAGAGTCTCCTCTGGTTCTTTTACGTGCACGGTGTACCGACACGAGACCTAGGTTTAACGTCCCATCTGAAAGACTGTTAATTACTGTATTAATGTGTGTAATTTGTTCTTGTAATGACATGAAAAGGAAAATAAAAATATTAATACAAAAAAAACAACAACAAAAAACTGTTTAACCCGTAACCTGCTAATGACGACTAATGTCGTGTATACAAACAGCATAGAACCAGATCAGACGGCATAGAACGCACACAGAACGTCTGATCAGGCTCTATGCTGTTTGCTATTCGGATAGTGGAGCTAAAACACTTGGCTGAATACCAATCACTATAGATCCTGATCAGACGTGGCGCGGCAGATCTGGATCTATGCTGTTGGCACACACCTTCCACTTGATTCGGCATTTTAAAAGTGGAAGTGAAAGTTCTCTAGTCTAGATGTATATCAATTTAATGGCTTTTTATGTGTGTGCATATATTTAACATGTTAATACAAACAGGATATGTCTCATTTCAGGATATTAGCGGGCCGCTTGTGCAGCTGATCGTGGAACATGTATCGTGTAAATCATGCAGTGTTCTATCTTATATTGATATTTATACATTTGCTTGTATTCAGTGTAATACATCCATCACATATTGACTTATATGTTCACACGTGTAATAACACGTGTGATACTTTTGATTGGTCGCGGCATGACATTGACAGCATGCGAAATATACATGTTTTTTGTGTTCATGCTTTATTTGTTGAAAATCAAATCAAATGCTAAATATGCACTAGTTGGATACAGTGATTAAAACATATTGTGTCGATTATTTGCGTGAGGTTGTTCAATTATCAGGGACTATTTACTACGGCGTACGGATGCGTTACTGTGATAAGGCTCAACACTATACTGAAAAACAGAAAGGTTTTCTTTCTTCAAATGTGTGGTTGCTGGTACTGTGGTAATGTGATAAAAATTATATTACACTCGTTTTGGACTTTTTCTATTAGACGATCCTTTTGGTGACCCTATATATAACTATTAATATTTACATGGCTATTGCATTTCGTTCTATGAACCCTGATTCTATACATTTTCGTATGAGGGTTTCCAACTAATGATATGCAGCTGACATGCGCACTCGAAGTTACGGCCATGCGCATTCGCAGTGTTAGGCAGCGTTCGTCGCGAGAACAAGGCGTGTGTGATGGGACGTTAAACAGACGGAGCTGTAGTCCAGTGGTAACACGCTGGACTGATAATCCAGGGATCGCAGGTTCGATCCCCCGTCTGACCATAATAAAATTAACAGTCTTTCAGATGGGACGTTAAACCGAAGTCTCGTATCGGTGCTTTACACCGTGCACGTAAAAGAACCAGAGGATACTCTGGAATGGGTCTCTGTCTGTATCATTGCACTATCCTCCAAAATCTAAAATGACTAATATCTTCAAGAGGCGTCGCTCATATGGGTAACCGGTAGCGACGATAAATAAATGTAAAACACACACACGTTAAACCGAGGTCTCGTGTCGGTGCTTTACACCGTACACGTAAAAGAACCAGAGGAGACTCTGGAATGGATCTCTGTCTGTATCATTGCACTATCCTCCAAAATCTAAAATGACTAATCTCTTCAGGAGGCGTCGCTCATATGGGCAACCGGTAGCGACGATAAATAAACGTAAAACACACACAAATGCGTCTGTTACAGTTTAAGCTGTTCCAAGGATGATCTATTTACCTGTTGCGGCGCACAGTAGGTTGCCTGTAAAAATATTACATACATTAGGTAACTTGTAGCAATACCTGTAATTGCTAAACATTGACGACACCGAATTTCATCAAAGTTAGAACGCAATTGGAAATTGACCTAAGCCTATCGGAAATGTTGGTTAAAGATCAGAAATGGTATATCACATACAATGTAAGACAAAGTTTGAATATAATCCAATAAAACAAGAATAGCGAAAAGCTGACGCAGCCGAAACATGACCCTGAGGGGGTGGGGGGTGCTCCTAGCGTCACGCAGTCCAATAAAAGTAGTAAACCCGTCTCTTTACTTGTAAACAAACGGGCGCCATTTTGAATTCTATTTATAGTAACTCATTTGCATATAAGGTAATATAAAGTAGGTCACTCACGTGCGCGTTTATTTTTAGTATATGCATCACTATAGAGCCACCTCCTTATTGATGACGTATATGTATCGCACAACTACTGAGCGCGGCGTCCATGTACGAAGGCGTACCTCTATGTAACGTTCGGTGGCCTAGTTACAGTAACAGATTTGCGTATAAGTCGAGTGTCTCTACGCAAGAGCGGCGGCCATTTTGGATGGCCTTATAGGTTATTTTTAGCGACCATGACGTAAACCAAAAATAATCGCCAATGACAGTCGAGTACAAATCTTTAAATACGTTTGTTCCGTCTCGAGACGAACCATTTTACCATAGGCGTGAAGATGAAAACACCGTTTATACTTTCGACCAACGCGGTCGAAAAACACCTGAATGTGTACGATTTCGACACCTCCGTGTTTCTTAGCGGGCGACTCTATCGATCTTCCTATTAGTCAAACCCCTGATGGGGACCTTAGACTTTGACGCGCGTCAACTGACAAGAATGTTAGTAAGAAATGAAATAAAAGATGATAAAAGAATGATGTTAGGTTGGTTAAAAACAGGTTAAGAACAGGGCAGGTTTATTTAGGGAGAAACATGTTCAATCCGACTTACAGCCAGACTGAACTGTGGGCCAGACAAGGTGACAATATCTGGGGGCAAAGCATTCCAGTGGACAATGGTTCTTGGAAAGAAAGAATATTTATGGTAGTCAGTCACTGTTTGGATCTGTCGGAATGCTTGCGAATGGGATGTTCTGGAAGATCTTGTATTTGGGGTAAGGTAGTTTTCAGCTTGAATGGCAACTTGGTTATGGAGGATGTTGTGGAACATAACCAATATTTGGTCGATGCGACGAAGGTCAAGGCGTCTCCAATTTAGGGAGTTCAACATTTCTGTGACACTGGACGTTCGGCCGTAGTCTTGTTTGGCCCAGCGGGCAGCTCTGCGCTAGACTCATGTACGATTGCGTACAAAAATGCCTGGATAAGCCGGATGAAGTTAAGCAAAGCGGGAAACGAACTGAACTGACAAAAACGTTCTTTTACGACATCGGTATACTGGGATATACTGATCGGTACAGTAACAGAGTGAAAGTGGTGTATAAGAAAACGAAGCGCCTACACTACGTTATTACTACATACCCGATTGCACCGACCAATGAGAGCGTGTCTATAAATAGACACCAATGGGAACGAACCGCTCTATAAATAGCAATCGCGTACGTTTCTATAAATATCGACCAATTGTAACGAACCGATCCATAAATAGCAATTACGTACGCTTCTATATATATCGACCAATTAGAATGGACTTAAATCTATAAAAGACGGCGTAACTTTAGTTAGTGTCATTAGAGTTTCTACGCTCGAACAACCAACATGACTAGATGCAAACTAAGCCTTGGCAACGGTCATTACGTGCAGGTGAACGAATGGAAAGGGGAGCTTAGAGTCGACTTACGAGAATGGCAAGACGACAAACCGACGAAAAAGGGCATTAGTTTAACCTTGATGCGATGGAAGAACCTGGTTGATCAGCTATAGTGTGTGGACAAGGTCTTAAAGAACAGAGAAGCGTTTGAACTGCATTTGGGCGGAAACGTAAACCTTACCGTGCAGGAGGGGAACGTGTGCGTGGATATCAGACAGTACTGGAAGCCCGAGATGTAGGTGGTGCCTACAAAAAAGGGGCTATGTTTAAGGCCCTTTGAATATAAACGATTGAAGGAACTGATACCCGAGATTGGAAAGGCGTTACCCGAATTGGACGTTGTGGTACCATGCGCCCTAAGGAGCGATCACATGAACCAATTAGGAGCGGCACAGTATCCGGAATGTAACCCGAATGACTTTGTAAACTGGTAAATAACGCTCTAAAATGGTATGAACTTGTAAAAATAGCAACCAATGAACTACAAGTTCTAAAAATAATCACCAATCACAAACGTTGAAGTTGTATATAATTGGGCCGTTTTTCGATAACACCGCACTTCCGAAGTCAGTGGCTAACCATCAACATGAACATTATCACTCAGAGCGATTCAACCAAAGTGTCTCAGTTTTCCATGTCTGAGATGATGTTTTACGAAGATCGACTACAGAGTTTTGAACACTGGTCGAAACAGATCGAACCGAATAAAATGTCTTTGGCTAAAGCGGGCTTCTATTATACCGAAAACGCGGATAAAGTTACCTGTTTCTCTTTCGGTGTGAAGGTGATGTCGTGGGAGCCCTCGGATCAGCCATGGGAAGAACACGAAAAATGGTCTCCGACGTGTATATACTTGAAAATGACTGGCTACAAAAATGGAGATACCAGCTTGTTCGCTCCCGGATTTATCCCAGCCAGTAAGAAGAACGCACCAGTTACATTTGGACACAATACTGGATTTAGTTTCGGATTTGGTACACAGGCTCCCTCACGCGGCCATGGAGCGTTTGCGTTAGTTTAAACATATTTTATTTCAAACAATGTAACATATATACATATAGCAATTACATTACAATATAATATTTTATGTTTTGAAAAAGGATTAGATCCGAAAGCTAGATTAGCTTATAAAGGTCTTCTCCTTCGAAACTCGTTTGCTGTAAAGTTGGCGGTAAAATAATGTGCTTGAAATGTTTAACAATACAAGATTCATAATACGATTTAGATAGAAAAAATACAATATTGTAGATGGACAGCAAACTAACAAAACTTCATCATTCGGACCAAACAGTGTTACTGAAGCTTATTTGTTTGTTAGACGTTAGA